>CM060846.1:74027500-74627500 GCA_030762175.1 Metallyticus violacea | reverse complement strand
TATTTCTTATATACTCAAGAAAAACTGACGCTATTCCATAAAGGCGACGCGAGATATTCCCGCCAGTTTTGTGTTAACCATTTTCATAGGTCAATGCTGATATCATTGAAATCCATTCCTATTTTCTAAACAGTTTTTGGTAGAGCACACGCTCTGCAATTCTCCAGTAAGTGGATTTAAAATGGATTTTATCCGTTTCTGTTATTTAACTTTTGCTAGCACACCTGCCGGTTTCCGAGCGAAAAGTGGCAGGCTTCTATCCCGGAGGGGTTAGCATTCTTTGCTTGCTGCATGCCAGAATGAATTAACTTGCACTGTCTGACGTTTCCAATCCTTGCCTTGTTATGTTCGAATGAATGAGTAGTGTTTAATGCCCTTTTTTTGCTACAGCGGCACCACAGGCGATGGACACTGGTGATACATGAAATGAAATGATATATTGGGAAAGGATTTATTTTTAAGGAAGGAAACGTTCCAGGCCTAAGTTTAGGGTACCTCCCAGGCATTTGCCATTTATGAGGACTGAGGAAAACCTGGAAAAAACCTCAGTTAGGGAGGACGGTCTTGGCGGGATTCGAACCCCAGACCTCCCGCTCACGAGTCCGCGATTTAACGACTTCGGCCACCCGTGGTGGTTGCCATATTCGGAGTGAGACTCAAGCCCTTATTTACCCTTTGCTATATTACATATAATTTCTTAAATATTACTAAAATCACACATTATGGACATCATGCTCAGTCTTAAACGCTATATAATCTTAATTCTACATACATAAATTTTGTCATCGAAGTTTCTTATATACAGAAAGCACAACATGCCTGCAAGTAATTACAGAATCGTTTATTTAAAATTACAAATATTAATTATCTCAATAACTCTGTAATCGATAGGGGGCCACGGAGAGCTTCAACATCAAATGATGAGATTGAAGCAGAGAGAGAGAGACGCTTATTTTTCACATTATGACAAATCTTATTTTACTGGTGGAATTAAAAAGTTGGAAAGTTATTGCATTGATTCACAAGGTGATTATGTTAAAAAGTAAAAAATAAAGTTCTCATAAATCTTGATTTTTAGTAAGGCCGAGAGCTTTTAGAATGCTCCTCGCATGAGGAGCATTCTAAAAGCTACGCATTCCCAACGACGCACTAGCTGCTGTATATCTTGAAATAGAAGGCATCGTTTTGACTCTTTAGTAATTCAATATCATCGCCTGTATTTTTAGGAGAACTGCAGTCAAGAGTGAAATTTCATTAAATAGTGCAGTAGTGTAATGCACTGATAGGATATTCACTGCGTCGTCGTATATTCATGTTCAACGCATACAGGTACAGAATTTCGCGTGGTAGAACAAAACAGGCATTTAGGTGTAAATTTCCTGGCGGTTCAAACATGAAAAACATTAAAGTTAGCACAGAAGTTTAGTGAATTAAATTCTGTGACTGGCCGGAAAAAAACTGATCAGCTCATTTACGCCGGATATTTAGTCCCAGAATTATTGACCCTGGCTTATGGCCTCCTTGTTCCTCAGATCTTACTGTTTGTGATTTTTATCTTTGGGGCATATAGAAAAAATAGAGTATATTCAAATAATCCTCACACACTGAAAGAAATTAAAACAAACGTTCGAAACGAAGTTATGTGCATTAGTGATGGGAAACTGATGCGTATCAGTTATCATTTCCTAAGAAAAGTGGCCTAATCAGGCCTAATCTTCAAACGGCTGAACCATGCACCGGGGCTTTTAAACTACTCTTACTGTTTCTCTTCAATTGTATATGGTTTTTTCACAGATAATGCGTTTTTGCAGTTTATCCCGGATGAGTGTAAAATTCCGAGTCCTGGTCATATGACATTTTTAAAGAGTGGTACACCCCATTTAACTGCTTATGTACTTATGCACCGCACATTCCTGCCTACCGTGAACGTACAGTACGTTTATGATTACAATTTGTTTTCTTTACACAGAGAACAGTGAGATGCCACTGTCAATGATATGTCATGGAAGTAAGACGTGCTGAATGTTCCAGAGAAGACGGTATTGCATACTGCTGAATAAGCCAACATGTCCTTAGCGTATGGAGAACGTGCTTTGTTATGCTGTATACGCTAAGAAATACCCAGAGAGACATCCAGGCTATTCTGCAATATGTTGATAATTTGCTCTAAAATGTTGACAAAACAAATATAGTTATAGTTTTTGCCTAACAATCAGGGGCATGTATTGTTTTTTGCCTAATGAACATGGTTCTGAAAGTCCGAGCCTTGATAATAACTTGTAAACTGTCTTGTCTTAGAATAGTGCCCCCCCCAAAAAAAAAAAATTACATTCAACCCTCATCTAGGATATTTTCTTGAAGTCAATAGGCATTGTTCCATTCTGCAAATACACAAATAAATTTTATGCTGGAAGTGCACTTTCTAGTAATTTTTTAAATCTTTTTATAGTCCGCATTGATGAGCTCTTGTCTGAACCACGATTCGGTGAAAACAGTGCATCAGTGTCGTTTTTTATTGTGAAATATTCGCAGTTGCGGTTTTTGGTGATTCATCCTGTGCATATATATTAACAATGCGATTAATGCCACCTTTGTAGAACAACTTGATTTATAATTAAATACTTCTTGTCAGTTATATTCCAAGCGTCAATGATGATTTCTGTTTGTTTTTGTCAGTTAATTTTGTATTGCATTAACTAAATTTTCAGGAAACCCAGCATGTTCATTCTATTCCATAATTTGTTTCCTAGTACTCTGCCTAAAGTTTTCGTAATTTATGAAAGGAATGTGGGTCTGCAAATTGAGTTGTCATACTTTTTAAGTTAATCTGTATAAACACGATGTGAAAGGAGCGGCCTTTCCTGAAATCATTTTGTAACTATGATAGAATTGTTTCAACAATTAATTATTATTTAAACATTTTGTTATCTTGTTTTAAAGTAGTTAAAATGCGCTATTTAATATACTTATTTTGCGATGGTTTTCACCTTAATTACCTCTTCCCTTTTTAAATACTGGAACTATTAATTCTTTCTGTATTATTGTGGTTTTCTACTTATACGTATATATATATCAGGTTGGTGGGTATACAAATCAAAGTCACTTAAAGACCAATGTACAAAAACAAAGTTTTATGTTCGTCTTTTTATTTCAGTTCTAGAGAACATTTACCTGTCAAAAAGCTTATTCATAGTTACAGTCATTAACTTTACAGAACTGCAAAATTTACATTCATTACCTTTGCTACAATGCAGTATAAAATAATTAGTTTTCGTTGTTAACAACCCTTGAAGGCTTAACCCAATTGATTCAAAAAAGGACAGCTCATATTTCAGAATTATAACATCAGTTAATATCACATTTATATATATATATACTAAATGAATATTATATATATATATATATATATATATATATATAACATTACCTGCTAGAACTAACGTCAGTCATAAGGTTCCTCTTATTTTAAGTGAAGATTGCCAGTTGCCCATGGTGGGGAGACATCAGAGCTCCTCTTGCTTTGCCCTGTTCAGCAAAACTGGAAATATGCAGAAATATAAAGTGACTTTTTTAGAACAATCTCCCTGGTTTTTTCTTTTCGTTTTGAAGTCATTTCAATTCCCTGAAATTCAATTTCTCAGTTGGTTGGTTTTTCTTACCAGTCTGACAAATTAATAAGGTCCCGTCATGTGGATGCTCAACTGGACACCGAAATTTCTTTTTCTTTCTATCAATTTGACTACGGTCCTGTCCTGTCGCACTCCGTGTGTATGGACTGGTAGCAAGAATTTGTGACCAATGGTCAATAAGCTACGAGCATTTTGAAGGGGAGTTCATGCACTGGACAATAAAATGACCATTTTTGTTTCCCCAGAACATTTATCTGAGTACATAGAAAGATGTTTCACAGTAGGATCAACAGGCATTATGAACTTGTACACATGAAACTATATCATTTGCATCTCTTCTGCCACATCTTCATGACATACAAAAAGTGAACTTTGTTTGTGTCACAATCGGAAACAATTACAGCATAAGTCCACAATGATCGTCTACAAAAAGCCAAAGAATTTTAAAACGTTCGTGTCGGAAGATATTGTTGTAAATGAAAGGCTATTGCTTTCTTTTCTGGGCCATCTTTAAGCCCAAATTTTGTCTTCTGATTTTGCTTGATAGGCTTTATTTGCGTGATAGTGTATTATGATATATATATATATATATATATATATATGATAGTATTTTAATGTTAGTTTTATCTTCAAAAGCATTCATCTGAGTTATCACAAGTTTGACAAGTGTCAGTTTTGAATTTCTTAATAGAAAACTTTGTATCAAGAAACAGCGATTCATAAATGGGACGGCTTAAAGGTTCATGAGGATACTGTTTGCTATAATCTTCACATAACTGATTAATTGTTAAATAGTTTTGGCGTTCTTTCTCTCTGAGCCACACCTGGTGTAGTTATTTTCATAATATGAAATATTAAATAAATGCTGGCGAGCCTGATTCAGTTTCTCCTCAGCTTTTGAGGTGGAGAGTTTGTACCACGTTGATCTTCCATAATGAACTCAGAAATATTGGTTCATTTCTTTTGTGCAAAAGTACTTTCAATTTCATTGAAAGTATAAAGAAAATATGACTTCAAATTGGTTTCCTTTCATCATTAATTTCTAAATTATGTTTAATTGTAAGGTGTCTGTTGCACTGTTTATCGGTATCACTTGCTTTAGGGCTCACAATCTGCATCGAACCAGAAATAAAGGATATTCTACGGCTATAATTACCCATGGCCCAATACTCATTGAGTGTTTTTGTCAGAATTTGTAAATGTCTTTTAATATTTACTTTTGCATGGCCCCAAATCGTTCATAGTTACATTAGGCTCCTGTTTTTCCCCATTTAGGAAATGTGAGCAAACCCTAAATTTCGAGCAGTTATTCTTTTATCCCTGATTAACCTTTAACCTCCTTTCTCTCCTCTTAACACCGCCATGGGTGGCCGATGTCGTTAAGGCACGGACTCGTGAGCGGGAGGTCTGGGGTTCCATTCCTGCCAGGGCCGTCCTCCCTGACTGAGGGTTTTTCCAGGTTTCTCTCAGTCCTCATAAATGGCAAACGCCGGGGAGGTACCCTAAACCGCCTGTGGTGCCTCAGTAGTAAAAACGGGCATTAAACAGTATTAAAAAAAAAACTCCTCTTAACTTCTTTGCCTCTTCTCTCTTCATGATCTCTTCTATGATTTTTGACTAGATTTACATTTTCGGAAGTACTGGAGTGTGGATTTTCATTTACTGTTGTATTGGGTACTTCATTTATTACTGTTATAATTGGTGTAGTTGTAGTTTTTGGTATGCTTTTCATTTCTGAAGCATCAGGCACATATTCGGGATCCTGCACACCGTCATGAGAATTCAAAAGCTTCAGTTATTGACGGTGGAGCACTTGATTCTAAGACAGACGTCGTGCTTGAAAATATAAACACCATTTCTTTTAAACGTTTTAATGGTAGTTAATATAGGATATAAGAAGACGCTTCTTGATTCATTAAATAAGCACCACGCTGATTATTATGGAGGGCGGATGATTGATGTTGTTATTGGATTAAGAGAAACTTAATCTAAAATGTTCTAATACGTTGATTAAATGAAGTGTCTACCCTTTTCAGCTCCTTCCTCACTTCCTTCAGGAACTGCGGTTTCGAAGTCCTGGTCTCCGGCAAACTATCCCTTGTAACTGAATGTTTTCAGGCAATGGCTTGCCTGGAGTGAAAGGGACGTTGGAGAGGGAACTGGTAAGAAATTACTCGGCGTCAGATTTATTGACGATGTTAATTTGCCGTCATACAGAAATACACTGTTACAATATCTTCCGTGGATGGAGAGAGGGTTTAAATATTTCGCGGTTGAAAGGACTGGAACCCGTAACTGGCGATGTCAATATTCACTTCCCGCGAATAATGCAATCTGATTTCCGACAGCAAAGTTATTAGATCAGCTGTGACGTTCAACGCAGTTTTACTTTGAAGCACTTACACGTCTTTATAACCTTGAACACGCCTCTCGCCAGTCCGCGATCTAATATCTGCTATTTCTGACTATCACTACTGTCATATTATATTACCATTGCTCACTGATCATGTACTCTTGTGTATCACTAGTAGGCTTCAACACTTTTTTTACTTACTCACTGAACCTGGCGTCTAATTTCGACAAGTTTTGTGATTCTTAAAGTCGGTCAGGCTATTGTATTTAATGTTACAAGACACAAATTTTTTTATCTACGCTTGCTATTGGTTATATTTTTCCTACTTTTATATCTTTCGCTATTTGTGATTGGTAATTCTTGAGCGTTTGTATCGGCGGATTTATTTTGTTAAGACCGATGGGTTTACGTAAGAGGAGGAAAGTTATTGACCTGTTGTTATTCATCAATATTACAACCCCTCTGGTGTCCTATAAAATGGCACTGTCCTAGCGGTGCCGCTGTTCTTAAAAGTCTCTCTCTCTCTATCCAAAGAGGAACAAGGTCACCCTTAGAAATATATGTTAAGGGGCGGCGGGATTTTGATCCTCCGTCGACCAGCAAAGTGTTCTGGTGGTTATGGCGGGCAATAAACTTTTACGGCATACAAGCTTGCCGTCTTGAAGGATCATAACAAATAAATACAAAACATACATCGCAAGTACACAATAAAATATAAATTTATGTGAATGTATTTAATATACTTAAATTAAATGTTAATAATGACTATTGGGGTTCGAACCGGGGATTTCCCGCTTCACATTCCAAAGTACTCCTTACACTGTAACACTAAGTCAAAAATGACTTGGGAATGTTGGATAAAAATAATCTTCTTTATATAACATTCATAAGAAATAAATGTCTTTTTCGTGAACCTCGGAGCTAGTGATTGTTTCATTCCTCTTGATAAATAGCGGCAGACAATATAGATTTTGTTTATTTCCATATTGACAGTTTATTTCCTTTCTGCCAATTGTTAACACTTTAACACAGTCATTGTAGATTACATTAAAATTTGTAGGAAAGTTACAATGCACACATTTAGCCCAATTTATATTATAAATACGCTTTACTGTAGTGCAAAGAGGAGTAAGTGCATATTTTTTAAGATTTAACTCTCTTTACCCACCATGATGAAATTTCTATCGTAATGGAAGTCTTGTATGACTTAACTCTCTTTTGTCACAATTACTGGCCGAATTGATGTTACGCATAAACAACACGATCCATTTTCAGTTCGTATTAAATGTTTTACTTACTTCTCTTTACCATAACATCATTTACTTTCAACACCACTTAACCCATTTTACGCAATTTGATGACTTAACTTTCTTTCACCTGCGACACAACTATTAAGATCTCGTAGACTGGTTTTTAATTCTTCAGTTTTACATTTCAAACTTTGTGTTTATTTTGTCAATTAATAGACGTTCTCTATTTTTAAATTAACTCGGATATTCTTTTAGTTCCTCTGAAGTTATACGGTTTACATATGCATTCATAAATTTACTTATGGTTCGTCTTGTTATTATTTTACTAGAATTCTCATAATAACTTAGCCGTGTACCTTATGGAATATTATTTAAGTTCTCTGTGTTCTTTTCTGGTGTAGTCACTTTTGGCATGGCTTCATATACTAGTGTTTATTCGTTATGTATACCATGCTCAATATTATTTGCGCACTGATTCCAGCTTTCTCTGATTATTTTTCTTGTTTCTCTTTTAAGCGGAGATCTTTTATATTGTGTATCATCTATATTTTATTACGTTTGGAAATATTTAAAATAGAGGGTTTTTTTTTCTGTTTTGTCATTTTTATTCCTTTACTACTTCATTTTTGTATTTTTCCTTGCAGCTTCGAGAAGTAATCTCTTTATATTGTTCCATTTTTAGCTACAATTAAGGTAAATAGCTCTTTGAACAATTTATATACCATGTACGTTCAATTGAGTCTTTTTACTCGCCCGTTGTGTAAATCACTCGAGTGAGCATTACGACTTCTGTATACTCTTGTGTTGTCCACCATGTTTGATAGTTTTCACTTCACCAATTTGTAGTCAATAATAAACTAATAGCTCTGTTTGCTTACTTTTTGTGTTTGTGATGCACATTTCAATTGCTATTGCAAAATTTATTAAATATTTTCTACTTTCATTCTATATTTTCAATCCATACATACCCAAAATAGATTCTACTTGTTGATTTCCAACCCTGGCTTTAAAAGTTCAATAATAAACTAATAGCTCTGTTTGCTTACTTTTTGTGTTTTGTGATGCACGTTTCAATTGCTATTGCAAAATTTATTAAATATTTTCTATTTTCATTCGATATTTTCAATCCATACATACCCAAAATAGATTTTACTTGTTGATTTCCAGCCCTGGCTTTAAAAGTTGCTCCTAGGATAATGAAATCGGATGTATTAATGGAGTTAAGGTGAATTTGTAGTTGTTCGTAGAACAAAGCCTTTTTTCTCTCTCTATCTCTTCCTCAGATGCATACACTCCAACCATGCTTAGACAGCCTCTTACTATTTTAATACATATATTTATTAATGATCACTAATTACATAAGCGCAGATTTCATTTCTTATGTTTTCTTTTATTAAAACAGCTATTGTCGAAAAAGCTCTTGTTGTATGTGGTACACCTGAATAAAATAATATATATTTGTTCCATTCTTTATTTCCTCCTAGTTTATTTATTGGTCCCTATGTCATCTTCTACTCTGATTAATTCTTCTTATAATTCCTGTTCTTAATTTTGTATTCCTTTTACATTCCAGGCAATTGTATTAACATTTTAAGACACAGCACCTTGTTTAATTTACTGTCTTCGGTCGCCATAATTAAGATAGTACGGCTTATTTCCTTTTCCAAACTTTCAATGTTTTGTTTATACGTGAATACATGCCATCTATACGCACAACCCCATGTGGATTTTAATTTTATCTAGACTAGTTGTCTTTCTGGACATAAGTATGTACATATTTACATTTATGATGAAGATGCGGCGTGATAGTGGCTTGCGCTTTGGAAAGGTTTCTGCCCCGGCGTCTAGCATGGATGCGGCCCTTCTGAGGGGCTGGCACTGCTGGCGTCGGGGTGTTGTATCTGGAAATAATGTTAGGAACCCCGTCTATGTTCATGCCGCTCGTAGATTCTGGCCACCGGTGTTACCCTCTATCGCTCCTTCAGCCCGGAAGTGCTCCCACTAGGGACGTAGGCACAAACAGCCAGCCATTGACCAAAGCTGAAGTACAGAAATATGCTCCTCCAACCCTAACAATTCAATCCAGTACACGGCATGCCACATATTTGGTATTGTCCTCGCGAGGCAATGAGACGTCGAAAAGCTTGCAGTCGGACAGAAGGTAGACATTTTGTGCATTTGATTTATAGCAATGTGAACACCTGAGTATCACATCCCTATAAATATCCGAAAACCAAGCGTTTTTGAATCCATGTTGACATAAACAATTTATATTGTCCACATGAGAAATTGGTACCTGAAGTACTGTCGTGTATTTTTATAACATGCTATAAATTCGTATATAGAGAAAATTGTTTTTAATTCAACACAAAACTAGACCCAGGTTAAAAGCTGCGAGAAGATTCCAAGTTGTGCATTTCTGCATCTGAGACTATTTTCTTTATACAAACTTCATGGGAAAACATAAGAAATTTTTGGGCTATACATAATCCTAATTTTATGTTGAAAGGGAAAGGCAATTTACACCAGTTGTATTGAAAAACAAACTGCGCAGCTGGATGCCTACAAAACACCACACCAACATGGTCACGCTTATCCCCGGATCTTAATACACGTGAGTTGATATTGGAGAATGTCAGAGCAGATGTATGCATGCTCTCGTATGGCAGATGTCCAGGAACTGTGCCTTGCTTTGTGTGCATGATATCTCTTCTGTTGGCGCACATTTCAACCAGTAATCTTGCAAACAGCAGGAGCAAGCACGCTGAGCCTAATACTGACGGAGAGTAGCAGATGAGAAATGGGCGATGAATAAATGTTCATGTAGTGAGCAATTGCACAGAAATATCATATTAAGGGGTGACATTTAAGTTCAACATTGCCTTGTTAAAATATTATTCCTTATGGTATAAACTGTCTTTTCAATAACAAAATGCTCGCTACACCCAATGTACAAAAGCATTCCGTGTTGCAGATCTTAGCATATTCAAACACATCGGAAAAATATAGGAGCATTGCTTTTCTGCATGTAAACGTTTTCTAAAAAAATCTTCGATTTTAAACCAGTTTTTTTATATTATGCTTTGGTTCTTTCTTAATATACAGCATAAAGCAGATTTGTATGTATTAAACGCTAAAGTTCTGATTAATCACTGTATCAAATATACAAATAAGATAAACAATCCTAGGGTTGCACAGGATGTAAAGTGGACAGCATTATGCAATAACGCCTCATATAGATAGCAACGTAGATAAAGGAAAATCACATTAAATTTAATTTATTGGTTGAAGCAGGTTCGAGGTTCGAGGATAATAATTAATTTCAAGTTTTGTAATGAATTATTATCGCTTCTAGAATCATAATTAATCTCAAGCTCCATAATTGATTATTATTATTATTATTGTTATTATTATTATTATTATTATTATTATTATTATAACCAAAATTGGCCAGATAAGTTTCAGATTCAGTAGAGAAACATTCGTTCTATATAAGCAACGTATGTCTGGACAAAAATACCAAAAGTTTGTGCTTGACGACCTTAGTCGTCCTTCCTTAGCTAAAGGGACAAAGAACCGATCCTTAAGGTTTTAAGGGCGTCCTGCCATAAAAACCAAACATTAGGTGCCGTTAGCGAGGGCGAGAAAAATCGTCCGAAGGAACATTGAAAATGTCTTTCTTGGCATGAGACAATATGAAACTCTGACAAAGAAGATACGGTATATTTGTTGTGTAAAAGGGGCACTGCGGAGATTCAGGGGGGGAAAAAGGCCAAAGACTCGATTGTGAAAAACCATCACCCCCACCAAGCGAGAAATAGCGTGAAAAACATCCGCCTATAAGGAAATATCACAAACCACGTGATTGCTATCTAACCTATGAAGCACGCAGAAAACAAATATAACATTGCTATAATTTAAATCTGAGAGACCGAACGCGTGGGGCGACCGATCAACCGGAACATTTATAAAAATCGTGGAAGAACCAAAGCCCCAGAAGTTAAGAAAGTTAAGAGTTAAGGCAGTTAATTCAGCTCGAGCATACGCCATTCAACTTAGACTATTTGAAGTGCCAAGTCAGTGTTAGTCTGTATCGTGCTATTTATGTGATTATCACCAGTATCGCAGTTCGCACTATTCTAATTACTAACTCCTGGCAGTGTTATACTTACTAGTGAACATTCTGGCGAACAGTCATAATACACTGAGTGAACATTTGGTGAAGCGATTGACTCCGGCAGAGATCCGCGCCTTATGCCTGTTGTAAATTCGTGCCAGTGAAAGGCGCGACGAAGTCCGTTCTAGGAAAGAATATGACACAGTTGATTGCGTGTGCTCGCGCCTAATTGAAGTCGCATTAGGAAAGTGTTAGGTGTCTATGGCAGATGCGTAGTGATCTCGTGAACGAATCCCCTTGAACTTTCATGGTTCCAACCGGCAAGTGATAAGTATATAGACACATAAATAGATTCCTTGGCCCCTGAGAGAACAGACAGAAATAAAACCATCTGGAGAACTTACAGAACTATGAAAGTGATATTCCTTTCCATTTCCGTCTCACTGGAAACGTTATTCACTTTCCGAAAATAAGACACTAGTGCACTCTCATGTGCCAGCGCTGTGACAAGGACCTGCACAACACCACAGTATAGAAGCGGGGAGAATGGAGAGGAAAGAAGAAGCAGCAGCAGCAGGAAGCAGTCATCTAAGTACGAAAACGTACTTACTTCCTCTTCCTCCATACCCCTAAATTCGGAGCCAAGACCAATAGAGCTCTTTTTCTATCTCCACCATCCTAAGTCATTACCTGATGAGGAGTCTAAGAACCAAAAAATAAATCACGCTCCAGATACACCCTTCTGTTAAACTCCTTCTATAAATTAATTAATCCTCCCCATCATCCCCTGGAATAGAAAAATACCGCTTCATAGTACACTAGAGATGATTCTCGAAATTGCGATACCGATATCCCAATTACTTATTACAATGAGCAGTGAGTTGTATTTTTATTTACTTTCTCGTTTGTTTTGTAAATTCTCATAAATCAGTTTCTCACTTATTTTAATTTATCTGTTCTGAAAAATGTAGTTTATTATAAAGCCATATTCATATTTCGTGTTTGGAAAAAACGTAGACACTAAGTTTCAATTAGATATAACGAAATTTCTCAACTCTTTCCAATTCTCCCCATTCTCTTAAGGAGTGCTGTAAAGTTAAAATACCCGATTGGTTCTATAAAGCAATTCTGCAGTTTCGTGCGGACGAATTTGCTTTCACGTGTATCATAGGGGATGAAAATGGGAAAGTGGTTGTTTGTACATTTTGTAAGGCAATCTACATATTTTTTCCCCTCATTATAAAGATCACTTGTACAAGGTTTTTCGGTCAAACATACATTCTTCCTTGTATTTAATATTATGTTTAATAATTATAAATATGTACATACAATTATCTCCAAAGTTAAGCGAAAATATTAACTATTTTGTTCTGGAGGGTTGTTTAGAATAAAAATGATAGGGCTGGTTTAATGATAGTTACCCATAAGGAAACTGGTGCTTAATATTGCATTGTCAGGTGCTATATCATATTTATAGTAAATCAATTAGTAATCATTAATTTAACTTAACTTCCTAGATGTTCCATCTGTAAAAATATTATTTCACCAAGGAATTAGGCATAATATATGAGAATTCCACAATTATATCCATTATTGTTCCTTTAATTCAGAAAACTTTTATTTTAAATAATCAAAATTGCAATATGAAAGCATGATGTTTATCTTTAAATATACCGCCACGGGTGGCCGAGATCGTTAAGGCGCGGACTCTTGAGTGGGAGGTCTGGGATTCGAATCCCACAAGGACTGTCCTCATTGAATGAGTTTTTTTCCAGGTTTTCCTTAGTCCTCATAAATGGCAAATGCCGGGGAGGTACCCTAAACTTAGGCCTGGAAGGCTTCCATCCTTAAAAAAATCCTTTCCCAATTTATCATTTCATCCCATGTATCATCAGTGTCCGCCGCCAGTGGTGTCTCAGTAGTAAACACGGGCGTTGAACACTTCAAAAAAATCTTTTAATTATTCAGCGACACTACTACCGCTCGTTTGTGGCGCATTTAATTCGTGTAATTCTTTAGATACCTCTCTCCAGGTGTCGCTAGTAGCTTGCGCATTTCTAACGTTGCGCGCTCACGTAAAGGAAAGAGGAACTATTTACTTATTAGTATTGGTTGGCAAGCAGTTAATAGATGTTTAATTTAAGGATCCGTTCTGTTTTAAATTTCGGATACAAAATTATTTCACAGGTTGCTTTTTGTAGTTTCTTTACTGTTTCTGAATCCATACATTTCTCATATTATAATCTTTTAACTATAAAAATGTCAATGTTTGTGCATTTCGCAGTGTATTGGGCAAAACAAGATGTTTCATTAAATGTAGGTACTTTAAATACATTTTTACTAGTGTTTAATGCACGTTTTTACTACTGAGGTACCACAGGCGGTTTAATTATTTCACTAGCAGTTCTTCAAAATGCCTTTGATTACCAGAATCTGGGCCTTTTGTTATACTTCAATGAAATATTGAACACCTAGCGTTATAAATGGCTGGATCTGGGCAATTGCAAGAAATGAAAGAACTTAATGTATATAAGTGAGAATTCAGGCAACTTTAAATATGTACGCTAATTACTGTAGAAGATGTTCTTTTTGTGCAGAGAATGTAAAAATAGATTGCGTAAAAGAATTTTAACGTTAATGGTACTTAAAACTTAAATACATACATATTTTAATGATACATAAAGAATATGAATTTCATTTTATTTTCCAGAGCATACCTAAATAATTAATAATCTTGCGAACAATAAGCGTCAGCTTCTATTAATTTTCTACATATATTAAGCAAATATATCAGAAAGAATTATCTAACAGTGAAATTGTAATTATCATAATTATAATTTCTTAAAATACAACTAAAGCATGAATCTGTAGTGGCAACCCCACGTTGGGCGTCGGTTTGGTCGTGGGATGTTGTTGTTGTTGGCTCCACTTTGGTGACCCAAAAGTAGTATATATCCCTCCTCGCGTGATTTTTATATCAAATTGATATCAAAAGGGGTGGGGGGTGATATCAAAAGTGGTGGGAGGTGGGGGTGGGAGGTGGGGGTGGTGGTGGTGGGAGGTGGTGGTGGTGGGAGGTGGTGGTGGTGGTGGTGGGGGTGGTGGTGGTGGGGGTGGTGGTGGTGGTGTGGGTGTTGTGGGGGTGGGGTGTTGATATCAAAATCTCAATTTGAATTGATATCAAAATTTCTGTTTGATTAAGCGATAGGAAAATCTCTGTTTGATCGAGTGTTGGATTTAAATCTCCCGAAAAAAGTGTGTGTGATCAATTAATTACGTTGTAAAAAAATGGAGAGCCCTTCCGCCACTGCGTTGGCAGTTCGCCACTGCTCGCTCCCCCCACCGCTCGCTTTCGCCGCCCGCCTCGCTTTGTTCGCCGCCCGCCTTGTGTCCCTCGCTTTGTTCGCCGCCCGCACAATGCTTTTGCGTGAATTCGGTCTTCAATGGGTGGTTTCTTATTCGTTTGTATATATTCTTTTTAACAAAAACTCTGTATTTTCTCACACAGGGTTAGAAAAGTCAAAAACAATATGTGTGGGTTTTTCTTTACAGAGCCAAACTAAAAATAACACGTTGGCTCTCTCTGTATTTCTAAAAAGCTATTATTTTCACAAGGAAACAAAAAAACATTCTTCTAAAAATCCTATCTTCAGAGACATTTAAAAAGTTCTTTCTTTCGGGGGGAAAAAGACATTGTTAATAAAAGTTCTTTCACATTGGCTCTCTCTATATTTCTAAAAAATCTATCATTTTCACAAGGAAACAAAAAAACATTCTTCTAAAATCCTATCTTCAGAGACATTTAAAAGTTCTTTCTTAGTATGTTCGGGGGAAAGGTGGTGGGGATGGTGAGGTGTAATTTTTGATATCAATTTTTTTAAAATCACGCAAGGAGGGATATATACAGAAAAAAAATTAACATATACAGTTAGATATTTTTTATTGTACACAAAATTAACTTGGAATGGCTGTCTACAAAATTTTAAACACAATTAGATTTTTTATTGTACACAAAATTATACAAAATGACGGTGCTCACTGATCACAAAAATTAACTTGGAATGGTGGTCTACAAAAAACAAGAATTTGTTTTAAATACAATTAAAAATGCAATATTTTTAAAAAGTCTGTCTCACTGGTGAGGGTTTTCAAAAAATGTTTTTATCCCTTCACAAAAATTATTTTAAAATGTGTGGTATATGTTTTTTTGACAAACAACACTTCACAGTCTTCGTCGTTGCTGCTTTCCTCCTCCTCCTCCTCGTATGGTGTGGTGACGCAGGTGAGCGACATGTGGGAAAAGTTGATGTTGAGAGGTTCCTGGGTCGACGGGGTGGCGATGGGGACGACGAAATCGTTGATCGATGGTGTTGTGAAGCATCCTGCCGATGTGACCTTGTACTCTAGGGCTGGTGTCTTGTCGATGGTGCCGAGGTAGATGGTGCAGCGTGCGTCTATGCCGTAGTGAAGTATTTTAGACGGGGTGCACTTGACTTCCACGACGTCGGAGTTGTTGGTTGCTAATTTGACGGTGACAGTTTTGTCATCGCCAAAGAAGGAGATTTCAGTTGAGATGAGTTTGATGTTTGCAGGGTGCTTGCCGCTTCTTGTGACGTGATTTTGGTTGTCAAAAACTAGTTTGACAAACACATTGTTGCCGACCCCCACCGGATCTGTTTGACAGGCCATGTTGATTTATTTCGGTGTAAACTTCAATACGTGTCTCCGGTAGCCGTTTCTGAGGACCTCTTCACCCTGGTACACGATGTAAAAATCGAACGAGTTGAGCTGGTTGATGAGTTCTGCGGAAAGATTGTTAAATCTAGTAGGTAGAAACACTTCTTTCCCGTTTTCGAGGCGAACAAGCGCCCTGGGTCCGTGCTTTGTTGATATGTTCCGGACCCCTACCACAACGTATGGTACGTTCGGTTGTAACGTTGACACTGACACGTACTCCGAGCTGCTCGCTACTGTAGATAGCTGGCGTAACGCGTCGTTGATCATGTTGACTTCTCTGTAGAACGTTTGCTACTGACACACATTGGGCAGTTTTTGGAGAGAGGGGGTGGACCATCGATGTGTGTGGTAGTGGAGGGGAGGTTGTAGTGCTGGTTGCAGCGGCGGTAAGGGGCGTAAATTATTTTAGCTTCAGGTGTAAGCACCGCCCATACAGCGTCCACTTCTTCTGGTGAATGATGTATAAAGATGGCGTTTCCCTCCACGGCAAGTAGATGACATTCATTTGGGTCCATCATTGTGAGGCGTCGACCATTTTTCAGAAACTTTATCACTAGGTCCATGTCCGTCGTCGCAGGCGTGATTGAACTTGTCCATCGTGATCGCACCCTCCATAACTTGTGTTCGTGACGTCATCACGGCCCCTGAACTTGTCCATCGTGATTGAACTTGTCTTCGTGACGTCATCACCCTCCGTGACGTCATCACGGCCCCTGAACTTGTCCATCGTGATCGAACTTGTCTTCGTGACGTCATCACCCTCCGTGACGTCATCACGGCCCCTGAACTTGTCCATCGTGATCGAACTTGTCTTCGTGACGTCATCACCCTCCGTGACGTCATCACGGCCTCCTGAACTTGTCCATCGTGATTGAACTTGTCTTCGTGACGTCATCATGGTTGAACTTCGCCTTGTTTGGACTCCAGCTCTCTGATGAATATCGGTTTTAGAAAATGCTCCATCTCTAGGAACACTCTAAAGGTTGCGCAACGGATGTATCTTGTGTATTCGGTGTAGTTCATTTTCTCCCCGGAATCGTGGGCGTGAAGTAAATACATGCGATAGGCTGCTATTTGATTTTGTACTTCGAACTCTTCTTTCTTCTTGTGATAGATGATGTCGGTCACCATACGCTGTAGGCTTTCTAGCGTCCTCCATTCCTGCATACTCAACGATGTACAACGACCGTCCATTTTGATGATAATATTTTGTGTGCCAAATAAACGTTTAAAAATTATGGATAGTCGGTTGGTTATCTGCCACTCTCTTAGATGAAAGGTCAAGCTCTGTATAGTCGGCATCGTCTCTGAAAGCTTCTGCCACTCGGTCGAACCCAGGACCACAGTGTTGCGTCGCCCGCCAATGGTCACCACGATCTTGTGAGGAGATTTAGGTGAAAACCCAACGGCTGCAAACTTGGACTGCTTGCTGTTCAGGAAGTAAACATCCGTTAGCGGCCCCATGTCACTGTAAAAACAAGAACACCCCTTATGTAGCACACTCTTTTTTTCATTCGTCAATTAACCACACATACTGAATGCGACTTACCTGTTCAGCTCTCTCGGAACAACTGGTAGAGCGGATCATGTCAATGCGCCTTCTAAAAAAAAAAATACAAGAATTAGCAACATAAAATGTGTCAGAGTTATTCATGCATGATCATCCACAATTTGTATTAATACTAACCTTTAACGATATACATCTCTGATGTGTAGTTTGTGAGCACCCGCCAAGACTGTAGGTTCTTTTAATGATGTCATCGTTGTGATTAAAATCACTTATGCTGAATTTTGAAAAGAATTTCTCCTTGCGCAGACCTTGGAAGCGGTGGGATAGGTAAGCAACGACGTAATGGCCACAGGTAGTGCTGAAATCGCCTTGCAACCTTCTAGTGTTGTGAGACCATCTTGTACCACAACATCGATTTAAAAAATTTAGAATTTCCCCCGAAAGAGGTTCTATACCATAGCTATCGAAATATTCCCCCCGGTCGTTCTTTGCAACAAAGATGCAGATCCAATGTTTCCCTGGTTTCGTGCTTGGGTCAGTGTTAATGACAACTGCTATGGGAAGCTGTCTATTATACAAATTTATCGACGACAATTGGTCGCAAGCGTACACGCCTAAAAAGTGTGGTGTACATTTAGACAGAAGTCGGTGTATTTGCAGCGTATTCATGATACCAAAATGGTCCTGTTAGCATCAATTTCTATAGTGCGATGTACTTCTGCCATCACCAACAGGTTGATAGGTTCTGGAGTTTGATCTTTAAATCCTACACTTATAGACACAGTACCGTGTCGTTGCCCTGAAATGTAAGACTCGTTAGCGCTCATATCGGCTGTAAGATCAAACACCATAATGGTGTAACCGTGTGAATATTGATGTCTGGAAATTGAATGCCCCTCGTCCTTAAAGTGTATTCCGAGACCATCTTGAAGAGTTTGAAAACATTGGAGAAAGTGACCTGCATCAAAATCGGGCTGTAGGGGTTGTGAGGGAAAAGGCTGGCCGTTCACATACAGTTGAAACGAATTCATTTTAAAGTGTTGTAAATTGTATGGGTTTTTGTTAATGTTGCCGTTGTATGCCTGGTCTGCAACCATCGCCACTACCACTCTTCGAGGTATTTGCCCGATGAAAACATCGTTGAAAGTCATATTACTAACCCCCTTTGGAATGTTGAGAGCGTGAAATCCTACATCTTTGAGATGGTACTTTGCATTGTTCTTTGTTAACACAGCCTGATGGGCAAGTTTGATGGTCGGGGACGGCCTCACAGCTTTCAAAATCAGTCTAGCAGACTGAATCTCTGTGTAGGCTTTAAAGTCCTTTATATCCGAAAAGAGATGAAAGTTGGGTGAAGAGGGGGAGAGTTTGATGGTGACGCTAACATTGTTCAAGAGCAGATTTTCCTGATTAAAGAGTGCATTGGAAAGATTGCCCATTAGCTGTACAACTTTGCTTCCTTTGGTATAGTCGTTACGCCACTTAATTCCATCATTTGTTACATACGTGTCCATCATTCCTCCCTTGTCCTTTTTCCAGAGTGTGGACTCTAGTCTGCTGTTCATGACATCTTCCGAATAATTGAGTAACGTTTCAATGTAAGTTCTATAGGGGTAGCCTGGTTGAGGCATGGAAACTGTGACATTGTTGAGTGATACTTCCAATTGTTGAAACAAGGAATTTAGGGAATTGTTTACAAAGGTAACCTGTTTGTCCTCTTTCAAGTCGTTTCCACCGTCATCCACTATTCGCACGAACAGCTCAAGTACTACATAAGTCATATCGAGGTAATCGTCAGCATTGCCAGAGTAATGAAATGTGATGGGGGCATTTTTCATAAGTGTATTTTGTGGATTTAGAGAAATGTAACGGTACTCCTCCACGTTCATTTGAACGGGCAAGTCTTTAAAGATGTCTAGTTCCGAACTCATGTGCACCAACGATTCGTCAGCCATTATGAAAATACGTCTAGCACCTTACGTCTTCGGCGTTTAGTCTTAAACTGATTATATATTTCACCCTTCCTGCGCTTTAATAGACCCGTGCCTATCATAGAGTCTATCTTTACATCAGCTTTCCTTTTCAAGTTAGTTCCCGCCTCCTTCAATCTAGTCTTTAAAGATTCTTTTGGCGGTACCCCCGAACTTGCAACATCTGCAAGCACGTTGGCACCCATTTTCAATGCTTCTTTACCTATAGCTTTCACTCCGCTCTTGAAAAACGGTAGCACAGTTCTGAAAAGACCGCCGAGAGCAGAGAACAAGCCGCTACCCTTTTGATAACGCTTGCCTCTATACAGGTGAAAATCTTGATTGTATAATCCTCCTCCTGCCTGGTTTAAGTAATATCTGGTGACAGTATCCAGCTCCATTATGTCTGTTTCGGACGAAACGTTAGAACTATAGTAGAGGAAAGTCCGTGGGTAGCCTGGTTGAGGCATGGAAACTGTGACATTGTTGAGTGATACTTCCAATTGTTGAAACAAGGAATTTAGGGAATTGTTTACAAAGGTAACCTGTTTGTCCTCTTTCAAGTCGTTTCCACCGTCATCCACTATTCGCACGAACAGCTCAAGTACTACATAAGTCATATCGAGGTAATCGTCAGCATTGCCAGAGTAATGAAATGTGATGGGGGCATTTTTCATAAGTGTATTTTGTGGATTTAGAGAAATGTAACGGTACTCCTCCACGTTCATTTGAACGGGCAAGTCTTTAAAGATGTCTAGTTCCGAACTCATGTGCACCAACGATTCGTCAGCCATTATGAAAATACGTCTAGCACCTTACGTCTTCGGCGTTTAGTCTTAAACTGATTATATATTTCACCCTTCCTGCGCTTTAATAGACCCGTGCCTATCATAGAGTCTATCTTTACATCAGCTTTCCTTTTCAAGTTAGTTCCCGCCTCCTTCAATCTAGTCTTTAAAGATTCTTTTGGCGGTACCCCCGAACTTGCAACATCTGCAAGCACGTTGGCACCCATTTTCAATGCTTCTTTACCTATAGCTTTCACTCCGCTCTTGAAAAACGGTAGCACAGTTCTGAAAAGACCGCCGAGAGCAGAGAACAAGCCGCTACCCTTTTGATAACGCTTGCCTCTATACAGGTGAAAATCTTGATTGTATAATCCTCCTCCTGCCTGGTTTAAGTAATATCTGGTGACAGTATCCAGCTCCATTATGTCTGTTTCGGACGAAACGTTAGAACTATAGTAGAGGAAAGTCCGTCTACAAATGGCAAGAAATCTCCATAACCGTTCCTTAAATCTATATTCACGATTTTAAAGTCCTGTTGCATCAAAGGTACCCAGTTAAGTGGAATGAACGACTTTTCAATAGTCATGCAGGTGTTGTCACGTTTTTCATACTCTACAGAGACGCTTTCAATGACTTGCACAAACGTGTTGCCCACCACTTGTGGTACTATCAGATTACAGTAAATGAACATTTCGTAAGGGAAACCCATGTACGGATCTACAGGGTGTTTGCCAATTTCCTGTTCAACCACGTTTGTGTAAGGTTCGAACCCCATCATCTTGGCCAAAGATGGCGACAAAACCAGCACATGTATTAGGTTCTTTGACGTGGTTTTAGGAGGAATGTCAGGTTTTTCCTGCGTTTCTACCGTAGGAGAAGTGCCCGGTTTACGAGGGATTGGTGGTTTAGGATTGATAGGTTTTGGAGTTCTAGTAGGAGCAATATTTCTAGCTTTGTTTTTTAACGTTTGGTTCGCGCCTTCAGGGGGTTTAGTTTCTGTTTTCGATCTCCTAGAGGACTCAGCATTTTCTATATATCCTACATATTTGCTGCTGGGGATATGACTGTTCTGTGCGACTTTGATGTTGATGCTGGCAGTATTTTTGTTCTCGTTATAAATGAAAAAGTCTTCGACTTGCAAATTTTCACGTATAACTGAGTTGACAGCATGTACCAAATCCTTAGAATTGTGCACGATGCCATGTGGTAATTGTAAGTTAAATTTTGAATGTGTCACTGGTGCTACCATATTATACATTGTACCAATGATTTGATTTTCGTGATTTGTTACGTTATAGAATTTCACAGGGTACCTAACCTTTTGCAGTGCGACTTCCCATTCTCCTTGCAATACTATTCTCTCGGGTAAGATGTTTGAAAATCTGGAAGTTGTATTGTCAGTGAAATGGTCCATAGAGGCGTTACTCACGAGCGTGAGGGAAAATGGTTTTGTTCTAATCATATCGAGCTGATACTCGAACCCGGTACCCACGAGTTAAACTTGGTCGGATAACCTCTCCACTTAACCAAAAACTGTTTATTTCGACCGCGGCCTTTAGTGTCGAGTATTTTGTCTATTTTGAATGATGCCGGGGGAGCTACCTTTTGTATCTCCTCGGAGTAAAAGATACCGTCTATGGCCTCCCCACCCAAGTCCTTTAATTTATACACAACGGGGGAGCCGTATACCACCTCGTCAATCTGTAAAATTTCGTCCGTCCAATTTTGCTCGTACCCCTTGGCAAACTTCATTTTCTCCTTAGATATACGCACATGGTCTCCCACGTTAAATTTAACTTTACGTGGTTTGTCTGCATTCCGACCATAAAGATTTTCGTAAACATGCAAAATGTTGTCTTCATTGACATCCTTTGGAGCCATCTTTATGGACCTATGAAAGGAACTATTGTAAGACTTTAAAAGTGCAGGAAGCACGTCCACGTATCTATATGTATTTTTATGTGTGAAATATTTCCACATTTTCGTCTTTAAGGTTCTATTGAAACGTTCTACAACACTGGCTTTGACATTATTTTTTGTAGTGTAATACTTTACACCATGTTTGGTTAAAAATGTTTGAAAGGTTTTGTTGGTGAACTCCGTTCCTTTATCTGTTTGCAATATCTTGGGGGTACGATGAGCGAATATAGTTTTAAACGCTTCTGTAATTTCACCCCCTACTTTTGATTTTAATGGTATAGCCCAAGCATATTTCGAGAAAACATCAATAACCGTCAAGATGTAAACGTATGGTTTATTGTGCTCCTTTACGCCACTCATAATATTTAAATCGGCCTCCCAAAGGTCGTCCATGTTAGTCACGTGATAATTTCTGGTGGGGAACCGTTTTCTTATCGGTCTATGAAATGTATAACTATCCTGTGTTTGAAGAAACGACTCGATCTTAGATTTCGGTATACCTGTGGCCTTGCGAAGTTTGTCTGCAGTGCCAAAACCAGCATAGTGTTCAGGATTGAAATAGATTTTCTTCAGTGCGTTCATAGTTGTTCCCACACTTGTCTGCGAAGGTTATAAGACTTTTTTACTGGTAATCGGCTTTTATTTACTTTCGTCTTTGTCGATTTCTCTTCCTCCTTTACCTCGACACCATTGGTTTCAAGGTATGGTTCCCTCACTTGTGACTCGATACCATTGGTTTCAAGGTATGGTTCCCTCACTTGTGACATAAGATCGAGATAGTTGGCCAACTTATATTTTATCAACTGCCATTTTTCAGGGTGTGGTAAATGTGTACGCTGTAATTTATTCATTTCTCTGATGAGTTGGTTAAGTGATTTGTCCACGAGGTGAAGCTTTTCGACAGCTTTTGGCTGTGAAGCTAGTATAATTTGCTTACCGTGCTTCATTTAACTCAAATTTGACACGAGTGCACTACCGAGTGAAGCCAATATCGGGAGTAGAAAAGCAGGTAAAAAACCTCCTCTCTGTACAAGAATCTTTTTCTTTTCCTTTAAGGAAAGTCGTTTGTTAATTAATTTTCTCCAGCTAGCTTTATGCTTCTTTAAGCGTTTTAAACAATTTATAGGTAAACTAACATGACCTCTGCACACGTTGAGTACACACTCGGAAATGGCTTTAATTAGCTGAGGGTTAGCACTTTTCAACAGTTTTTGTCGCAAAATAGGTTTAGCCTTGGCTAGCACTGACAAATTTGCATGTTGCCTTGCAATCAGTGGGCTACTCAGTCTGGCAATGCTCATCCTGTCTATGTCTGTGATTAAATGACTGAAGTGTGATCGTTGCTCGTTTATTTAAACTCTCTGGGAAGCACACAAATAAAACCTTCAGAAAAGTGGTCAACAATTGGGTATAAAATAAGAAGGCGTTTCCCCTGGTAGGACGCCGGTTCGATACCTGTATTGATTTGGCGTGTACTGAGTGCAATCCAACACTAGATACCCGTGTGGGTTTTCAGTAGCTTTTTCAAATGCCTCTAAAAGAAACCTAGAGTTCTTTGGTTCGATCTGTTGACAAAGCCTATGAATTTGCATTTTATCTCTATTGTTTTTAAACACGACAATGTAGTTTGCATTTAGAGATATAGTTCGAAATTTCTTTCCTTGTGGAAACACGTTTTGTAATATGTAAATAATCCCGAAGCGTTTGTGATGTGAATCTCTAGTGAAAAAATTTGACACGTTTTCCCCGGAGGCTTGATACATTAAATCATCCAAAATAACTAAATCCCCCTCGTTAACAGTGTCCAAATCTGGTATACCTGCATGGGTTGCGAAGAACGGGCTTGGTTTAGGAGAATATTCTAATGGATGACACCACAACACTTTTCTCGCGGGTCTGTCAAACATTCTGTCTGCATTACTAATTAAATTTTTCACAAATGTAGACTTACCACACCGCGACGGACCTGCAATTAGCATAGTGCACGGGAAATTAAATTTAAAGTGTTGGTTAGTAGACATTGTGGGCGACTGATGTGATCTCATTTAGACACGCCTTCTTTTATACCCATACGGGTAGGAATCAAAGTTTTCACACTGCACACGTTTGTTGACCACCATCCTATAGGTTTTCACTGAAGACTCAGTTACCACAGTTCCTAGAAATTTCCTAGAAATCTGTGTGCCTTCAAGTACTACCGACATTGAATTATCCCTCAGCACGGTGTTCCTGATAACGTCGGAGTTTACATTTTCCAAATTCCCCGAGTTGAGGGTGATGCCTTTAATTTTACAGACAGAGTGCGTCTTATCTCCACACTTAACCTCTATGGTGTAACTTTTTGGACCTGTAGATGCAAATCTGCAAATATACGCTCCATCGCCGTACTTTTCTATTTCATCTGTCATACAGCCTAAAAATGGTCCCGTGGTTGGCATCCATTCCCCCGGTCTGTACGTGGCTATAACAGAATCTGTGTCGAAATAACACACGCGTTCGCCCAATCTCCTAAGGTAGGAATAGAGTTCGATTCTTGCATGGGCAGTTGTATATGCAGCTATGACTGTGTTACTAGTAAAATTCAATTTAGGATTCTGTTCGCAATGTTTCCACACCACATACATTACCTCCTCTGTAGCGGGCAGGTAAGACTGTACCTCTACACCTGGGTCATTAAGTAGGTCTATGAGCCTCGAATAATCTTTCACAAGCTCGCATGTGGACAAGTTATCTCTTTGGCCGTATTTTCCCCAAAAGGAGTTTAACATCAGTTTGGCCAACTCACGTCTGCCAGGATTGATTTCAATAGCGTCTTTATCCAGTGCCACGCCTTCTTTTTCCAAAAATCGTGCGATATACTCGTTTCTCATGGCAGGAGTGTCGCAGTCTTTGGGCCAACCGGAGGCTTCGGTTTTAATTTTCAGAAACTGATTCACATAGTCCTGAAAAAGCCCCTTTTCTCCAGTGATGGGGTTATAGCGTACCATGTCATATTCCCATATTTCATACACGTGAATCACGCTATAACCTTCCTCTAATGCGACTTTAATCTCGTCCACTACCCAGGTTCCTGTCATACATCTTTCGTCCTCTGTATGCGTGCACTCTGTCTGATTCTCCATCTCTGCACATGTTCGGCATAGCGGAAACATAAGTTTACCGTTAATGCGCGACGGCAGGACGGGGTGGTACAGTCTTTCTGGGGGAAGAATTTTACACTTTACAATACCGCCCTCAACATCTTGCAAATTTGGTAAATTATTCACATGAATTTTTGGGTGTCCAACAGGGTAAGCCTTGGTCTTATTTACGAACGGGTACAAACTGCACACATCATAGTAAAACATTTTCATATCTCCAGAGGCTTCGCAGTAGGTTTTCGTACAATTTGTACGTCCACCAAAGAAGGCATCTCGTGGATTGAGAGGTTCGGGGTAGGGAAAACTTTTGACAAATTCAGCCAAAACCCTATTGGTCTTAATCAAACCATTGAACTCACACTCCCACATCTCGGTCACGTTATACCCAGCATGCCTCATCATCTTCGTGACCTTCACGGTGTCCTCGTATCTGGAACTCATGGTCTGGTTGCCAGTGTTGTATAACCTTGAATTCCTATTCGGGTAACAACGTGTGCAACCGTGGTAGAAGCATCCATGAAAGAAATAGACACATTTCCCTTCTTCTTTGTACCCGTCCACTTTATGCCCTAAAACTTTAATTTCCCGACACCGATAAGCATGCTGTATGATGGTTGATTGCTGCTGTTCCAACCAAGACAGCCAGATACACGCTACCCGCGATTGCTTATCAGCTAAACGGTATCCTCCTGCGGGAATAAGTGGTATTTTATTTCTTGGCATGAACCGTTTCCTATATACATTCATGCATGCCTGAGCTATGGTGACGCATTCTCTAAACGGGTCAATACCGTTCTCGTCAATAAATTGTTTCCTAAATTTGGAAACACCTTGACTCAAGAGATAAACGTCAGTTTTACAGTAAGTAACCATTTCTTTTTTCATGTCAAAGACATAATTTGAGGATAACTTTTCATTATGCCACTGCTCGAAAGTCTTGCGGTCATCAACACTCATGCCATCTGGGCAGTAATATTTTTGCTCTGGTACAGGACCAACATACTTTTCGTTTTCCTTGGTGTTGAACAGGTAAGGAAAATAACCTTTACATTCAGGCAGTTGAAAGGTTTTTGAAAAGTGAGACAGTGGCATAGGAATGAAATTCAAAGAGTCTAGAAAAGTTACACTCTTATACTTCATTCTGTAAATTTTGCTTCCATTCATAATCAGTTCGGGGTCCCAATTTAGGGTGCCCACCATGTGTTTTAACAAAAACTGGCCATCATACGACCTCAAGTTGTGTGCTATGACAATAATGTCACGGGATTCGAACCCTGGTTGTGTGATGTGGTCAAACAATTCTTTTACAGGCTCCTTGTCGAATACCCATTCTTTAACACCACACTGTGTACAATAGGGCATCTTATGAGACTTGTCCACACACAGACCACAACTTTTATGCATTATACATAGATTAGGAATGTGTTCAAACACGTCTGTGGAATAAAGCGTGTTCTGAGTACACTCGAAATCTATGAACATGAACACGAAATTCTTTCGCAAATTTGGTGAATTGTACGGCCGAATGTAGCACTCGTGGTTGGCATTCACATGGACCTTACAAGTAACACAATAAATTTCTCCGCACTGGTGAGGAGTTTTCCTAAGCCTCATATTCACAAGTTTGTTACACAACGGGCATACTTTTTCCACGTCGCATACTGACATGGATTTAGGGTAATATTTCCCCTTAATCAAATGATTATTAAAACAGGTCTCCCCGTTGAAATCGCGATGACATGAATCGCATTTCACATACCTATCAAATGATGTTGGACACCTCTGTCGACACTTGACACAGTTTAGATCACACCTGTGAGTTTCTTTTTTATTAAGTGAGGGAAAATTACAATGTCGGCAATACCACTTACATTTGAATGCCCCGTGTAGGTTTACAATTGCATTAAAATGGCTGTCGTGGAATATTACGTCGATGTGTTTATCGGTGTTAATTTCCGACTTGTAGAGGACATTTTTACCATTATGACCACCAAAAACAGTGATAGGATACTCCTTTAGCGCTATTTCAAAGAGTTTCACGTCGTCAAGTGTAAACGGGCCATCGGTTTTGCCTATTTTCTCACACAACTCTACAGCTTTTTGTTTTTGCAGACGGTCATATCGCGTAATAGAACCATAATGAACATCCCCGTCAATTTTGGATTTGCACACTGCGATGGCTCTAGGTAGACAAAGATTGTCTTTGTTTTTAATTTCTATAATACCTTTGTTTTTACTACAGTCGTCGCAGCGTTTGTAACATGAACCTGATATTTCATTTGTCCAAATACACGAAATTTTGATTGCCCCTCCCAACAAAAATTCTTTGTTACTTTGCATTATTTTCTCCATTGATTTCAATACGGCCTCGGGGTTTACCTGATCAAACCTACGTACACTCATGTTAAAAGGTCTAGCAGGATTTTTGGTATCATGAACGGTTATTCCTACGAACCCTGGTTGGTTTTTTAGCAGATTGTCATCAACAAATGATAAATAATCATGAAACACTTTGGAAACCCATTGGTCAGGATCTGCATCTTTAGGCATCGAACTCACCATAATTTCAGTTTCAGAGTACCCAGAATAAAATTTTTTAGTTGCCCTCTGGCTATGGTTAATAATTTCGAAAGATGGTTGCAAGGTTGCACTTACCTGTGGCACAATGCTGTCAACAAGAGAAGGTGGTACACCATTTCCGGTAGAAGGCGAGCCAGCTCCGGTAGAAGACGAAGCAGTTCCGGTAGAAGACGAAGCAGCTCCGGTAGAAGGCGAGCCAGCTCCGGTAGAAGACGAAGCAGCTCCGGTAGAAGGCGAAGCAGCTCCGGTAGAAGGCGAGGCAGCTCCGGTAGAAGACGAAGCAGCAGGACGGTATGGTTCACCGTTTCCGGTCTGATCACTTTTGCTGGCCACACCGCCCGAGAAGCCACGTGTTCTCTTAAGAGTGAGCTTGCCCCCATAACGTGTTCTCTTGCGATGATCACAACTTTTCTTTTTGTTGACGAACTGTTCTAAAACCGACGTGAACCCTTCAACTAGACTCCCAGTACCGGAGTTTCCGTTATTCCTCGAAGACTCGGGCCCCTGGTCACTGATGGAAGTGTTTGTAGAAGATTGATCGGCAGAAGATTCGTCTCCGTAGTTGACAACCTTGGCAGACATGATTACCACGTGATATAAGCATCTTTCGTCGCGATTGAACTTTTATAGACAACAAAAGATAACGCCCACACCCAATAGACAACAAAGACCACGCCCACAACCAATGAGAAGGTGAGGTTTCTACTGCGCATGCATAACCCTACAGCCAATCGTCGTACAAATGGTGGGGGAAGGTTTTTTTAATCTTCCATCGGGTACGCGGTGTGAGTTTGCTAGAAGAAGAAAAAAGAATCCCCTTGTTTTTGACTTTTTTCTGTCACTGTGTGTTAGTAAGAAAACTTTTAGTTGGCTCTGTAAAGAAAAACCCACACATATTGTTTTTGACTTTTCTAACCCTGTGTGAGAAAATACAGAGTTTTAGTTAAAAAGAATATATACAAGTTAAAAAGAATATATACAAACGAATAAGAAACAATCCATTGACTCGGTTTTTTTAGAAGAAGAAAAGATGGCCTCCGAATTCTTTTATAAACACGCGTGAACAAAGCATGGAAATACAGAAAAAGAAACTTTTAGTTGGCTCTGTAAAGAAAAACCCTCACATATTGTTTTTGACTTTTCTAACCCTGTGTGAGAAAACACAGAGTTTTTGTTAAAAAGAATATATACAAACGAATAAGAAACCACCCATGTCGATGTGAAAGAACTTTTATTAACAATGTCTTTTCCCCCGAAAGAAAGAACTTTTAAATGTCTCTGAAGATAGGATTTTAGAAGAATGTTTTTTGTTTCCTTGTGAAAATAATAGCTTTTTAGAAATACAGAGAAAAAGCAACGTGAAAAAGAAACTTTTAAAATACCCACATATTGTTTTCGACTTTTGAAAACACCGTGACAACTCCCATGTGAGGGAACAAAAAGCATTGTGTGGTGTACAGAGCGAGCCAACGTGTTATTTTTAGTTTGGCTCTGTAAAGAAAAACCCACACATATTGTTTTTGACTTTTCTAACCCTGTGTGAGAAAATACAGAGTTTTTGTTAAAAAGAATATATACAAACGAATAAGAAACCACCCATTGAAGACCGAATTCACGCAAAAGCATTGTGCGGGCGGCGAACAAAGCGAGGGACACAAGGCGGGCGGCGAACAAAGCGAGGCGGGCGGCGAAAGCGAGCGGTGGGGGGAGCGAGCAGTGGCGAACTGCCAACGCAGTGGCGGAAGGGCTCTCCATTTTTTTACAACGTAATTAATTGATCACACACACTTTTTTCGGGAGATTTAAATCCAACACTCGATCAAACAGAGATTTTCCTATCGCTTAATCAAACAGAAATTTTGATATCAATTCAAATTGAGATTTTGATATCAACACCCCACCCCCACAACACCCACACCACCACCACCACCCCCACCACCACCACCCCCACCACCACCACCACCACCACCACCTCCCACCACCACCACCTCCCACCACCACCACCCCCACCTCCCACCCCCACCTCCCACCACTTTTGATATCACCCCCCACCCCTTTTGATATCAATTTGATATAAAAATCACGCGAGGAGGGATATATACTACTCCCAAATGAAGTGGTTATGGTTCCGGCTATGTGCCCCAGGTTGGGATGAATAGTGTTTAACGCCCGTTTTCACTTCTGAGGCACCACAGGCGGTGGACACTGATGATACATGAAATGAAATGATATATTGGAAAAGGATTTTATTTTAAGGAAGGAATCGCCTAAGTTTAGGGTATCTTCCGGCATTTGCCATTTATGAGGACTGAGGAAAACCTGGAAAAAACCTCAGTCAGGAAGGGCGGTCCTGGCGGGGTTCGAACCCCAGACGCGCACTTGTGAAAGTGCGCGCCTTAACGACCTCGGCCACCCATGGCGGTGCCCCAGGTTGGGAACCAATCTTAAAGCGATTTGTTGTAGACGTCGAGTGACCTCACGTTGTGATGCCAATTTTGGGTGATTTCGTAGATTGATTAAGGGTCGGTTCGGTGTTGTTGCCAAGCTTCAATGACAATTCTCAAAATATTCTGCTATTTTGTTGACTCTTATTCGACGGGAATGGGAGAGGCTTTCTATTGTATAAATAAGCACGCGATGCGACATAATATGTATTTTATTATGTCAACGTTTTCTATCCTCTTTGGTTTTTGTGTACTTGGCTACTTTGAATATAAACTAGTTGCGCGTGTGAAGCTTACAGATGAGTGCCGCGGCACATGGAACTGAAAATCGAACTTATAATGAGTACTGCGAACTGTTTCTGCATCGAGCTGAATATCTTATAACTGCATGCCTCGCCGCGTATAAAACCTAAACCGCCTGTCTCGCGGCGCCTAGAACTTGTAAACTGGCTTTGGGTCGAACTGCATGCCTGAGCAACTGCCTAACTGCGTGTAGATCTTATAACTGCTTATTTCAGTTCAGCAAACTCTCCCATATATATTAAATTCAAATCAAGTGAGCGTTGCTTTTAACGATGCCAACAGAGTCACAAAGGCTCGTGCAATCTTCGCGCCTATCTTCTAAAGTTCAAAAATACGTTTTCCATTGGCTGGTTTAATTTCAACTGCCCTAAGTTCCATTCGCTATTTTATCAAAAGTTTTAAATCATTAATCAACATTGGCTGGATTTTAAATGGCGAACGTTACAACGCCTGTTGGGTCAGAGATTTTAACGAGTTTAAAAATCCTTTTAGTTTATTACTCTCCAAAGGAGGACCTTTAAAAAATGACATCACACCCTCCTTTCAATTCTCCGCTCAGTTCAGTTGGTTGGAAGAAAAGAATTCTCGTTCAGTTCAACTGGTTGGAAGAAAAGACACTCTCCGTTCGATTCTAAGTCAGTGTAGAATTAGCAGCCCAATTATATGAATTAGTTTAGTTCAGCAGAAGGTTCATTCTTCTTATTGTAAAAGTTTTATACGGCCCTCTAGGTCTCCAAGCTACCGCACAAAACACCGACGATCTTTCTCTTTTGCCGACTTATCACAATTCAGACGTTAACAGTTACATCGTATTACACATTTATACATACATGATGTGAACGTTACATATTACAACACATAAAATATTATGATTGGAATTACATAACTATACTTATAATTATATTTCAGTGGGGGTGGTTCGAGTAACTGTTTCAAGCAGAATAAAACAAACTTTGTTTAAAGTTGAGAAGTTGAAGCTTAGATTTTCTTTTAAACTTCATAAAAATTATTTCAAGTGGGAAGAGCGATGAAAATGACACTAGTATATCATCCACTTCCTGGTGAAATGTTGCGGGCTACTAGGATGCTTCTCCAATGGAGATCTGGAGGGGTCGCCATCTAGGAAGACAAGTAAGAACTGTACATTACTGTTGGAATTTTCTGTAGCTGCTATAATTGCAGTGTCGTAGATTTATGGCAAGTTAAAGAACTCCATACCTGAAAAACGAGGTCCCTGGACAAACGTACTAGCTATTTCAGGTTTAAGTAATACCTCAGTATTACACTAGGTGGCACTTGAACCGATGGGGCTGACCATCTGTTCTTCTGACATATTTAGGCGGTAAATGTAGCTGAAATACAAATGATTTACATGGTTCGATAGGATGCAGAACAAATACTTTTAAGCTTTTGGTGATGGTGATGCTGATGATAATGCTGATGATTAATTTATCTGTAAGCATAAAATGTGAAATTTTGTACGCATTTTTATGACTACGGAAATTGAAAGATTTGAGTAAAGTATAGTCTAAATATGGGGGAAATTGCCCCAAAATCGCAAGTAAATGATAAATTCTCACCATCCGTTTATATTTTTATTTTAATTGTGTTATTATTTTGTATGTATTTTTATATAATTCACACCTAGATTAATTTTTACTTTCCTCTCTTTCTTCCATAATTATTTTTAATAATTTTTATCGTCATTATGTCAGAGAATCTTTTAGTAGTTGTATTTTCCTCTGTTTATTGTTCCTAAACGTAGTGCCAATGCTTTTTTTCAGTATATTTTATTTCTTTGGTGTAAGGGAAGCTTGGATGGAAAATCCTCGCGAAGCATAGCTGAATTTTAAATTGGTATGTTTTTAAAACCTAAACTTTTTATAAATAATAATAATAATAATAATAATAATAACAATAATAATTTATTTAGTTGTATAATAAATGACATGTGAAAGATTTGAGACATTTTACTACTGGAAATATTTTTCATATTAAGATTTCATTTTAATTAAAAGCTCAATATTAATATTTTATAGCTGACGTATTCATATGTGCATTGAGTTAGTTTCATGGTCTTACCTCTCTAGGAATGCGCCACGTCATGCTCAGGCACACACCTCTTAAGTTGTGACTACCCACAAAATGAGCACTATGCTTACGTCATTGAACTTGTAAAAATTAATACGAAATTATTAGACGCTATTGAGCTTAAGAAATTAACGTTCTTGCAACAAGCTTAATCTACAGAGTTCGGCTCTTTCAAAGGACTTTCACTTATTAAAAAGGTGCCACTAATGTTTGTATTAATATAACGAGTCTTGTAAACATTAATATTTAGTGAATCACCATGATTTGGTTCACAGAGCAGGTTAGCTCAGGCGGTAACGCTTAACTTCGAGAGATCCCAGATTCAATTCCTGCTGCAACAGACTGAATGAAGTTTTCGGTGTTTTTCCTCAGTCCATTTTAAGAAACGGTAAATGCCGGGTTAGTTTTATCTGCTACAGATTCACCTTCTATTTCACAATTCATCTTCATTAGTTCTACCTGCATGTGTCAGACTCTTCTGTGTTTGTGAAAAGAATTAACCATCCATTCAGACACCCCTTCACTACGCATGCGTCCAGATAAATTATCTCCCCAACAGGCTACTGACCCGGGCATTGGTTTTACAAATGAAGTTACAAATGAAGGAGGATAAACACAGAGAAAGAAGTTTTGAGACTTAAAACGGATATCTCTAGAAAACCGGCGAAAATGCGGCTTGATTACCAGTTCCCTCTTTTATGTCAAGTTAACATTGTCTTTGAATGTAGCTCAGATTTTTATAAGTAAATGTATGTAGGCATTTTGCATTTTGCAAATTAGAGCGTATATCGTAAGCATACAAATACACAGACAAATTACTGGGACTAATATAACATATATAGAGGTATTATTATTATTATTATTATTATTATTATTATTATTATTATTATTATTTACCTTAGTAGAAGCTTCTGGGATATCTGTACTTCATAAACCAGGCATGTGTGTCTTTTGGATGCAGTCCTGTTACTGTTGTGTCAACGAATACTCATATATAAACTGCTATTGTATATAAGAAAAGTATTTAAAACTACATCCCTGCTATCTTGTCCATCTTGTTCTAAAACTCTGCAATATTCTGAACTGCTAATTAATATTAACCTGCTATAAAACCATTTCCAATGCTAAGATCGCGTTAGATTAGAGCTGCGCAATATCGCCAGACAAATTATTGCGTACATATTTTAAATATTGACGATAATCGTAAAAGACTTTGTTCATAGGTCATTAGTGATTGAATGCAAATTCCAACACTGGAAAAATTACAAGAGAAGCAAATGTACTGGCACAGTTGTGTCTGCTTACTAATTAGAGGATCTGAGTTTTTATAATTAGTTTCGGTGAGGGTTTATCCCGCAGTTATCTCTCGCCCTGAATTGCCAAATGCAGAATGACTTTACACATCGACGGACTTTGTTCATTTCCTCAATTATGCACAAATTTTATTCACCCATTTCATTTCATTTTATTAATCTGCATAGAAAGTAATGATATTGACATGAAAATAATAAATCCATGCCAATTAGAGTGCAGAAATACGAAATCGAAAATTGGAATGATACGAGAATTATTGAATAAAAATGTTTATATTAACTGTACCAAGCATCAGTAATGAGTCAACAACTTATTAATAATTTAAATCCAGGAAGAGCCTCTACAGGTGACATGTTCAGCTAAACAATTGCTCTGACATTATATTACGGTTAATTTGTACTAACCTAACATTGGATATAATTGATCTAGTCTTATTTGTGTAGTCAATATATTTTAATCTTACTATCCATATACATTCTTTCTTTTACAGGCAAGGTTCTCCAGTAGGCATCAAAATCACTTTCCATTTAAGATTCACAGTATTTTTTATAAACAAATGTTCTGTTGTTTCCTGCTACGCAGAAAATTTTAACAATAACAACTTGTTACAGAACATTATCATTTTATTTACCATAGTTATAAACAGTATTTATTGTTGGTCAAAATCATTAATAAAATACTATATTTTGACTCCAGTCGCGTAAAATTATCATATTAAAAATTGCATCATTAAATTGTCTCATTGCTAAAATGCTGCCATCAATTCTCTGTTATGAAAATATTAGGGAAAAAATTGAAGCATGGTGAAAACAGAATCAATCAATCCTCTTCATTGTAGAATACATAATTTCAAAGTTAGGAAAAAAGAATAAGTGAATATTAGTTACCAAATGAAGTAGAATTTGTTAATACTGACCTGTTCTGAAATATAGCCATCACTAAAGTTTCTGAAATATTCTTAATAGTTTAACTTGCATGCAATTAATCAATTTGTTGCATTCAAGGATCATACAATTTTCTCGGTATTAATGACAATTCAGCCCTTTCAGCTTGGACTAGAATTTCTTGCGGTAAATCTACCTTCTCTAGCAACAATAACAATACACAGACGAACAAAATAATATTTATCGATACAATGACGTCATAATTATTATAAAAGAAGACATTGGCTTCAGGGAAATTCATTAGAACGTCGACATTAATGTTCATTTTATGTTATAATATTTTTTTTTAATTTCAGCATATAAAAGTATTGTATACAAAACTCGTTTATGTTACATAATCATTGCATTCGTAAAAATTATGAAACCGGCGAAGCCTTATTAAACCTTTTCTCATACAATAAGGTATAATATTATAATCTAATATCTTAATATACTATCAACATATAGTTTCGCCAGAAGGTTTCAAACGAATCTCGGTAAACAATACTTGATATTTATATGAACTTCTATAATTTATAAATACACAGAAAACCCGCACATTCTCAATAATAAACGCGTTCCCTTGAATTTTGTTATCGCTGAATTTAAAACTATTCGCTTTAGAATAGGTAAAATGACCACTAACTGTTTGCTAAATGCAGAATGCATGGTTATGAAATTTGATTGTGAAAATAAATTAGAAAGAATGTTTTAAAATGCAAAATATACTTATAGTATAAAATATAATGTTTACAAAAACTAAGTTGTAACATCTTATGAAACTCATTCCACAATTATTAGATGCCTGTTATATAGAGCAAGATTTCTAATTCCAAAACTTAGGAAGTAACATAATCTGACTACTCTGACTACGAAGAGGAAACAAAAATAATATATTTCGAGAGTTACAATTATTATAAACAGAGTAACCGAAACCATACTTTTGTTAATTTGGACAATTATTTAGTTTCAGAACATTCAATATTGCGCCATGTTTGATTACATTTTCCTCTGTTAAAGGTGATTTTTGTTTCGCACTAAACCATTCGATTGAAATTTCCGTATATGAGAGCTATTCAATAAAAAATTATTATAATTTTATAGGCATAATTTCACGCGCTCAAATTTAATTTTATGTTAGCTTCATGCATACTGTACTTGTACACGTGACACTAGTTTCATTAGTGTCACTTCCGGTTCCAGCCCTTGTAAAGCGTGCTAGTTGAGTTCAGTTCAGTTCCCCTACAGCAAAATGAAGGTGACACGTGAACCACGCAATGTTACAAGAGGCCTATGGGAAGTTTGTTCTTCCCTATAACACCACCCGAAGATTGTTTAAAATGTTTTTAGAGCGGAGGCAATCAATTTCAAAGAAACGAAAACTCGCGCTTCAATTTTTCCTCAAATGGAAGAAAACATTAACACCCTCATTGCCATTGTGACAGAGGTTCGTCGAATAATATTAAGAACACTTTCATAAATTCTGAAAAATTTATTGGGTGCTACCCACACGCTGGTAACTGAAAAGTTGCACAAGAGAGGTTTATGTGTACGGAGGGGTTCCAAGACTGCTGACTCCAGAACAAAAGGACGCTCGCGTGCAGGTTTGCATTCTGTTGAAGATAATGCGAAGTTTCTTTCAAAGCTTATGAAACTTGGTTACATCATTTCGATCCTGAGAGCAAATAGCAATGCTGTGGTGTAAATCTCCATCATCATAAAATAATAATAATAATAATAATAATAATAATAATAATAATAATAATAATAATAATAATAATAATAAGAAGAAGAAGAAGAAGAAGAGAAGAAGAAGACGAAGAAGAGAAGAAGAAGAAGAAGAAGAAGAAGAAGAAGAAGAAGAAGAAGAGAAGAAGAAGAGAAGAAAAAGAACTGACTGACTGCCTGAATGGTGTTTAAGGCCCGTTTTTGCTACAGAGGCACCACAGGCGATGAACACTGATGATACATGAGATGAAATGATATATTGGGAAAGGATTTTATGGAAGGAATCGTTCCAGGCCTAAGTTTAGGGTACCTCCCCGGCATTTGCCATTTATGAGGACTGAGGAAAACCTGGAAAAAACCTCAGCCAGGAAGGACGGTCCTGGCGGTATTCGAACCCAGACCTCCCGCTCACGAGTCCGAGACTTAACGACCTCGGCCACCCGTGGCGGTGAAGAAGAAGAAGAAGAGAAGAAGAAGAAGAAGAAGAGAAGAAGAAGAAGAAGAGGAGAAGAAGAAGAAGAAGAAGAAGAAGAAGAAGAAGAAGAAGAAGAAGAAGAAGAAGAAGAAGAAATGCTACCAGGGAATTCTGCTGGGAAAGTTATAGTCATCTCATTTTTGGATATTCAAGGAATGGGTTACCGACGCTGTAGAGATGTCCTGAAAACTCTGCAAACCAGATCATAAGCTAAATGCCACATTTCCGTGCAACAAGCTGCATTCTGCACTAGTATAATGCACGGCCTTACATCATGGTGAATACCTCACAAAAATCAATGTGAAGTGTGTCCCACACCATCCATATAGTCCATCGCCATGGGTGGCCGAGGTGATTAAGGCGTGGACTCGTGAGCAGGAGGTCTGGGGGTTCGAAGACTACCAGGACCGTCCTCCCTGACTGAGGTTTTTTCCAAGTTTTCCTCAGCCCTCATAAATGGCAAATGCAGGGGAGGTATTCTAAATTTAGGTCTGGAACGTTTCCTTCCTTAAAAAAAAAATCCAGTTTATCATTTCATCTCATGTATCATCAGTGTCACCGCCTGTGGTGCCTGAGTGGTAAAAACGGGTGCTAAACATTATTAAAAAAATCCATATAGTTCAGATTTAGCCTCGTGCGATTTTTTTTTTTTTTTTTTTTTTTTTTTTTTTTACTGTTCTCCAAATGGAAAAGAAAAAAACCATTTTCATGGGAGGCATTTTCCATCTCAAAAGCACTGATGAAGGCTGCTGAGCCGATTCTAAAGGTGCTGTCAAAAATATTTAAAGACTGGCAGAAACAGAGGAAAGTGCAATGCAGAAAAATCGTCAAAATCATGAGGATGATTAAAGGAATGTGGTATAAAAATGTGATCACTCTGTATTGAATATTGTAATGCGTAATATTGTGCATTGTACTTCTGAAAAAGGGCAATTTATTACGAATGTTCTGAATACACTTCGCTTGCACACGACGAACTAATTCATATTTAAAACATCATATACACGCAAAAACGCATTTTAGTAGTCAACTATTTAACCATCTATATGATTCGTCGGTCCTGGTGGTGTAGTGGTAACCATACCTGCCTTCTAAAACCAAGATCTTGGGTTCAATCCCGCCCAGGATCGATGGATTTTTTCCAGCGTAAAAATCCTAAGTTTGGCTTCCTTCGGAAGGGAAGTAAAGCCTTTTGTCCTGTGTCGTACATTTACGGCAGGATAAAGAACAACCTCAAGTCTGAAAGAAGAGGCCTCTGAGCAAAATTTGTCGGCCGTTTCACTTCCTGAATTGAATGGGACGCTAGTGGCCTAAGATGTTAAGATGCTAAGATGATCCTTAAATAAATCAAATAAAAAAATATATATGATTGAACGTATATTGCCATTAGATAAGCAACGAATGGGTGCAGAAAGCAAAGTTCAAAGACACTACAATGAGGAAAGTGTAATTGAAGTAGAGGTATCGCTGGCTGTGGTACACCTAATAGCCGAGATGTAAAACACCCCGTTAGCGGACAAGGTTTATAACTAAAACTCTATGTATATTGTTTGATCGATTATTCAGTTATCTTCCAGGATCCTGGTGTTCTTCTGGTCTACATTTCAAGGCCATTTTGTTGTACTATGTATTGTACGATTGTATTATGACATTTTTTGTCCTTCTTTATTTTTTCCATTCAGTTAAAATATATTTAAAATCCTTTTTAATTTCTGCTCTTTTTGTCATTTAGTGTCCATCCTGCTAAAAGTTTTAACATATTCAACTTGTTGTATTTTAATTTATTCGTTTTTGTTAATGTCCGAACATCGCAGCAGAATGATAGAGGTGAAATTGCTATAAATTTCAAAATATTTACATTTTTATGTTTTGAAGTTTAATTTTTGAATAATCGTTTCCGTATTTGTTGAAAAGTGCAAATAGCTTGACCTGTTATGTATTTGAAATAGGTTGCAAGGATTGAAATCTAAGCATAGGTCTTAAGACGTGTAAATGTTTCCAACGTACCGTCTTTTATCTATTAAATTCTCGTAAATAGTGCCCGACCTCATGCGGATATGGCATAGAACTTTCAGAAGTTAATTGCGTGCCCTCATCTCCAAAAATAAATTCAGTTTAGATGTCTGCAGCTCTAAATCCATGAATGATGAAAAATACTATTTTAATATAAAATTCATATTACATTTAAGAAATTTGTGAATCAGTCAATAACACGATATTTAAGGATTAACTTTCATTTTGATATCCAGAGAATTGTTACGCCTTTAATGCAATAGATTCATAAAACATTATTTCATTTCTTATTTTCAATTTCTAAAAGTCAATATTGTTATTAACTAACAATACATGAATTAATTGCCATCGTCAGGTATTCAAAAATCTATATGCAGAAGGTAGTTTTTATTTAGTGAACTTCATTAGGAACAATTTCTTCAATTTTGTAGTTTATAAAGATCTCCACGTTTTGCGCAATTATGAGTCAAATCTAAAAACTTACGAAAGGTACACAAATAGTATTAAATGTAGCAGCCTATTTATTATTTAATAGTTAAAAACATTAATTGTTCTATTACTTCATTTTCTAGCACTAGTTTAGCATGAACGCTATATTTTCGTTGAAACACAATGACCTTGGGGCTTTTTGGCTTAGATTGTACGCTTTTAAATTACTTGCTAACTAACTGATAACTTTAATTTTGTAGGTTAGCTTGTTATACTTGTAAGAATCTAGTTCTCAGCATATTAAGCTGCGATAGTTATTTCTTGTTATTCAAATTACATTCAGTTTTGGTGATATTTTCTCGGGTTTTCACTAATTCAACGTACATATGGGAGTGTCTGAGTCAATGGATATATTTGGAGTCATTTTGAGTTATCTCAAGAGTTACCAAGATTATTATTTATTTAACAAACGGTGTATAACTTTAAATCACGTCAATTAAATGTAGTGTTACTTCTCTCTCTCTCTCTCTCTCTCTCTCTTTAAGGTTGAAATCTGTCCTGGTAATCAAAATCTTTAACATAATAGATGAAAAGAATGCATGTTCTATTATTAAATTATCTTTGTGATGTATTTTGCACTGACTTTTCTAAAGTCTTCCTTTTTCATCTAACAATATGAAGTATGCAATTTTACACTCTTGTTGCTATTTTTGGGTATTAGATTACGACAAAAATTATATCTTCATAATTATTGCAATTGTATTAGTTCCTTTTTTATGAATCGGAATGACTGACCATATTCCAGAACCATTAATCTGGTATGTTTTTATTTTTACACTACAAATGTAATATGTTTAAATATTTGTGTTTACTCCTAGAGATGAGACTCCTTTTCTATCTCTCCCTTCACAATATTCCTTATTAACAATGTTTGCCTGCGGCTATTTATATATATATATATATATATATATATATATAATTCCAGAGGTTTTTGTAATGGTCTTTACATTCTTTTAAATGTGTACATTTTTAAGGTCACATCATTTACTGCTTTGAATTTTTATTACTTTGTACCATTTACTTTAATATTCATATATATATATATACATAATTTTCTACGTTAGATATTTATATATTCTTAGCTTATTTGATCTTCGGAACTTGTTTCATTATTGCACATCTATGTTTGTATTATATCTTCGAGTGTAACGTTTTTGTTTCTGTATTAATGTACGCCTTGTTTTGTCTACTTTTCTTTGTACTTCTAACTCTAAATTCTATACCGATTACATTGTTGTTTATCAACAATTTTGTTATTGTTGTTTTGAAATCGCAGATTTATTGATCAATGTTTATTTGTGTACTTTCGTTTCACACATTTCTTTAATACTTTTTTCTTGATTTTAGGTCATTCACTTTGAAGCATTTCTTTGATTGTTGCTTTGATTCTGCATTATACCAACCAGATCTTCATTTTATTATCGATACTAGAAGAAAACGATCAGATATTGGTTACTGGGTACCTAGAATGTAATTTGTTATTGTTTTTATTTACTGTTGTGTAGTAAATACTTATTGATATTGCTTTCTGTCTATGCAAGTTTATGTATTTTTGTGCTTCAAGAAAGATTTTGATATTTTCATTCATTATACATTACAAAATCTCTTTATTTATATTAGCTTTCATTTATAAGCCTTCCCCTTGCTTTGTATAATGTTAATCGGAGATCTATTTCTAATTCAGGCATTTAACTTGAAATAATTTCTGGCATTATAAGCTTATTTAAAGTTTTATTTTTTTAAAATGTATATGCTTCTTGTTTTTAGCATATATTGCTGTATATGCTATCATTATTATTAGTAATTCATGAGCTATCTTTAAGTAGCAATTATTTTATTTATAGATCTTTCTTCCTTTCAGTTTTTAATGTAATACAATTGTTACGCCAGCTTTCGCTCTTATTTCTTTAAATACTCCACTGTACATCATAGTACATTCTAAGTCTTTGGTTCCTTTCATCATTTTTTAAGTTATTAAAGTTATGTATATTTGTAAATTACAGACTTTTCTTCTACTTTTTTGTTCATTAATGTTTCGGCATTGTAAGAAGCTATTTTTATTTCTATTGCTATTCCATGTGTCTTGTTCTGTTTTTCGCTTTGTTGTCATTGTTTTATCCTTTTTCTGTATGTGTGGAGGCTTAATGAATAGATAAATTTTTACATGATGGGATTACCAGTATCTCGCACAACCCCTGCACTGGATGACCGGGTTTGAGGATTGTAAAAGAAATATTAAAACATAAGCCAACAGATCGCCCCTTTATGAAAATTCTGGAAAAGAAAAATGTTCCTAAGCCATTCCAAAGGTATTTAAACTGTTGAATTTCAAAATCCAAATAACTGGCATAGCTATGAGAAGATAAAAGAAAGTCATTAACTAAAGAAATATAATTTAATATTATATAGTGGATAAAACCCATGATTGGAAAGATCAGGCAAAGACGAGCATTGAAATACCGACTTCATTACTCATTGTCAATTGGATTGACTTTCCAGTAGAGACCGTTACTTGCTTTATGTTTATTTATTTATTTTCCATAGATTTCCGTCACCTGAAGAGATGAAATTCAGGTAGCTCTAGGTATCGAAGAATTCCTTACGTTATGTTCATTATCATTTACAATTACTATTCATTGTCGACATGGAACGTGAAACGTTAAAGACAAGAAAATCTAACTATCTGTTTCTCCCTTTGAAGGCCTAAATTAATTGGAAAGTGTCTTAAAATAGTACAAAACTGACAGTACTGTGAAATAGTCGAGGTTTTTACAGCGAATTTAAACCTACAAGTGTAATTTATTAACATTTTTACTTGTAATGGCGTTGTTTCCCGGAAAACCAGTCTTCCAATTCTAGAAAAATAAACTTTTTTACAGCAAGTCGACTAAAATACATCAAAGATACTTTACAACTTAATGGAGAATCGCCTATCAAGTTTGTAATAACTACAAAAAGTGCACAAAGTTAGAATATATGCTGAAACAAATAGTACAGGAGAGGAGAGGAGGGAATATGGTACCCTGTTTTATATATCCCTTTACCTGTCGCAAGAGAAGACAAGGGAAATTAAATGCCAAAGCTTCAGGACGTTATTTTACGATTCTTGACCTGTAAATCTTGTACACAAGTCCATAAATAACGTCCATAAAAACAAATACAATTTCGTCTTTCAAGATTTAAATATACTACGTCTATAAACAGGATCCGGTAACCTTTATAACATGGGCTTTTCTGTGCAAAAAATAAAAACACTTTTGAAGCAGTTGCCCCATCCTACGACGTTGTATTTACGAAGCGCTATGTATGAGTATCAAGGGTACGCAGTAAAGGTCAGCTTGCTCATCTTCACCGCAGCGTCACCCAAAAATCCAGAGAACGTGAAGGTGAAATGCTTTTAAACATGTCGCCGTGAATTATAATTTGTGGCTTTCCCTCCTGACATTCATGTGTCAAAAATAATCCGTCATTCTCCTCTATTAACCGCCACGTTGGTATTCCCATAACTAAATCGCATTGCACATTTATATGGCATAGCTCTTTGGGGATTACAGCAAGAAAGGGAACAACTAGAATGACTACATTTATGGTAGACGTAATACACTGTTTGTTTGCAGACTGTAAAAAGTACAGGAATTTAGCATGGAAATTATTTCAATTCTAACTAATATTAGCATGTGTTTTTTTGTCTTTTCCTGTTACTTTTTTCTTCTGTCCCTCTCCAAATGTTGCTCATTCCCTTGCGGTTGTAACGTACAGCCTTTGAATGTGTGCCGCCAAAGCTCTAACAAATAGAGCAGCTTTTCTTTCGGTGCAAATCTCCTGGGAATAGTTTCTTTGTCTCATGCGTCTTTCGATAAATAAAATATAAGCCTTCTTAATAAAATTAGGATCTATCAGTTGTTAGAAAGTCAAGCTTTATTGAGAGCATTATTCATGCTGAAAGTTACCATGACTTAAGATAATTTCAGACAGTAATGAGCAATATAATTTGAATTTTTTCCCCCTAACGAAAGATGATCCAATATTCTATTCGCATTTAGTGATTCATGCTCAGGAAATGGATCAAGAAGTGGAGACGCTCAGTTATTCTGAGTATTCCCGTAATTAAACGAAGAATCAGAAATGGAAACCTATACGAAATGGTAACATCGGAAAAGTGTTTAGTTAAACCTTTGTCAGAAAATACAGGCCGACGCAAGAGCACATGTAAAGGCATAGAAATTTCTAAGCACTAAAACCAGAATTAGATGGAATGAAGTTACGTTGGTACTGAACTGTACATAACAGACGAGAGGAGTACAATAGATCACGAGCTCAACCCACCCTCTCCCCTTACGTCTGTCCCTCATCAGTTCTTATTTACATGCTGGCCGGTGGCTCATAACTTGTGTTCGTGCTTTGTTTGTATTTGCTTGAATAGTTTGAGTGTGCCTAACTTGATATTAAGTGCTCAAGATTCCAAATGCCTATTAATGTTTATAAGGTATTTCCCTTTGCGAAAGAAGAGGAAAAGGACACTATTAAAAACAATGCAGAACTACATATATTCGCACGTAGTTTTTCACTATTTATTTAAATTAAGAGTGACTTCCTCGGTTAAGCAAGAAGCGGATGTAAAATAATAAATCAAATATGTTCATAACTTTTTAAACTTTATGGAAATATTAACGTACTAACTGCGCTTCACTTTAGTATAATCTAATATACAAGCCACCGTGGTTCAACAGTTAGCAAAACCGGACATGCAATAAATTCAAACAGGCACACAGGAACTAAAGGCATGAGCACAAAAACTGACTCATTCTTGCTTTTAAAACGCTTGAAAAATAGTTTTGTTAAAAAAAAACACACAATCATTACGTTATTAATTATTATATAATGAACATAGAATAATTTTATTTTATAAACAATTATTTAAGTGCAGTATTTTTGTTTAAAAATTTTGCCGATTATGTTGCCTTATATAATATTTTGCAGAGTAATCACATTTAAAAGAGGGTCTGTGGAGTTCTATTTATTAATTTTACTCAGCCACACTCTTGCATATTATAATATATACGCATGAATAAATTTATAAATATATAATTAGCACTTCAGTTGCCACCATTTTCTCATGTAATATGTAAATACGATTTTTGCTTATTTTAGCAAGTATTTCAATAGCTAAAACAAATTACTATAGTTTATATTAATGTAAAATTATTTTTTTCTCTTTGTCTGTTACACAAGTTCGTTCTTTATTATTTTTTTTTTCCTTTGTCCTACTGAATTGAACTCACTAACCTCCTTATAACAATATGTCCTCTATGTAGCTCTACTATCCTGGTTGATTTGTTGATTTGTTTTATTCACGGACGCTGTTTAACAACTCAGGTCATCAATGTCCCATTCAATTCAGGGCTGAAACTCCTCAGAGGCCTCTTTTTTTCAGATTTCAGATTCTTTTATGTGCTGTAAATCTACGACACGAAACCCACGGCTTTACTTCCCTTCCGAAGAATGACATACTTTGAATTTTTACGCCCGAAAAAAATGCATCGAACCTGGTCGGGGTTGAGCCCGCGATCTTGGGTTTACAAGGCAGGTGTGGTTACTACTACACCCCAGGACCGACTACTATCCTGGTACTCCCGCGATATAGGGTTCAACTACAACAGTAGTTGGAAAGTGTATTGGTGGATTTATGACTGACCTTAGAGAAAAATATTGGACTTTACAGTAATATACTTCGCTCTGAATGAACGTATGTTAAATTATGGAGTTTATTACATTCAGAAAATTGACAATGTTGTCAATATCATGATACATACTGTACTGAATAACGTCCGTATATCAAAATACGTAGATTTAATTAAATCCTGGCCCTGATTGTTCGGAAACTCCCGTGTCATAGCTGTGCTGTGATTTTGGTGATCGACAGGTGACGAAGAAGCGAACCAATTTGTGGCAACCCTAGGTTTTACCTTCAGTTCAACACACGCATCTTCAGGATGTGTTTCTTTCTTTTTTTCTTTCTCCCCAACCCCTTTGAGTGACACAACTAGAAAGAATATGATGAGGCAGCAGGAAAAGCAGGAGCTGAAAGAGTTGTTGGGGGCCTTAGTGAAGATGGGTGTTAGAGGAGCTAGTTTAGGAAGAATGGAGAAGTATAATAAAGATTAAAAGAGGTATAATAGTAGATGTGGGTAAGTGGAGTGAAGTGAAGTTCGTGGTGAAATTTGTAAGAATAGCTTTAAACTTGTAATAATGTGAGTAGTGTAAAGTGTAGTGGAGTAGCGAAAGGGAACTTTTTATAGGACATAAATCAGCAATGTGTCTATAGAATGAGAGGAGGATAAAGTAATGCGGAAAAGTGTTATGGCGAAAGAGTGAAGACGAAGAAGAAGATAAAGAAGAAGCAAAGTAAAATATAATACAATTAATATAATAACTATTATACTTATAATTAATACTACTAGTGATATTATTATTACTACTATTGTTAACACTGTCAAAATAATGAATTGGTATACTAAGTATTAAGCTGCCATTCATAAATTATGGCCACCATCTGCCCGTGTTTACAAAATATTGACAATATTATATGTATTATTTAATTTCTCTATAAACTATACGGAAACAACCATAGTTGTTTTATTGCATAATCAGGGCAAATATTTAGAATAAAATGAAGTCATTATTATATAACTCGTTACTACAGTACAAGATGAAGGAAATTTGAGGCTCTAGTTTACATTTTGTTTTCTTGAAATATTAAGGATGCACGGATTAATATTTATTCCTGTATATTGACTGTCACTTGGTCTTCGGATGCTATATACTTGTATTTTCTTTTCCTTTTTTCGGCGTTTCATTCCTAAGGAGGTCATTTGTATTTTATTATCTTTGCTATTTCGTCATTCCATCCAGATCTTTCTTCCTTTTCTTATGATGTGTCATTCCATGTCTTTCTTGGTCAGCTATTTCCAACCTTTGAATGTGCTCATACTTTCCAGACGTTTTTTCCCCCGGCCAGGATCGATGGATTTTTTTCGGGCGTAAAAATCGTAAGTATGGCTTCCTTCGGAAGGGAAGTAAATCCGTGGGTCCCGTGTCGTACATTTACGGCACGATAAATAACCTCAAGTCTGAAAGAAGAGGCCTCTGAGCAAAATTTGTCGGCCGTTTCACGCCCTGAATAGAATGGGACACTGATGACCTGTGATGTTAAAGAGCGTCCTTAAATAAACAAATAAAAGCAAAAAAAAAAAACGTTATTTTCATATTTTCTTAAATATACCTTGAACTATTTCCATAGTATGTATACTTTCTTAATTTGTGAGGTCATTGTCATTTTACTGTTGTGGCTGTTCATATAAAATTAATTTTTGTTATTCTCAGCTTGTTTTTTTTTTTTTTTTTTTTTTTTTTTTTTGGTGCGACTCAGAATGTTCCCATTTTTTGATCTATATAAACCTGCAGTTAGTACAATAATTTTACAAATGTCTTTCTTTATTTATTTTGGAAATATTTTATCCCAGGATATTATATTAAGAACACTTGTAAATCTCAGCCTGAATTACATCTTTCTCCTAAAAGCAAAATTTTGGGAACAGAGATTACTTACATGGGGTTTCCTTGTTAAATCTTTCAAAGGTATTGGATAAATTAATGACACAAAGGTGCAAATTTGAAATGTTGGGTGTCGGACTGTGTTTAGACGAATGCACTCAGGTATCAGTTACTTCCTTTCACATTCCTTCTTTTAATGCATTTAAGATGTGATTTAAAAAATGACAACTCTTCGAAAAGCAATAGTATGGAACAAACTAATCTGAGATATGTTGTTTTAAAAAGGAAGCATAGTAAATGCATTGTTAATGCAAGGGTGAATAAGTTATGGGATCTAGTAATTAGTTTTTTGAGGTATCAAAATATGCTCACCTCCAGGAAAAATGCTTGCGAAGTCACGGAGCCTGTACACAAGTTCTCTTGATGTCAATACAAGAAACGAAAAGCGCTCAACACTAAACAGCATAACCTATTTAACACAATGAATTAAAACGCCTTTGAGTCGATATGATACAGGATCCTCGTTCCCCTACGCATTGATAAATTAATTTTGCCAACGGGAAGTAACTGCACAACAGCCTCGCTTCTGCCGAGGAAATCATACCGCGCTTTTTTTTCTCTCGTTATTTATTTCTACGTAATAGTAATAGTAAGTAATTATATTGTACTAATTATTATAGCAGATGCAAAAAGTGCATTCTCTTCGCTGTGACACATCCTTTAGAAAAGTTGACTTACTCGCAATATTTCATCCTCCCGAATATAATAAACTACTTCCCCGACATTTTTTTTTCAGCACTTCCGCGAGTTTTATTTCCGCGACTGTAGTAATTTTTGTATAGATGAAGATGCAACAATTGAGTGACTTCATACGCACTGCCGATTACTTGCTGGGCTAATCGTGTTAAAGATTTTGGAGGAGAACTTGCAAATGGATAGACTATTTCGTTCTCTTTTATTAAAGCTTTCATTCATTTTTTTTGTCTCGGCTTCTTGTCAGTGAATTCGAAATGGGTTCACAGCAATCTTAAAATTGCACTTCCAGATGGAGATGTTATCTCTGGAAATTAGGACGAAATTCTCTGCTACAGTAATTGTACCATTTCTTTTTTACATAAAAATGATAAATAAATATTCTTTATTTTAGCGTATATTTCACTCTTCGCATACTTCACAATATACAAATACGTAACAGAAAGTCTAATACAATTTCCGTAATAAACGCGACTGAGCAAACACAATTGCCTGCGTAGGCGGAACTTTAACTACAACCTTACTGGGAATCGCTCGTCCACTGAAGGTCGACCGGTTTGCACTGATGTATAAAAACTTTGATTGCTTAGCAGAATCAGTGCACAGTTTAATGTTGTTCTTCCCTTAAGCATATAATTGGCAGATAGCCTACAAGACAGTAGAAAATGTGGAACTTCTCTCTCTTCCTTGGGTAGAAACTATAAACAGAGACTTTATATCGATCCCAATGATTGGTTTACAAAATAACGCACATTCTTACAAGTCGTACGTTCCAGAATGTAAGCTTGTGCGTCTCAGTTGTTTGGACAAGCCAGTTTGCAAAGAGATAAACTTTAATAACACATGCTTACACTGCATTTGACGTATGCCATTTATACGAAAACAAGATTTAATTTAGAATGCTTTTTATAACACTTGCATGTTTTTTTCCACTATCAATCATAGTCACAACCAAAATGGTTAATATGTGGCACAAGATCGCGTGTAAATAAGTAATAAGTCTTTTCGAATTCGTGATCGTGCAGACCTTCTTCAAGAGCCTGCATGGAAAAGATAAACAGCCTATGACAGCAATGAGCAAACTAGCTAGCTCTCGGACTTGGCCCAGTTTGCCCGATCTACATGCATGAACTGTGTAGTGAGGAGTTTAATAATCTCTGTACATTGCAGCGACATTTAAAAATATTGGGGATGTTAATTAAATATGTTGATTGCAGGGAAAGTTTTCGTTAATTGGATTAGATTTATTATTTAGATTAAAGATTAATGGTTTGGATTAATAATTGCATATCTCAGCGATTAATGTTCATTTTCTTTCTCTCCACTCCGATGATGTTTCCGCTGACTTATAGTTTGCTCCAACTAGTTTCGACAAGATCTTCTGACTGGAATTTTAGTTATCCCAATATAACAGGGAAAGGGAAATAAGGATATTAACACTATAATCAACCGATTTATAGTTTTTCACTACAAACATTTCTTTATTGTTCGCAGTTCATAATATTGGGCGGAGAATCGGCTACTCCGTGAAGGATTTAAGGCGCGTTGTGTCACTTTCACATGATCGCTTCTTCTTTTCTAGGAATCTGTTCCTTCACCACTATCACAAAAGTTGGCACTTAAATTGTTTGTCCAATGCGTAGCTCTAGCTGTGTCCGTAATCACTAAGACCTATTAATTATTCTCAATTGCCAAGAGCGCCTGGAGAATGGACGTTACGCTGTAAAGTCACGCCTAAACATAGAACTAACACAGATTCGTCACTTAATAACTGATGTTACACTACCTCGCTCGTAGACACATAAACACTTACTGATATTTCTCTAGTACACTGTTCAAAAGCTATTCCTTGACTCCCTAGCCTTAGCATCCCCTGGTTTATGATAATTTTCCCTCACCTAATGTAACAAAAACCGAGTTTCAATGCTGAAGAACTCGTTTGTTCTTGACACAACTTTCCCATTCCTTCATGGAGCATCCGGGGGTGGGTTTGTTTACTAAACACAACAATTTCTCTCAGGTTCACGACTGCTCGGGTCTAGCAGCATGCCTGCAGGAAAACAGGCTTCCACTTTACAATCGCACATATCTTCCTAGAGTCAATATCTGATTCATATTATATTGAATAAACGTAAAATTGCAATTACAATACACGAAATGATAATAAATTAACAGTTATGGTATATGTGGCACATTTAACCTTACGGTTATGATCTATTCATACATATTATTTGGCAAGTAATTAATATATTATTTGTGGATAATAATGGGAGTGTGTAATTTAATTATTCCGGTTTCAACATGAATAATAAGACAAAAGAAATAGAAAATGAAACGGACGACGACTAACCATGACTTTCGAATGTTTCATATGTTCAAAGTCTGTTCATTTCATAAGATAAAGTCAATGAAAACAAAGTGATTATTTTGCATACTTGGCACCGATAACCTACCTACTATCCATTCTTTCGATAGTATACCGATAATCAAATTTGACAGCGATTTATGGTTCAGACAGATATAGTATATAAACCCATTCTCACTACATATTTTATATAGGTATCTCATGCCTTGACGAGTACAAAATGCTTTAAAAACCTAAAATCATTGGTCAAAACTGATCCATAATGAAAGGTGTAGTTAGTGCAATAAATATCCTAACTTTACCCAACTGAGCCCTCTCATTTGACATTCAAATCAACACAAGTTTCCAGCAATTTTCCCTTGTTACTAACATTGACTTTCATAATCACACAAATCCATGAACCTTTTTTTTTTTTTTTTTTTTTTTTGAGTAGTGTTTAACGCCCGTTTTTACTACTGAGGCACCACAGGCGGTAATCCATGGACCTGTATTGTTCTGGAAACAGGTATGAGTTGATACAGAAACAACACTATTGTTAAGTATTTCAGGTATCTAACTGGTCAAAACGTTTGTCATGTGTACCCAACAAAAGGGCATACGTAAATGTCCTGTGATTAGGACTTTGCTCAAACAGAGCTAAGAAAACATAAACGGGACATCATATATACAGCTGATGATTGGATGGGCATAATTAAAAACCCATTGCAAAATTCAATGTAATAAAGTGGAGCAAAGTACGGTAAAGGATTAAAGGATTTTAAGACAGAGTATTCTAAAGTTAAACCTCTTAATAATGATAAAAACAAATAAAAATGGAAAGTAATATTTTACAAAATAATTACTTACCGATAAAATATCATAACAGCGAGTAACACATAAAATTATTTGTTTACAGGAACATGCTCATTCAAAGGAAAAGCTACACTTGACGAAATAAGGTACTGAAATTTCCCTGGAACCTGCTAAAGTCAGGATATTACAAAATATCTTCCCTCAGTTGAAACGTAACTTCACTTCCAAAGATTTACCTCCACGGGTGGTCGAGGTCATTAAGGCGCGGACTCGTGAGCGGGAGGTCTGGGGTTCGAATTTCCCCAGGACCGTCCTTCCTGACTGAGGTTTTTTCAGGTTTTCCTTAGTCCTCATAAATGGCAAATGCCGGGGAGGTACCCTTTAGGGTACATAGGCCTGGAATGTTTCTTCCTTAAAAAAATCCTTTCCCAATATATCATTTCATCTCATGTATCATCAGTGTACACCGCCTGTGGTGCCTAGGTAGTAAAAACGGGCGTTAAACACTAACAAAAAAATTCCAAAGATCTCTATACCAGTAAAAGTATCAAGTTATGAATGCTGAGAATTAAAGAAAGGAAGTGTGGGAACCTTACTAAGCGAAAGGAATGGAAGTGTATTCTAAATTTTGTTTTTTCTTGTATTTTTAATAATGTTGGGGCATCACAGGCGGTGGACATTGATGATACATAAATTTGGAAAGAATTTTTAAGAAAACAAACGTTCCAAGTCTATGTTTAGGTTATTTGCCATTTATGAGAACTGAGAGAAACCAGGAATAACCTCAGTCTGGGAAGACGGTCCTGGCGGCAATCGAACTTCAAAGACCTCTTCCCCCCGTTGCGGTTTATTTCTTGTATGGCATTATTGAGAAAACGAATACTAAATTTAGTAATTGTGACTATTTGTATTTTCAAACCTTGTTTTAAGTCAAATGAGCATATTCCTCTTCCAAATTGAAGTTTTAGTATCTAAAATCAATGTTACAACTACTGAGTTCTATAATAACAAAAGTTAAGCATTTTCATGAATTTATTGCATACAAAATATATTTGGTAATTGTTATTCTAATGTTTGGCGATACTTGCAATTAATGAGCGTTATATTAGAAAAAATACGTATTTCCAAGTGGTCATTTTCAAGAGATGTTCAGTTTTTATGGATTTTCTCAGCATCTATTTAATTGGAATTGCGTGATTATGATTTTTTTATTTTAGCTATATTTAACAATATATTATTATTCGGGAACAGCAACTGGTTTCTTTGGGGCACCAAAGGCCTTAAAACAGCAAAATTGAAGCTTTAATTAATTTTTTAATGGTGTTTAACGCCCGTTTTTACTACAGAGGCACCAAAGTCGGTGGACACTGATGATACATGAGACGAAACGATATATTGGGAAAGAATTTTTTTAAGGAAAGAAAAGTTCCAGGCCCATGTTTAGGGTACCTCCCCGGCATTTGTCATTTATGAGGACTGAGGAAAACCTGGAAAACACTTCAGTCAGGGAGGACGGTCCTGGTTTTAATTATGTGCAAGAAAAATTCAGGCTTGTGGTGAGTTCGTGGCCCTGCACAGGGACAATGAATTGGTGATGTATACACTAACATGGAATTCGCATCGTTACAAGCTAGATAAATGTTCCGCTGGTCGAAGCTCATGCAATTGATCAGTAAACTGACGCGTTGGTCTTTCGAGGTGGTGGTAGCCATCTTACGAATTAGAACGAAAGAGATAGAAAAAAAGTACTGAATACTAATTTAAATACGCAGTAAATTTTCTATGGTGAACGTGTTGGCATTTCCACACTGGTCCAGTCTTTTGATGACTTCTTGGAATTTTCTTCACATTAACCTTACCTTAACCGCTCTTCCCTTTAGTGTGCCTTCCTGTAATTGCCTCTTCGCTGAGTAGAGTGGGCTGAGCTAGGTTCAGTCACCCGTAGTGTGATTGTCTTAATGTATAGGTGACCACGAATAACATGCATTAATATGTTACGGTTTCATCGAATTTGGTTATATGAATATGTATATGGTAAACTTATCTTTGTGATTAATTACGATGTATATGTGAGTAGACTACATTGAAAAATCCTGAACCTAGCTCTCAAAATAAATACGAAACAGTCTAATTTACCTACCCTGCATGCTACGTGTTTTAAGTGTTTATGCCATTAAAAATCTCCATCAGAAGATCTTAATTATTTATTCAATAAATGAAAGATTATGTCAATGGGTCTGAAAAAGTTTGTAATTCTGTAACTTTTAATTTCAGATATTTTTATTTACTTTTAAACTGTCATAATCGTTATTTACTTTTTATTTTTCTTTATTGTCTCCTTGGGTTTGTTAGAGTGTAAAGTTTTTCATATTTTGTTATTAAGTTTATTGCAATTGTTGCATTTTGGATTACGTCCTATTATTGATAAGTGAGTTAGTAGACTATTTTGAATCCCCAAATTACTTGCTTAAGTCTGACATTAAAGATGGCAGTTCATAGTTTGTAAATGTTGGGGCTTACGTATTTACGGGTGGCTTTATTTATTAATTTTCATACTTGATTGGTTGAGTTAGTCGAATTCCTAATTTTCAGTGGAGCCAGTTTTTAAAGTAACATTTTTAATTTTGTGTTTGGTGAGCAGCCCATAACTCCCGAAACTTTGTACCTTATTATGTTTCTGAAATTATATCGCCTACACGTAAAGCATTACCGCTACGGGTGACCGAGGTCGTTAAGGTGCGGGCTCGTGAGCAGGAGGTCTGGGGTTCGAATCCCGTCAGGACGTCCTCCCTCACTGAGGGTTTTTCCAGGTTTTCCTCGGTCCTCATAAATGGCAAATGCCGGGAAGGTACCCTAAACGCAGGCCTGGAACTTTTCCTTCCTTTAAAAATAAATTCTTTCCCAATACATCATTTCATCCCATGTATCATCATCAGTGTCCATCTCCCGTGGTACTTCTGTAGCAAAAAAACGGGCGTTAAACACCATTCATTTATTCATATGTAAAGCATTTAACATTTCAGTTGCCATCATTGTCTGCAATATAGTTACTTTAACCGGCATATAACAGGTACAAACAAGCTGTACACAGTTTCCAAATTTGAATGGGTTTTTCAACCCCATTTCTATAGTAGAAAAATTCAAGCAAGTCTTGAGAAACGTAATCGAAATTTGTAGGGAGATTTCTTTCTACCCTCTTTTACTTTTGATTTTCGTTTCCGTTACTAAAGAACCAGTCAGATTTAATGTTCCGGTTCATTTATAGAACCGTAGACGTAGAGCGACATTATTCACTTCGATTTTTCAACGTGATGTTGAAGTTATTACCTGGCTCAATAGCAAAATTTTCAATTTCTATTTCAAAATTTTCATTTCTATTCCATCTATTTCTGTATCTACAGTGGAGCCGCGAACACACGGTCCAATACATTTTACCCTTTTACAATTTTGTATTACAAATAAAATAAATTAATTCTGAACTCTCCTTCTTGGAGGAGATACTGGAAGTGTTACCAATTTTGTATGACACACAATCTACGTCTGTTTGAGAACTACCATTTACACTCATCAGTTCTGCACTTCTTGTGCTTCCAGCATCTTCTGTAAGAAGAGGAGTACAGAATTCATTCATTGTATTAGTAGTATATCCAAACTTTAAACAGTGACCTGTTGGCGTGAGCTCGGAGTTCCAGATGTGCAGCGGGAAGGGAAGGTAAGCATCGGTAAGCAACCAACTTGGCAATGGAAAGTTCAAAATATCACAACGTAGTTAAAACGTGCCAAGTTTGATGAGATATTTAAAGGTTGAACTCTAGTACCTGTATAAGAAGCATCCACAGTGAGACTTTCTATACTTCTAGTCTTATGCAAATATTCCCCAGTTAATCTGTTCTACCTTCAGTCTCAAGGGTGAACAATCTGACCAACTACATTCTCGCAATATTTTCTCCATTTCGTTCCTTTGATGTAGATTTCGGCAAGATTTATTGGGGCTTCGCTTTGATATACAAACGAAGAACTGGCTGAAGTCTAGTGATGGCTTATAACTTATCCACTTAGTACAACAACTTATGTAGCACGTACTCACTTTTGTCGTTCTCTGAGGTTGAACTGCAAACGTTGTTAGCAAAATGAATATTCAATATATACGCTTTAAACAAAATCTCACTATTTCGCCTGTTCTGTCAAACAAAATTCTCTGCGACATGGTTTACTGGCACCGAGAGGGCACAAGAATAGTCAAAACATTTTTAGATCAATATGGAATGATATATTATCTTGTGTTAAAGAACTTTTATTCATAAGCATGAGTATAGCTGGTGGAACGACTGATATATAGATTCATACGATGTGTTTGAATAATAAAAGAGCCATTTCTAATAGGCACATCTCTGGATGTATTTGATGGCTCATAAGAATTTCAATTTCAATCCAAGTTTCTTTTTTTGGTATTTTTAAACTTGAAATTCGGTTTCAGGTTTTTCTAAATAATTCTAGTTAATATATAATTGGAAATAATCGATTGCCACATCACATGAACCAGAATATTCAACAACATTAAGTATAAAAACCCGAATCCTGCCATCGGTAATTATTCATGGTTCAACGCGTGAAAATTTTGAATAAAAAGCAAGGACATCAATAGAAAAATCGAATATCAGATGTTCCCTCAAGCAGAACACGTCGGTCCTGATGGTGTGGTGGTAACCATACCTAAACCCAAGATCGTGGGTTCAATCCCGCCCAGGACCGATGGATTTTTCGGAAGTAAAATTGCTAGGTATGGCTTCCTTCAGAAGCAAAGTAAAGCCGTGGGTCCATTTACTGCACGATAAAGAACCTCAAGCCTGAAAGAAGAGGCCTCGGACCAAAATTTGTCGGCAGTTTCACTCCCTGAATTGGAGGGTCGCTGATGACCTGAAATGTTACAGAGCGTTCGTAAATAAAACAAATCAACAAGCAGAATACATGGACATGTTTACTCCATGCGGAGGCTAGAGGCAATGTGCAGGAGGTGAGAAGACGCTACAGAGAACGGTTTTCGGAATGTCGCCTACTCAGCGCTTAAGTATTCCGGCGTACAGTGCTCAGGTTGCAGATGATGAAGATTGTATATCCAGAGCGATGTCAATGGGCACGAAAAGTGTCGGACATTTACGAAGAAGTTCTCCGAAGATTGTGCAACAATTCGCATCTTGAGTATAAGAACAGTCGCTGCAGGCTTGGGTATCACTAGCAACGCCATACACCGCATCCTGAAAGAGAGCCCTTGATATTTATATCGAAATTGCTCATGCATAACCTCTAGGGGACAATTTGGAAAGAAGACATCGCCAGATGCTGTAGATTCTAAGTGGGGAACCCAGCATGTTTCCGCATGTTCTGTAGTGCGACGAGAGTTTGTTCTGCAATGACTGCACAACAGACACAACATTCACTATAGGTCGGATGAAAATCCTCAGTGGATCCGCCTGACTGAGATGCAAGGTCGCTGCAGTGTCAAGTGTGGTTTGAGGTTCTCGAAAACCACAACATGGATCCTACATCTTCCCACGTCGTCTGACGGTAAATTGGAGAACGTTCCCCCGAAGAACCACCGACTTTAGTTGGACGGCGCATCATCTCACAGTCACCTCGATTGTGCCTGTTCGGGCAGACGGATCGAATTAAACGGAGCATGTCTTGGCCTGCTCGTTCGCGAACCATACTCCGTTTAATTTCTTTCTTAAGATTAGGGTATATAAGACGAAGTCATAAACTCGCCGTGATCTCAAAGAATACGAACCGCCTGTCGTGTCACCGTGTCCACATCTACACATAAGTACGTCCTTGCCAAAGTCTGCGGGCACAAGGACATCACTTCGAACATTGGCATGCGCATACCTACGGTGTCGTTATCGTTGTCATAAATCTCATGTTTTAGATCCTGTGATCTTTCATGATCTGGATCCAACGTTTTACCCAGTCTACTCAAGTGAAAATATTCTTACAGTAGTGATACTATGAATATTCAAATATTTGTCTCTTCTTTTAAGAAGCATTCTCTATTACGTCCATTACTTTTTCCGAACGAAACAAAAAATAAATTAATTTGAAGAATTGCAAATAGCTTGCAACAGTATTGGGGCTATAAGAATAACAAATGCCCTGATAAATCACTCTCCTATGATAGATAAGACTATAAGAAACGGAGGAAACCCACCTAAAATATTTGACATCATTGATCGACTGCATACGTTTAGCACAAACTCCGTACATTCACGGTGCCGCACTGATTCTGCCTCCCGCATATCACGACTGCTGCTTAGGTGAGACGCCTAGCACCTATACAGGTGTTTCAGTAAAAGCGTGCAAAAAGGGGAATGCTTTACTGAACATTTTCAGATATGAAACCTAAGGTCTGAAAAGTCAAGCAGATATGTGTTTAAACATGTCCATCACTATTAATTACTGTTTTCCTGATTTTTTCAGTCAATTTTTACATTGTTATTTTCATTATATAGTTATTTTATTTATAGCTAGTTTACATGTATTTGTTTTCATTTAATGTTTATATCATTTATAGTTATTTTATTTACAGCTATTTTCATATTTACAGACACCCACACACACATATGTACACCCACATTTGATTTTTATAATATTTAAAGTTATTACTGTAAGTACAGACACAAATTTTCGTCGTGACGTAAAATGCCTTATGGGAAATCGTTCTCCTTATGAGTAATCGAGCCTTTCAGCGGCGAGAATATTGCTGCATACTTCTCCATGTTTCAGCTCAGAGAAAGTTAACGCCATTGTTTGATTTATCGAAAGGTGTGAAAGAGTCCCTCTTTATTCATGGCATATTCTATCGTGTGGCATTATAACTACAATAAGTCAGAACCACCTTGTGGACGAATGGTAAACAAAACAATGTATCATGGATTGCCTAGTCTTCAGACTTCCTACATGTTTAAGTCTGTATCTTAGCTGCCTTCGCTGAACACAAGTTCCCTATCTCAAAACATATTCGCTATTTTCTATTTAATTTTGCACGCTTTTACTGTAAACACGATGAATTAAAATTATGTTTATAACCTTTCTTAAGTGTGAACAAATTCTCCATGCTTATAGCTGATTCCGAATCCAGATGATTCATCGTAATTTCATTTCATTTCATTCAAGTTGCAAAGATCCTTTGCATTCGCTAAGGCTGTTTAAAGCTAAAGGGTTTAAAGGTTTGGTCACACATCGCAACCTTGCCGTAGTTTAAGTAGCATACATCGGAATTTATTATTTATTTATTTATTTATTTATTTATTGTGTGTGTGTATGTGTGTGTCTTACTCTTCATCAAACAGAGCATAGTTTCAGTGAGGAAGTGCTTCACATATTGGAGCAACATAACCTTGTATAGTAACGTGCCATCAACGCATGTACAACTGTACCCCCTCCCCTTGCGAGAGTTACGTGTGTTCGAACACCGTGGTGGGCGTATTGCACTGGTTTCGTTGAGTCACAGCAAGAAACGGAGGCAGACAAGGTTGGCGTAAGCCGGCTTCTGTCCCCGTCGATACAAATAGCTGCGACAGGACATCGTGCTTAGCAGAAGACATGGAGCAGCTCTCGAGATCGCTAACGATAGCAGTGGTGCTGACAGTGTTGGCAGCATTGTGCTCGTCTTTCCTTGCAGAAGGAGGTACGTGATGCTTATATCTTTCATTTCCTTATTCGTTGCCTTCAGGATACCGAATTGTAATAATGCAAAGCTATTAGCTTAAAATAGAGGAGCTTGAAAAATTTCAACATTTAGAAATTCAATCCCCGGATGTCCTTCTGTTCCCGTTCTTTACTTTCTCAAGGGGTAGTTTACATGATGTGTGAACAATACCTTCGTAACCTTTCACAACCAATTAGATTTCATGAAAATTAATTATAGAGACAGTAGACGAAAAATGATTGGAAATATGTTCACTATAGAACCTAAAACGTTTATAAAATCTTCAACAAGTGTGTTTGCGAATAGATTCCATTTTTTGAAAGTTAGAAACATCAATGCATATGTCAATTTGCTTATGTTTTTTCTCCACGTGAATGTAAAACAAAGAAAGCTTTTGGAACTGACATAAAAGATATATAAAACATAAGCTGGAAAATGAATTCAATTAAAATAAGATAATCGTCAATCAGAATTTTGTGTATATATTTACTCAATGTACTTTTCCATTTTTTTATTTCAAATGCATTTTGCTCTTGAGCTACAGATGCTGCAAGTGTAAAACTTCACACAAATCTTGGCATAGCTGTTTTGGTACGTTTTGAAATTCAACTCTAAGATGGTAATACGCAATGTAATATTTTTAATATTACTATTGATAAGATGACCATACGCCAGCATGCTTTTTATAACAAAAGTAACCGCCCGCATACATTTTTGGAAAGCCTTTATTTGTCCGCGTTTTTCATATAATAATCTTATTTATTGTTTTTGTTTCGTGCTCATAGAGGGCGATATTCAACGTTCATTTCTGTTCATTGTCGGATACATTAAATAAAGAGTGTAGACGTTGGCTGTATACTTATGAATTAACAATTGAATCGAGATTTACAGGTTCTCAGTTTCAAAGTTCAACGTCATACCAGTGAAATTCGGTAGCAAGGCGTACCTACTGATGACTGTAAATTCTTTGATTAGATTTTCAATTTGAAGAAGTTGTGAAGGCAAATGGCGTGACTATATTCAGTTCTGCAAAAGTTAAACCAAATGCAGAGCTTTCAAAGATGATTCGATTTATTTTTACAATACCAAGCCACAATGACAGCGTTGAAAGTTTTTTTCACTCTCTCTAATGCAAGAACAATAGACTAAGGAAGCAAATAAACATACCGTCGATTCTGGACTTGCTTTATTAAAATTTATTTTCAAAACATTTCCATGCAAAAACACAAGCTTGACTGTTTGTATATCAACAAGAAATTATTAAATAAAATTAGATCTAGCGAGAAATGTGCACGGGATTGCAAAGATGAATTTGTTAAGGGGAAGAGTGTTAGTTATTTCAGATTTTTTTTTTTGAGTAGTGTTTAACGCCCGTTTTTACTACTGAGGCACCACAGGCGGTGTTTTCAAATTTTAAAATATGGTAACCCTACCTATTGAGAAATAAATTGAACAAACTGCCTTGTTTGAAATATTTAAAATCAAATTATCGGCAATTATGTACTTAAATTACAATAGGTAGTGTCTAAGAAAAGTTAGTTGGAAAAGTTGGAAGAGCCTTCTTGTTGGCTCTGCTTAAACATTTAACTTACCTTACTGAGTAACAAAGGTTATCTAACTGATGCAATGAAATAAGTTAATTAGGATACAAATGAGTTTCAAGTTGCTTTGCGTTTATCTCAGGATAGGGAAAATCTCTAAAAACAATCGGCTGGAATGTCAGCCTTCTATAAAAGAATGCAATTGTAGTTCACAATAATGGATTTTTTTTAAAAAAGCTTGTTTAAGAAATGCATTGATTTTTCATGCCATTTTGTAATTTTTCATTAAAAAAAAACAAGAAAATGTTATAAGTCAAACAATCCAGCAGTACCTTATGTGTGTATTACACTAACTACCATGGGTCCTTAGGAGCCTGAAATAAAATAACGAGTCTCATAGTTCTTTAACACCTAACGTCATCTGGCGTTTGCCTTTTGTGTGTTAGGGGACATTTCTGAAAAAAAAAAAAAAAAAAAACTTTAGATGTAAGCTCTATACCTACCACAAAGAAGATAATTGGAGCTAACGCATCCAAAACGTGTCAGTTTAATGATGCACATGGCTGTACAAGTTTTTTTATCAGTCAAAAATATAGTTTGGGGTTCACAACTATACAGAGAATGATCAATAACTCTCCAGGGGAAGCGTTGCAGGATATATGCCGTTGTATGCCACGTGATGATTAGCGGCAAAAACAACGTCGCGAGACAAATTTACCGTCGTCAGCATTTCGTGATTTTGCGATGGTTGCCGTTATCATGGTTGACTATGCATATGTACAGTGAGGTTATTTGAGTTACGGTCCTGCAGAGTGCGGGTGCATACTGCAGAAACCGGTGATTAAGACCGTATAATGCATGTGAAGGTAGATAGCTTGAGAGAAGCTTTGTCAGTTAGTGGTTGTCCGTTCGTTTGTCTCTCGGCGCGTTCATTGTATTTAAAGTGTGTACTAATTGCTTTTCGATAGTTATGTCTTGAAGAAGGGTTTGAAAATGGATACTGGTAAGACGATTCGCAAGAAAATATTTGACAATCATGTTCCAGACAGAGAAACTGTTCGCCAACTTGTTAAAATATTACGAGAAATTCTTGATAACAAGAAAAGTATTCCGAACCACCGTGATCTACGGAAGAATAATTAGATGAAACGCAGGAAGTTATCATTCAGTTGCCGCCAATGCATTCTCACTGAGAGGTATCATTTTTAACATCTCGAAGTGACGTCCTTGCGCCCGCAGACATTGGCGAAGACTCGTTTCAGTATAAATGTGGAGGACACTGTTAAGTATCTCAGGTGACACGACAGGCGGTTGAGCTGCGCTTAAAGCTAACACATATTTTTATTTACACTGAAAGCATAAAATGTACTGCAATTAAAATGCAAATAACCTCACTTTATAAATTAATAAAGAGGTATATTCTTTTCTATAAATCCGTTTCTTTCATTTAATCCATTTTTAAAAGACCAGAGGTATAAGTCTCCTAAAATTCGCTCTCTTAAGTATTCTGGAACACTGTGGTGAGAGAGAAATGTTAGAGGAAGAGATTATTTCATAGCGATATTATCTTTCGGATAAAATTAGTCAAGGACATTGAAATTAAACTAATGATTTGAGAGGGCAGGCAGACATCAAAAGTGAAACCAACCGATAGCAACTGCTAAGCTTCAGCACCTTCAGTAAGAAACTACATCTTTGTGTTAGGGTTTGAAACGGCTGATCATCTTCTACACTGTACAGCACTTCAGAGTGACTCGAGAGAAGACTCATTAGAAAGACGAGCAAGGATGCACCGGGTGGCACGGCGTTAAATGGCTGACCAGCCAAGAACTGGCGTTGGCTGAAGCTGAAGAAAATGTGTAAGGGTTTGATGAGAAAAGTTATAACTTAGATGAATAAAATATTATAGAAAGTTACCTATTGCTATTTGTAAGAAAAACTTATATTAACCGATTAAGGAAGATCTCCGTTATCAGCTAACCAAATACGCAATGAGTATGGAGGATAAAAATGATTCTTAATTTAATACCTCGTTAAAAAGAAGTGAAGATAGCCAATGTATAGCAAGTTTCAAGTATTTCGTGACGCTAAATACCAAGGACAGCAACTTTGGGTTATTTCCGCTTTAATGAGGCAAGTGGACTAAACTGCGATGAGATGGGTCAAAGAACGCACTAAGGTCATTAGGTTTATTATACAAACACGGATATCAGCATCTGTGTACTGGGTCCAACAATTGCCTTGAGACTAAATAGACTTTTAAAAACATTAAGGAAATGAACCGCGAAATATCTCTAAAGATCTGTTTCTAACCATCAAGTAGCATTAACGCATTGTAAACACTGCAGACAGGTTTCTCTACGCAATAGAGCCTTTATTAAGTAAAATAAATAGTCTTTTAAAAAGGTTAACGAAATGAACCGCGAAATATATTTCTAAACATCTATTCCTTATCACAATGCATTAGCACATTGTAAACACAGTAGACAGGTTTCTCTGCGCGATAGAGACTTTATTAAATTAAAAAAAAATAGCTTTTGAGAGGCAATATTTTAAAGTTTCTATTAAACTTATGAAATTTACCAGGACTACATTTATGTCTACAACTATATGCACCCCTATGCATTGTCACATTTATGAAAAAAATCACATTTGCCATTCCGTACTTGAAATTGAAATATTTATTGAAATGGTAAGCAGTATACGTAAGTAGTATATATCCCTCCTCGCGTGATTTTTATATCAAATTGATATCAAAAGGGGTGGGGGGTGATATCAAAAGTGGTGGGAGGTGGGGGTGGGAGGTGGGGGTGGTGGTGGTGGGAGGTGGTGGTGGTGGGAGGTGGTGGTGGTGGTGGTGGGGGTGGTGGTGGTGGGGGTGGTGGTGGTGGTGTGGGTGTTGTGGGGGTGGGGTGTTGATATCAAAATCTCAATTTGAATTGATATCAAAATTTCTGTTTGATTAAGCGATAGGAAAATCTCTGTTTGATCGAGTGTTGGATTTAAATCTCCCGAAAAAAGTGTGTGTGATCAATTAATTACGTTGTAAAAAAATGGAGAGCCCTTCCGCCACTGCGTTGGCAGTTCGCCACTGCTCGCTCCCCCCACCGCTCGCTTTCGCCGCCCGCCTCGCTTTGTTCGCCGCCCGCCTTGTGTCCCTCGCTTTGTTCGCCGCCCGCACAATGCTTTTGCGTGAATTCGGTCTTCAATGGGTGGTTTCTTATTCGTTTGTATATATTCTTTTTAACAAAAACTCTGTATTTTCTCACACAGGGTTAGAAAAGTCAAAAACAATATGTGTGGGTTTTTCTTTACAGAGCCAAACTAAAAAGTTCTTTAACACGTTGGCTCGCTCTGTACACCACACAATGCTTTTTGTTCCCTCACATGGGAGTTGTCACGGTGTTTTCAAAAGTCGAAAACAATATGTGGGTATTTTAAAAGTTTCTTTTTCACGTTGCTTTTTCTCTGTATTTCTAAAAAGCTATTATTTTCACAAGGAAACAAAAAACATTCTTCTAAAATCCTATCTTCAGAGACATTTAAAAGTTCTTTCTTTCGGGGGAAAAGACATTGTTAATAAAAGTTCTTTCACATCGACATGGGTGGTTTCTTATTCGTTTGTATATATTCTTTTTAACAAAAAACTCTGTGTTTTCTCACACAGGGTTAGAAAAGTCAAAAACAATATGTGAGGGTTTTTCTTTACAGAGCCAACTAAAAGTTTCTTTTTCTGTATTTCCATGCTTTGTTCACGCGTGTTTATAAAAGAATTCGGAGACCATCTTTTCTTCTTCTAAAAAACCGAGTCAATGGATTGTTTCTTATTCGTTTGTATATATTCTTTTTAACTTGTATATATTCTTTTTAACTAAAACTCTGTATTTTCTCACACAGGGTTAGAAAAGTCAAAAACAATATGTGTGGGTTTTTCTTTACAGAGCCAACTAAAAGTTTTCTTACTAACACACAGTGACAGAAAAAAGTCAAAAACAAGGGGATTCTTTTTTCTTCTTCTAGCAAACTCACACCGCGTACCCGATGGAAGATTAAAAAAACCTTCCCCCACCATTTGTACGACGATTGGCTGTAGGGTTATGCATGCGCAGTAGAAACCTCACCTTCTCATTGGTTGTGGGCGTGGTCTTTGTTGTCTATTGGGTGTGGGCGTTATCTTTTGTTGTCTATAAAAGTTCAATCGCGACGAAAGATGCTTATATCACGTGGTAATCATGTCTGCCAAGGTTGTCAACTACGGAGACGAATCTTCTGCCGATCAATCTTCTACAAACACTTCCATCAGTGACCAGGGGCCCGAGTCTTCGAGGAATAACGGAAACTCCGGTACTGGGAGTCTAGTTGAAGGGTTCACGTCGGTTTTAGAACAGTTCGTCAACAAAAAGAAAAGTTGTGATCATCGCAAGAGAACACGTTATGGGGGCAAGCTCACTCTTAAGAGAACACGTGGCTTCTCGGGCGGTGTGGCCAGCAAAAGTGATCAGACCGGAAACGGTGAACCATACCGTCCTGCTGCTTCGTCTTCTACCGGAGCTGCCTCGCCTTCTACCGGAGCTGCTTCGCCTTCTACCGGAGCTGCTTCGTCTTCTACCGGAGCTGGCTCGCCTTCTACCGGAGCTGCTTCGTCTTCTACCGGAACTGCTTCGTCTTCTACCGGAGCTGGCTCGCCTTCTACCGGAAATGGTGTACCACCTTCTCTTGTTGACAGCATTGTGCCACAGGTAAGTGCAACCTTGCAACCATCTTTCGAAATTATTAACCATAGCCAGAGGGCAACTAAAAAATTTTATTCTGGGTACTCTGAAACTGAAATTATGGTGAGTTCGATGCCTAAAGATGCAGATCCTGACCAATGGGTTTCCAAAGTGTTTCATGATTATTTATCATTTGTTGATGACAATCTGCTAAAAAACCAACCAGGGTTCGTAGGAATAACCGTTCATGATACCAAAAATCCTGCTAGACCTTTTAACATGAGTGTACGTAGGTTTGATCAGGTAAACCCCGAGGCCGTATTGAAATCAATGGAGAAAATAATGCAAAGTAACAAAGAATTTTTGTTGGGAGGGGCAATCAAAATTTCGTGTATTTGGACAAATGAAATATCAGGTTCATGTTACAAACGCTGCGACGACTGTAGTAAAAACAAAGGTATTATAGAAATTAAAAACAAAGACAATCTTTGTCTACCTAGAGCCATCGCAGTGTGCAAATCCAAAATTGACGGGGATGTTCATTATGGTTCTATTACGCGATATGACCGTCTGCAAAAACAAAAAGCTGTAGAGTTGTGTGAGAAAATAGGCAAAACCGATGGCCCGTTTACACTTGACGACGTGAAACTCTTTGAAATAGCGCTAAAGGAGTATCCTATCACTGTTTTTGGTGGTCATAATGGTAAAAATGTCCTCTACAAGTCGGAAATTAACACCGATAAACACATCGACGTAATATTCCACGACAGCCATTTTAATGCAATTGTAAACCTACACGGGGCATTCAAATGTAAGTGGTATTGCCGACATTGTAATTTTCCCTCACTTAATAAAAAAGAAACTCACAGGTGTGATCTAAACTGTGTCAAGTGTCGACAGAGGTGTCCAACATCATTTGATAGGTATGTGAAATGCGATTCATGTCATCGCGATTTCAACGGGGAGACCTGTTTTAATAATCATTTGATTAAGGGGAAATATTACCCTAAATCCATGTCAGTATGCGACGTGGAAAAAGTATGCCCGTTGTGTAACAAACTTGTGAATATGAGGCTTAGGAAAACTCCTCACCAGTGCGGAGAAATTTATTGTGTTACTTGTAAGGTCCATGTGAATGCCAACCACGAGTGCTACATTCGGCCGTACAATTCACCAAATTTGCGAAAGAATTTCGTGTTCATGTTCATAGATTTCGAGTGTACTCAGAACACGCTTTATTCCACAGACGTGTTTGAACACATTCCTAATCTATGTATAATGCATAAAAGTTGTGGTCTGTGTGTGGACAAGTCTCATAAGATGCCCTATTGTACACAGTGTGGTGTTAAAGAATGGGTATTCGACAAGGAGCCTGTAAAAGAATTGTTTGACCACATCACACAACCAGGGTTCGAATCCCGTGACATTATTGTCATAGCACACAACTTGAGGTCGTATGATGGCCAGTTTTTGTTAAAACACATGGTGGGCACCCTAAATTGGGACCCCGAACTGATTATGAATGGAAGCAAAATTTACAGAATGAAGTATAAGAGTGTAACTTTTCTAGACTCTTTGAATTTCATTCCTATGCCACTGTCTCACTTTTCAAAAACCTTTCAACTGCCTGAATGTAAAGGTTATTTTCCTTACCTGTTCAACACCAAGGAAAACGAAAAGTATGTTGGTCCTGTACCAGAGCAAAAATATTACTGCCCAGATGGCATGAGTGTTGATGACCGCAAGACTTTCGAGCAGTGGCATAATGAAAAGTTGTCCTCAAATTATGTCTTTGACATGAAAAAAGAAATGGTTACTTACTGTAAAACTGACGTTTATCTCTTGAGTCAAGGTGTTTCCAAATTTAGGAAACAATTTATTGACGAGAACGGTATTGACCCGTTTAGAGAATGCGTCACCATAGCTCAGGCATGCATGAATGTATATAGGAAACGGTTCATGCCAAGAAATAAAATACCACTTATTCCCGCAGGAGGATACCGTTTAGCTGATAAGCAATCGCGGGTAGCGTGTATCTGGCTGTCTTGGTTGGAACAGCAGCAATCAACCATCATACAGCATGCTTATCGGTGTCGGGAAATTAAAGTTTTAGGGCATAAAGTGGACGGGTACAAAGAAGAAGGGAAATGTGTCTATTTCTTTCATGGATGCTTCTACCACGGTTGCACACGTTGTTACCCGAATAGGAATTCAAGGTTATACAACACTGGCAACCAGACCATGAGTTCCAGATACGAGGACACCGTGAAGGTCACGAAGATGATGAGGCATGCTGGGTATAACGTGACCGAGATGTGGGAGTGTGAGTTCAATGGTTTGATTAAGACCAATAGGGTTTTGGCTGAATTTGTCAAAAGTTTTCCCTACCCCGAACCTCTCAATCCACGAGATGCCTTCTTTGGTGGACGTACAAATTGTACGAAAACCTACTGCGAAGCCTCTGGAGATATGAAAATGTTTTACTATGATGTGTGCAGTTTGTACCCGTTCGTAAATAAGACCAAGGCTTACCCTGTTGGACACCCAAAAATTCATGTGAATAATTTACCAAATTTGCAAGATGTTGAGGGCGGTATTGTAAAGTGTAAAATTCTTCCCCCAGAAAGACTGTACCACCCCGTCCTGCCGTCGCGCATTAACGGTAAACTTATGTTTCCGCTATGCCGAACATGTGCAGAGATGGAGAATCAGACAGAGTGCACGCATACAGAGGACGAAAGATGTATGACAGGAACCTGGGTAGTGGACGAGATTAAAGTCGCATTAGAGGAAGGTTATAGCGTGATTCACGTGTATGAAATATGGGAATATGACATGGTACGCTATAACCCCATCACTGGAGAAAAGGGGCTTTTTCAGGACTATGTGAATCAGTTTCTGAAAATTAAAACCGAAGCCTCCGGTTGGCCCAAAGACTGCGACACTCCTGCCATGAGAAACGAGTATATCGCACGATTTTTGGAAAAAGAAGGCGTGGCACTGGATAAAGACGCTATTGAAATCAATCCTGGCAGACGTGAGTTGGCCAAACTGATGTTAAACTCCTTTTGGGGAAAATACGGCCAAAGAGATAACTTGTCCACATGCGAGCTTGTGAAAGATTATTCGAGGCTCATAGACCTACTTAATGACCCAGGTGTAGAGGTACAGTCTTACCTGCCCGCTACAGAGGAGGTAATGTATGTGGTGTGGAAACATTGCGAACAGAATCCTAAATTGAATTTTACTAGTAACACAGTCATAGCTGCATATACAACTGCCCATGCAAGAATCGAACTCTATTCCTACCTTAGGAGATTGGGCGAACGCGTGTGTTATTTCGACACAGATTCTGTTATAGCCACGTACAGACCGGGGGAATGGATGCCAACCACGGGACCATTTTTAGGCTGTATGACAGATGAAATAGAAAAGTACGGCGATGGAGCGTATATTTGCAGATTTGCATCTACAGGTCCAAAAAGTTACACCATAGAGGTTAAGTGTGGAGATAAGACGCACTCTGTCTGTAAAATTAAAGGCATCACCCTCAACTCGGGGAATTTGGAAAATGTAAACTCCGACGTTATCAGGAACACCGTGCTGAGGGATAATTCAATGTCGGTAGTACTTGAAGGCACACAGATTTCTAGGAAATTTCTAGGAACTGTGGTAACTGAGTCTTCAGTGAAAACCTATAGGATGGTGGTCAACAAACGTGTGCAGTGTGAAAACTTTGATTCCTACCCGTATGGGTATAAAAGAAGGCGTGTCTAAATGAGATCACATCAGTCGCCCACAATGTCTACTAACCAACACTTTAAATTTAATTTCCCGTGCACTATGCTAATTGCAGGTCCGTCGCGGTGTGGTAAGTCTACATTTGTGAAAAATTTAATTAGTAATGCAGACAGAATGTTTGACAGACCCGCGAGAAAAGTGTTGTGGTGTCATCCATTAGAATATTCTCCTAAACCAAGCCCGTTCTTCGCAACCCATGCAGGTATACCAGATTTGGACACTGTTAACGAGGGGGATTTAGTTATTTTGGATGATTTAATGTATCAAGCCTCCGGGGAAAACGTGTCAAATTTTTTCACTAGAGATTCACATCACAAACGCTTCGGGATTATTTACATATTACAAAACGTGTTTCCACAAGGAAAGAAATTTCGAACTATATCTCTAAATGCAAACTACATTGTCGTGTTTAAAAACAATAGAGATAAAATGCAAATTCATAGGCTTTGTCAACAGATCGAACCAAAGAACTCTAGGTTTCTTTTAGAGGCATTTGAAAAAGCTACTGAAAACCCACACGGGTATCTAGTGTTGGATTGCACTCAGTACACGCCAAATCAATACAGGTATCGAACCGGCGTCCTACCAGGGGAAACGCCTTCTTATTTTATACCCAATTGTTGACCACTTTTCTGAAGGTTTTATTTGTGTGCTTCCCAGAGAGTTTAAATAAACGAGCAACGATCACACTTCAGTCATTTAATCACAGACATAGACAGGATGAGCATTGCCAGACTGAGTAGCCCACTGATTGCAAGGCAACATGCAAATTTGTCAGTGCTAGCCAAGGCTAAACCTATTTTGCGACAAAAACTGTTGAAAAGTGCTAACCCTCAGCTAATTAAAGCCATTTCCGAGTGTGTACTCAACGTGTGCAGAGGTCATGTTAGTTTACCTATAAATTGTTTAAAACGCTTAAAGAAGCATAAAGCTAGCTGGAGAAAATTAATTAACAAACGACTTTCCTTAAAGGAAAAGAAAAAGATTCTTGTACAGAGAGGAGGTTTTTTACCTGCTTTTCTACTCCCGATATTGGCTTCACTCGGTAGTGCACTCGTGTCAAATTTGAGTTAAATGAAGCACGGTAAGCAAATTATACTAGCTTCACAGCCAAAAGCTGTCGAAAAGCTTCACCTCGTGGACAAATCACTTAACCAACTCATCAGAGAAATGAATAAATTACAGCGTACACATTTACCACACCCTGAAAAATGGCAGTTGATAAAATATAAGTTGGCCAACTATCTCGATCTTATGTCACAAGTGAGGGAACCATACCTTGAAACCAATGGTATCGAGTCACAAGTGAGGGAACCATACCTTGAAACCAATGGTGTCGAGGTAAAGGAGGAAGAGAAATCGACAAAGACGAAAGTAAATAAAAGCCGATTACCAGTAAAAAAGTCTTATAACCTTCGCAGACAAGTGTGGGAACAACTATGAACGCACTGAAGAAAATCTATTTCAATCCTGAACACTATGCTGGTTTTGGCACTGCAGACAAACTTCGCAAGGCCACAGGTATACCGAAATCTAAGATCGAGTCGTTTCTTCAAACACAGGATAGTTATACATTTCATAGACCGATAAGAAAACGGTTCCCCACCAGAAATTATCACGTGACTAACATGGACGACCTTTGGGAGGCCGATTTAAATATTATGAGTGGCGTAAAGGAGCACAATAAACCATACGTTTACATCTTGACGGTTATTGATGTTTTCTCGAAATATGCTTGGGCTATACCATTAAAATCAAAAGTAGGGGGTGAAATTACAGAAGCGTTTAAAACTATATTCGCTCATCGTACCCCCAAGATATTGCAAACAGATAAAGGAACGGAGTTCACCAACAAAACCTTTCAAACATTTTTAACCAAACATGGTGTAAAGTATTACACTACAAAAAATAATGTCAAAGCCAGTGTTGTAGAACGTTTCAATAGAACCTTAAAGACGAAAATGTGGAAATATTTCACACATAAAAATACATATAGATACGTGGACGTGCTTCCTGCACTTTTAAAGTCTTACAATAGTTCCTTTCATAGGTCCATAAAGATGGCTCCAAAGGATGTCAATGAAGACAACATTTTGCATGTTTACGAAAATCTTTATGGTCGGAATGCAGACAAACCACGTAAAGTTAAATTTAACGTGGGAGACCATGTGCGTATATCTAAGGAGAAAATGAAGTTTGCCAAGGGGTACGAGCAAAATTGGACGGACGAAATTTTACAGATTGACGAGGTGGTATACGGCTCCCCCGTTGTGTATAAATTAAAGGACTTGGGTGGGGAGGCCATAGACGGTATCTTTTACTCCGAGGAGATACAAAAGGTAGCTCCCCCGGCATCATTCAAAATAGACAAAATACTCGACACTAAAGGCCGCGGTCGAAATAAACAGTTTTTGGTTAAGTGGAGAGGTTATCCGACCAAGTTTAACTCGTGGGTACCGGGTTCGAGTATCAGCTCGATATGATTAGAACAAAACCATTTTCCCTCACGCTCGTGAGTAACGCCTCTATGGACCATTTCACTGACAATACAACTTCCAGATTTTCAAACATCTTACCCGAGAGAATAGTATTGCAAGGAGAATGGGAAGTCGCACTGCAAAAGGTTAGGTACCCTGTGAAATTCTATAACGTAACAAATCACGAAAATCAAATCATTGGTACAATGTATAATATGGTAGCACCAGTGACACATTCAAAATTTAACTTACAATTACCACATGGCATCGTGCACAATTCTAAGGATTTGGTACATGCTGTCAACTCAGTTATACGTGAAAATTTGCAAGTCGAAGACTTTTTCATTTATAACGAGAACAAAAATACTGCCAGCATCAACATCAAAGTCGCACAGAACAGTCATATCCCCAGCAGCAAATATGTAGGATATATAGAAAATGCTGAGTCCTCTAGGAGATCGAAAACAGAAACTAAACCCCCTGAAGGCGCGAACCAAACGTTAAAAAACAAAGCTAGAAATATTGCTCCTACTAGAACTCCAAAACCTATCAATCCTAAACCACCAATCCCTCGTAAACCGGGCACTTCTCCTACGGTAGAAACGCAGGAAAAACCTGACATTCCTCCTAAAACCACGTCAAAGAACCTAATACATGTGCTGGTTTTGTCGCCATCTTTGGCCAAGATGATGGGGTTCGAACCTTACACAAACGTGGTTGAACAGGAAATTGGTAAACACCCTGTAGATCCGTACATGGGTTTCCCTTACGAAATGTTCATTTACTGTAATCTGATAGTACCACAAGTGGTGGGCAACACGTTTGTGCAAGTCATTGAAAGCGTCTCTGTAGAGTATGAAAAACGTGACAACACCTGCATGACTATTGAAAAGTCGTTCATTCCACTTAACTGGGTACCTTTGATGCAACAGGACTTTAAAATCGTGAATATAGATTTAAGGAACGGTTATGGAGATTTCTTGCCATTTGTAGACGGACTTTCCTCTACTATAGTTCTAACGTTTCGTCCGAAACAGACATAATGGAGCTGGATACTGTCACCAGATATTACTTAAACCAGGCAGGAGGAGGATTATACAATCAAGATTTTCACCTGTATAGAGGCAAGCGTTATCAAAAGGGTAGCGGCTTGTTCTCTGCTCTCGGCGGTCTTTTCAGAACTGTGCTACCGTTTTTCAAGAGCGGAGTGAAAGCTATAGGTAAAGAAGCATTGAAAATGGGTGCCAACGTGCTTGCAGATGTTGCAAGTTCGGGGGTACCGCCAAAAGAATCTTTAAAGACTAGATTGAAGGAGGCGGGAACTAACTTGAAAAGGAAAGCTGATGTAAAGATAGACTCTATGATAGGCACGGGTCTATTAAAGCGCAGGAAGGGTGAAATATATAATCAGTTTAAGACTAAACGCCGAAGACGTAAGGTGCTAGACGTATTTTCATAATGGCTGACGAATCGTTGGTGCACATGAGTTCGGAACTAGACATCTTTAAAGACTTGCCCGTTCAAATGAACGTGGAGGAGTACCGTTACATTTCTCTAAATCCACAAAATACACTTATGAAAAATGCCCCCATCACATTTCATTACTCTGGCAATGCTGACGATTACCTCGATATGACTTATGTAGTACTTGAGCTGTTCGTGCGAATAGTGGATGACGGTGGAAACGACTTGAAAGAGGACAAACAGGTTACCTTTGTAAACAATTCCCTAAATTCCTTGTTTCAACAATTGGAAGTATCACTCAACAATGTCACAGTTTCCATGCCTCAACCAGGCTACCCCTATAGAACTTACATTGAAACGTTACTCAATTATTCGGAAGATGTCATGAACAGCAGACTAGAGTCCACACTCTGGAAAAAGGACAAGGGAGGAATGATGGACACGTATGTAACAAATGATGGAATTAAGTGGCGTAACGACTATACCAAAGGAAGCAAAGTTGTACAGCTAATGGGCAATCTTTCCAATGCACTCTTTAATCAGGAAAATCTGCTCTTGAACAATGTTAGCGTCACCATCAAACTCTCCCCCTCTTCACCCAACTTTCATCTCTTTTCGGATATAAAGGACTTTAAAGCCTACACAGAGATTCAGTCTGCTAGACTGATTTTGAAAGCTGTGAGGCCGTCCCCGACCATCAAACTTGCCCATCAGGCTGTGTTAACAAAGAACAATGCAAAGTACCATCTCAAAGATGTAGGATTTCACGCTCTCAACATTCCAAAGGGGGTTAGTAATATGACTTTCAACGATGTTTTCATCGGGCAAATACCTCGAAGAGTGGTAGTGGCGATGGTTGCAGACCAGGCATACAACGGCAACATTAACAAAAACCCATACAATTTACAACACTTTAAAATGAATTCGTTTCAACTGTATGTGAACGGCCAGCCTTTTCCCTCACAACCCCTACAGCCCGATTTTGATGCAGGTCACTTTCTCCAATGTTTTCAAACTCTTCAAGATGGTCTCGGAATACACTTTAAGGACGAGGGGCATTCAATTTCCAGACATCAATATTCACACGGTTACACCATTATGGTGTTTGATCTTACAGCCGATATGAGCGCTAACGAGTCTTACATTTCAGGGCAACGACACGGTACTGTGTCTATAAGTGTAGGATTTAAAGATCAAACTCCAGAACCTATCAACCTGTTGGTGATGGCAGAAGTACATCGCACTATAGAAATTGATGCTAACAGGACCATTTTGGTATCATGAATACGCTGCAAATACACCGACTTCTGTCTAAATGTACACCACACTTTTTAGGCGTGTACGCTTGCGACCAATTGTCGTCGATAAATTTGTATAATAGACAGCTTCCCATAGCAGTTGTCATTAACACTGACCCAAGCACGAAACCAGGGAAACATTGGATCTGCATCTTTGTTGCAAAGAACGACCGGGGGGAATATTTCGATAGCTATGGTATAGAACCTCTTTCGGGGGAAATTCTAAATTTTTTAAATCGATGTTGTGGTACAAGATGGTCTCACAACACTAGAAGGTTGCAAGGCGATTTCAGCACTACCTGTGGCCATTACGTCGTTGCTTACCTATCCCACCGCTTCCAAGGTCTGCGCAAGGAGAAATTCTTTTCAAAATTCAGCATAAGTGATTTTAATCACAACGATGACATCATTAAAAGAACCTACAGTCTTGGCGGGTGCTCACAAACTACACATCAGAGATGTATATCGTTAAAGGTTAGTATTAATACAAATTGTGGATGATCATGCATGAATAACTCTGACACATTTTATGTTGCTAATTCTTGTATTTTTTTTTTAGAAGGCGCATTGACATGATCCGCTCTACCAGTTGTTCCGAGAGAGCTGAACAGGTAAGTCGCATTCAGTATGTGTGGTTAATTGACGAATGAAAAAAAGAGTGTGCTACATAAGGGGTGTTCTTGTTTTTACAGTGACATGGGGCCGCTAACGGATGTTTACTTCCTGAACAGCAAGCAGTCCAAGTTTGCAGCCGTTGGGTTTTCACCTAAATCTCCTCACAAGATCGTGGTGACCATTGGCGGGCGACGCAACACTGTGGTCCTGGGTTCGACCGAGTGGCAGAAGCTTTCAGAGACGATGCCGACTATACAGAGCTTGACCTTTCATCTAAGAGAGTGGCAGATAACCAACCGACTATCCATAATTTTTAAACGTTTATTTGGCACACAAAATATTATCATCAAAATGGACGGTCGTTGTACATCGTTGAGTATGCAGGAATGGAGGACGCTAGAAAGCCTACAGCGTATGGTGACCGACATCATCTATCACAAGAAGAAAGAAGAGTTCGAAGTACAAAATCAAATAGCAGCCTATCGCATGTATTTACTTCACGCCCACGATTCCGGGGAGAAAATGAACTACACCGAATACACAAGATACATCCGTTGCGCAACCTTTAGAGTGTTCCTAGAGATGGAGCATTTTCTAAAACCGATATTCATCAGAGAGCTGGAGTCCAAACAAGGCGAAGTTCAACCATGATGACGTCACGAAGACAAGTTCAATCACGATGGACAAGTTCAGGAGGCCGTGATGACGTCACGGAGGGTGATGACGTCACGAAGACAAGTTCGATCACGATGGACAAGTTCAGGGGCCGTGATGACGTCACGGAGGGTGATGACGTCACGAAGACAAGTTCAATCACGATGGACAAGTTCAGGGGCCGTGATGACGTCACGAACACAAGTTATGGAGGGTGCGATCACGATGGACAAGTTCAATCACGCCTGCGACGACGGACATGGACCTAGTGATAAAGTTTCTGAAAAATGGTCGACGCCTCACAATGATGGACCCAAATGAATGTCATCTACTTGCCGTGGAGGGAAACGCCATCTTTATACATCATTCACCAGAAGAAGTGGACGCTGTATGGGCGGTGCTTACACCTGAAGCTAAAATAATTTACGCCCCTTACCGCCGCTGCAACCAGCACTACAACCTCCCCTCCACTACCACACACATCGATGGTCCACCCCCTCTCTCCAAAAACTGCCCAATGTGTGTCAGTAGCAAACGTTCTACAGAGAAGTCAACATGATCAACGACGCGTTACGCCAGCTATCTACAGTAGCGAGCAGCTCGGAGTACGTGTCAGTGTCAACGTTACAACCGAACGTACCATACGTTGTGGTAGGGGTCCGGAACATATCAACAAAGCACGGACCCAGGGCGCTTGTTCGCCTCGAAAACGGGAAAGAAGTGTTTCTACCTACTAGATTTAACAATCTTTCCGCAGAACTCATCAACCAGCTCAACTCGTTCGATTTTTACATCGTGTACCAGGGTGAAGAGGTCCTCAGAAACGGCTACCGGAGACACGTATTGAAGTTTACACCGAAATAAATCAACATGGCCTGTCAAACAGATCCGGTGGGGGTCGGCAACAATGTGTTTGTCAAACTAGTTTTTGACAACCAAAATCACGTCACAAGAAGCGGCAAGCACCCTGCAAACATCAAACTCATCTCAACTGAAATCTCCTTCTTTGGCGATGACAAAACTGTCACCGTCAAATTAGCAACCAACAACTCCGACGTCGTGGAAGTCAAGTGCACCCCGTCTAAAATACTTCACTACGGCATAGACGCACGCTGCACCATCTACCTCGGCACCATCGACAAGACACCAGCCCTAGAGTACAAGGTCACATCGGCAGGATGCTTCACAACACCATCGATCAACGATTTCGTCGTCCCCATCGCCACCCCGTCGACCCAGGAACCTCTCAACATCAACTTTTCCCACATGTCGCTCACCTGCGTCACCACACCATACGAGGAGGAGGAGGAGGAAAGCAGCAACGACGAAGACTGTGAAGTGTTGTTTGTCAAAAAAACATATACCACACATTTTAAAATAATTTTTGTGAAGGGATAAAAACATTTTTTGAAAACCCTCACCAGTGAGACAGACTTTTTAAAAATATTGCATTTTTAATTGTATTTAAAACAAATTCTTGTTTTTTGTAGACCACCATTCCAAGTTAATTTTTGTGATCAGTGAGCACCGTCATTTTGTATAATTTTGTGTACAATAAAAAATCTAATTGTGTTTAAAATTTTGTAGACAGCCATTCCAAGTTAATTTTGTGTACAATAAAAAATATCTAACTGTATATGTTAATTTTTTTCTGTATATATCCCTCCTTGCGTGATTTTAAAAAAATTGATATCAAAAATTACACCTCACCATCCCCACCACCTTTCCCCCGAACATACTAAGAAAGAACTTTTAAATGTCTCTGAAGATAGGATTTTAGAAGAATGTTTTTTTGTTTCCTTGTGAAAATGATAGATTTTTTAGAAATATAGAGAGAGCCAATGTGAAAGAACTTTTATTAACAATGTCTTTTCCCCCCCCCCCCGAAAGAAAGAACTTTTTAAATGTCTCTGAAGATAGGATTTTTAGAAGAATGTTTTTTTGTTTCCTTGTGAAAATAATAGCTTTTTAGAAATACAGAGAGAGCCAACGTGTTATTTTTAGTTTGGCTCTGTAAAGAAAAACCCACACATATTGTTTTTGACTTTTCTAACCCTGTGTGAGAAAATACAGAGTTTTTGTTAAAAAGAATATATACAAACGAATAAGAAACCACCCATTGAAGACCGAATTCACGCAAAAGCATTGTGCGGGCGGCGAACAAAGCGAGGGACACAAGGCGGGCGGCGAACAAAGCGAGGCGGGCGGCGAAAGCGAGCGGTGGGGGGAGCGAGCAGTGGCGAACTGCCAACGCAGTGGCGGAAGGGCTCTCCATTTTTTTACAACGTAATTAATTGATCACACACACTTTTTTCGGGAGATTTAAATCCAACACTCGATCAAACAGAGATTTTCCTATCGCTTAATCAAACAGAAATTTTGATATCAATTCAAATTGAGATTTTGATATCAACACCCCACCCCCACAACACCCACACCACCACCACCACCCCCACCACCACCACCCCCACCACCACCACCCCCACCACCACCACCACCACCTCCCACCACCACCACCTCCCACCACCACCACCCCCACCTCCCACCCCCACCTCCCACCACTTTTGATATCACCCCCCACCCCTTTTGATATCAATTTGATATAAAAATCACGCGAGGAGGGATATATACTACTTACGTAGTGGCATCCGCTTAGTTTTGGTCCAGAATATTCCTAGGTATGGCCACCACAAGTTCAATAAATATATTGCAATCAACCTTTCTATAATAATAAAATACAAGTAATTAATAATTAACTATTTGTTGTAATAAGAAAAGAAAATATTTTCTACTTGCTAACTGTCTCACTCTAAACTTCTAACTCCATTCAGATTGTCTGGTGGTGTAGTGATAACCCTACTTGTCTCGTAAACCCAAGATCGCAGGTTCAATCCTGGCCAGGGTCGATTAATTTTTTCGGGCCTAAAAATCCTCAGTATGGCGTCTTTCGGAAGGGAAGTAAAGCCATGGGTCCTATGTCGTAGATTTACGGTACAAAAAAGAACCTCAAGCCTGAAAGAAAAGGCATCTGAGCAAAATTTATCGTCTGTTTCACGCCCGGAATTGAATGGGACGCTGATGACATGAGATGTTAAAGAGCGTCCTTAAACAAACTAAATAAACATATACATAAATAACTCCATTCAAACAAAACACAGGGGCATTTTTTCTACATCTTTTGTTATTAAATTCCTATCCCTCTCTGTTTATTTCTTTTCTCTCTTAACCGATTATCTGACTTATTCTATAAATATTTATTCTAATTAATGCGCCAACTATCAACGTTATAACACTTATCTTTTCCTCTCATTATATGCATTCTTTCTATTATACTAACAACAACCATTGAAATTATATGTAGGTCTAACTTCCTATACTGTTATAGAATCAAACATTTTTCTTCGCGTATGCAGAATGTTTCAATAAACGCGTACAAAAATTAAGCAGGAAGTAAGGTATGCTCTGCTGAACTTCGGTCTGCGGGGTCGGCTTACGGAGATATGGGCTTAAACAGGCAGGGGAGAGTCTGAAGGCTAGGCAATCTCTCATATGATGCATTATTTTGTTTACCTACTGTCCACAAGGTGGTTCTATCTTAATCGCATTTACATTGCCACATGACAGAACATGCTATGAATCAACGACAAATTTATACAATTTGAAGGATTGAACAATAGGATGTCGCAGAGCTGACATGTGGGGGAACTCGCCTCTGAAGGACTGTACAGGGAACGATTTCCCAGCATGCATTAGTGTTTATTTCTGTAGGTCGGCGATATTTGAAAGGTATGTCAGAATCTCGTAGCGATGTCATCGTTGCATTGAGGTGGGTGGCCGTCAATGAGCTACTGTTATAATGGTAGGTTTGTCAATGATATGTACTGTACACCAATTGCTGTAAATAATGTAAAATATAAATGTAAACAAATATATGTAAAATGTGTCTGTAAATAATTCGGAAAACAGCAATAGTAATGGGCATGCTTAAGCTCATATTCCCTTAAGTTGGATTTGAGACAAGTTTCTTATCTCAAAATGTTCAGTAGAGCATCCCCTATTTCCTGTTTAATTTTTGCAAGCATTTACTAAATAAAACATCTGCATTTATCACTCGTTCCAGTCGGTCCTGGTGGTGTAGTGATAACCATATTTTACTTGCCTTCTAAACCTAATATCGCGGGTTCAAATCCGGCCAGAGTCGATGGATTTTTTCGGGCGTAAAAATCCTGAGTTGGCTTCCTTCGGAAGGGAAGTAAATTCATGGGTCCCGTGTCGTACATTTACAGCACGAAAAAGAACCTCAAGTCAGAAAAAAGAGGCCATTGAGCAAAATTTTTCGGCCGTTTCACGCCCTGAATTGAGTGGGACGCTGTTGACCTTACATGTTAAAGAGCGTCCGTAAATGAATAAAACAAACCAAATCACACGTTCCCTCTTTTTATTGTCCATTCCCATTTATTTTTAACTTTGAATAGATAATTTCCTATGTTGTTACTGTTTCAATTAAGAATTTGGTATAAAGCCGTAAGCCATTTTACTTACATGTTCCTTCTCCAATTTTTAGTTTCCTTACATTCAAACAGTATGTGTTCTACTTTTTCTTTTCCCCCCACAAAATGGACATTTCCCTTTCGAAAAGTCATAATTATCCTTTTTCTCTTAACCTCCAGACCCCTGTTCTTAACCACAATATACCTCCATTTTCTTTATTCGCACTATTTATGTATATATCATTTCCAACTGTTTTTTCATTGAAAGATAAAATACTAATAACCTCTTCTCTGCTACTTCACCGAATAATTGTTGTATTTCTGTATTTTCAAATCTTCCAATGCCCTGCCAAAATTATTTATTTATCTTCTTCCCCATATATCCTCTAAATAATTTTTTTCTAAATTATTTCGTTAGTCATTCACTTATCCCTTGTTTTGTACGCTCATTTCTTGATATTTTAAACATTGTTTTAACAGGATCCTGCCTTAATATCTCAAAGCACTGTCTTGTTATTCTTTCCATTTCAATCTGAGCAATTTCCTTAACTGGTGCAATTGGAAAATCCATAACTTCCTTAAAAAACATCCTATGCACTGAATGCCGGTTATGTTTATATTTGGTTTTAAAATTTGTTCGTGTTATTGCAGTAACATTATTGATTACATTGAGTTGATCACACCAGTAACTAGAAATATGAACTCTCTTTTCAAAGTTGGCTTAACATCTGCCTGTATCCAATAGAAAATCTGGATGGTGGCTAAATCTTAAACGACAATAAATTGATATTATTTACTTTTAGGCCCCTTCTCTTGATCAAGTTAAGATTTCTTAGAGCTCCAGAAAAAAATATCAGTCGTGCAGATAAAATCACGTTTCGAAAGAAAAATAGAAATAACAAGAAAGTGTCCTATATTTTTATTTTGGAAAACGTTAAAATGTATTGACAGAAATTCTTTACGGCACAAGACATCGCCGCTGCTGACATGAGTAAGCAACGGAATTCCCGCATGAAAACACTTAACATGTATTGAAACATGCTAAATAGAAAGTAAATGCAGTATGTCTCCAGGATGAAAACACTGAGCAGTAGACTGTGCTTTGATCAAAGCGCACTGGAAACTTTTTAGGCAAGTTTATCAGAAAGTATTTTTGTTTACTCTTTAGTTGGCATTTCCGCATGCTAATGATGCCACTCTATGGGGTTACCGAAGCTTTAAGTTAACATACCCGTAAAAAATATTAAGAGGTAGAAAAAATTGAGTTGGCAATTTGATCTGATTTAGCAGCGAACTCGCTTACGGCAACACTTCGTCCTTAAAATGCATGTCTAACATTCGCGTTTTACAGTGCCATAAAAACGTGAAGGTCTCAATATGCAAACGATTCTTTATTTATATGCTTATTGCGTCTTAACCTTTTAACATTCCATGCAGGTAGCCTAGTCTTCAAGAGGACGGGTAAAATTAATTTTATGAAGGTGCAGCTAACTTGTTGGTCAAAGCTAGGAGACAATATTCGTTTTCAAAGCTTGGAAACAAATAAAAACCAAGAAGATATACATTACCCGACACCAAACCCATTCCTGCCACAAACTACAGCTATAATTGTAACGTAACACAATATAGAAGCTAACGTTGTTCTGCAGGATTCGACGGTTTGCTTAATTCAGGAATCGAATATACACCTGCTTGGGTGCACACACGCAAGATATATTGATCATCGCATCTCGAAGTACTTGCCAACAGCAATCCTTTTGAGAATGCCATACAAATGCAAATCAAGGCCATTTCCTACAGCTGCCGCATTTCGTAACTCCAATGGACCCGTATGACTAAAAAGTTCGTCGTTGCAGTGAAACTCAAATATCCGGGTAGAAATAACCCGTACTTTCACTCTGACTGAAACGGTCATTAAGGAGCTCTAGTGATTTAATGTGATGGAAATGTAGTAGTAGGAGCAATAGCGTCACCACCAGTGTTTTATTTGTTAATGTCCCATACTAACTGCGAAACTCTAAGCACATTTCATACTGACAACCATTGACCTGTGTGTGTGGAAAAGAAAGTACATTGTGCTATGCTTCCAAAACTATACATAGTTCGTATCTTTCAAATGACTAAATTTGTGTGTAACAGAGCCAGAAACTATCATCAATACGACAATACAGAATGATCATAATTTATTTGATAACATACATTTACTAAACTTCGTAACTTTGATGATCTTTCTCAAAGTTGTCTCCGCTGGAAGGCACCTGTTCCAAAGACATTATTTTACAAATCCTTAGCAGCCTACGCAGCATTCGCCACTGCTTCCGCTGATGGGAAATGCCTCCCACAAGCGTGTTTTTTCAATTTGAGGGAAAGAAAAAGCCGCATGGGGCTAAATTTGAACTATAGAGAGGGTGAGGGACATACTTCACACATTACTATTAATGCCCATTTTTACTACTGAGGCACTACATCGGTGGACAGTGATGATACATGAGATGAAGCGATATATTGGGAAAGGATTTTTTTAAGGAAGGAAACGTTCCAGGCCTAAAATTAGGGTACCTCCCCGGCATGTGTCGTTTATGAGGACTGAGGAAAACCTGGAAAAACCACAGTCAAGGAGGACGGTCCTCGCGGGATTCGAACCTCAGACCTCCCGCTCCGCGCTTTAACGGCCTCGGCCTCACACAGATTTTTGCGAGATGCGGCAATGCATTATCGTGATGCAGCATTCAGGTTGTTGCACGGAAATGTGTTTTTTTGCGTGAGGTATGGCCTTGCAGAGTTTTTAGAACATTTTATTATTGCCCAGTTATAGTTGTGTGTTCAGGTACACATGCTAGTAAAACATTCCTTGAGTATCGAAAAATGAGATGGCCGTTACTTTTCCAGCAGAAGCAGCTACGAGAATAAAAAATTTCATTTCGGCAGTTTGCATTATTCTTTTATCATTTTTCTTTATGACCGAATTTTCAGACCCGTAAGTAAAAATTGGTCCCGCTATTGTTTGATAAATTTTTAAAAGCGTATCCTTAATATTTTTTCCTTTAATGTTTGTTTTTGTTACTACATATATTCTAAAATTTATAAACATTTTGATTTAAACCCTTATCATCATCACAAGACACATCACATTGTTTACATGTTTACTTGTTCTATTTGATTATTAAATATGACTTTGAATAGTTTTTAATGTTTTCTAACACAGGCAATTATACTTTTCATTTTTGATTTGATTTTATTGAATTATGTATGGATATTATCTTGCTAAACTGAAATGAGGCTAATATTCATTATTTGCGAGGACAACCTAGTCATCTGTATTTAGATTGTATTTTAAAATGGTTTCTTAGCTGAACTATTGCTGTGTCTAAGCATGTGTGAAAAAGCGTTGGTGACATCGAGTTATCTAGTCTTACTCCCGCATTCTAAAACGTGAGTGATATTTTAGTACCAGCACAGTTTAATTAGTGAATTTTTCATGTTATTTGAATAGGCAAGTATTTCTTAAATCGTTGCAGGGCATTTTATTAAGTAATGTGATGGTTATGAAAATGCATGTTGTGCATATTGTTATACAGTATTACAAAATGTGATACTTTATTGTGTTCTGATGTCATGATGCTTGAATGCTTTATAAGCTGTGTGACGTGTTCAATATCCTTGAACTTCGTTCAACTTGGGATATACAAACAAGAACATCTATCGCTGCAGCATTCTTTGAAAAATTGCGAGTTCATGTTCACTTCTTTAAACGAATTCACTATTTGCATTGTTTGAGCAAGAATCTCACCCAGTCGACTTTAGGCGAATGTCTGGCTGTGGTTCATACAATGAGTGAATTTCACTTTTGAAGCAAACTTTATTTATTTAACAGTAACTGGGAATCCAGATTTAGAACACAACGTTGCTCGCGCTCCATCTGTACGGCAACAAAGTAACAATTGTTGTTTTAATATCTGTGATTTTTATGCTTGTTTGAAAGGAAGAAAAAGAGATATTGCTCTACAAACGAAGAGGATTTAAAACGATAATTAGTAGCATTATGCTATAGTTGGTTCATCGAGTTGATTGAAAACTAGTCAGATGATTTTGACTTGATTTCACGCACAACTTGATCCTCGGTGCCAATGATCATGTCACTGATTTTCCTTTCAATAGTTCTGCTTGATGTACTGCAAGTATTTTCTGCAATCCATTTTCCAACACAATTTACGCCATTTTGAGAGCACAAGGTTTGATGTGGCATTCTTTGCTTTGATACTTCTAATGCTACAGCGTAAGAAGTTTTAGTTAATTTCTGGTTCCCTTTCTGAAGCGCCCATGTTTATTCCTCCAGTAACCATACTTGTCTTCTAAGCCCAAGATCGCGGGTTCAAACCATACCAGGACCGATGGATTTTTTCGGACGCAAAAATCCTAAGTATGGCTTCCTTCGGAAGGGAAGTAAAGCCGTAGATCCCGTGTCGTACATTTACGGCACGTAAAAGAACCTCAATCTGAAAGAAGAGGACTCTGAGCAAAATTTGTCGGCCGTTTCACGGCCTGAATAAAATGGGACGCTGATGACCTGAGATGTTAAAGAGCATCCGTAAATAAAACAAATCAACAACAAAAAAGCGTTATTCCTAGGCTATTTTCGAGAAATATTTTCAGTGGTAAGTCAGCAGCTGAAGAAATATGTCCAGTACAGTAAGATTATTTTAGATACGGGCCTACAGAGTGTGGTTGCATACTGGAAAAAGCCAACCCTCATAGCCATAATATGCATGTGCAAGTAATCTTGTATTTAGTTAAGAGAAGGTTTGTCAGTAATTTGGCGTTCGTTTGTTACTCGGTGCTTTCATTGTGTGTTAATTGTTCATCGATATACTCCTACACAAATATAGTCTTGAAGAACGGATTTTAAGCTGTATATATATAACTTAAAACTCTGTTCCTGCCAGCCTAATACTTATCCACTTATGAGTAGATATGTGTCGTATATATATTTATAGCCAAAAACTTAAGAATTTAAATATACATTTATTATTATATTAATAAACAATTGAACACCGTATTTAGAACACGTAACTATTGACTGAATTATATGAACGAAGTAATTCTTTGTTTATATTTTTGAGGTCTTCAGGAGTGTAATAATAAGAAAATACAACAATTCATACATTTAATATGTTACACCATCATAAATTGTGAAGAATGGCATCAATGTGTCATTTGTAGGAACGTTTTGGCAAATTATTCTGTGAAACAAACCAAGACGAAAAAATATTTGCAGAAACTTCATTTTCAGCACACACACACACACACACACACACACATATAAATTAACAGTAATTATAATAGTAGAAAAGGGTAAAACACTAAGAAAAAGTCACACTTGAGTTCGAAGGACAGCGATCTCATGTGTGACTTTTTCTTAGTGTTTTATCCTTTTCTACTATTATAATTACTGTTAATTTGTTACATTGTTAATAGTGTTACTTTATTTTTATATTATACACACATATAATATATATATATATATATATATATATATATATATATAAACGGGTTCTTGCGGAGAAATAATGCGGCAATTCTCAAGAATATGTCCTGGCAATTATGTTCTAGGTAGAGAAACTTTTCGACAACGTGTTAAAAAGTTACAAGAGACAGGATCTCTCAATGGCAGGAAAAGTGATCCCAACTGCCCTGTTCTTATAGAAGAAAACTTAAAATGAAATACATGAATTTCCTGAGAAATGACCGGCACCATTTGCTACTTGACAGAACATATAAAAAATAAATGTAAAATATTAAAATATGTTGTAACATTATATATGTCAAGACTATGTATGTAAGTATATATATATATATATTAATTATTCCACTATTTAAAAAATTCTAATTTTTTGCATTGAAACCGTAAATTTGACATGTCATTGCAGGTGTTACGATCGTAGTAATACAAACTACCTTTTTCCGTTCAATAACAAGCTTTGTAAAGGTTTTGATCACTCTATAAATACAGTTACTTGTTGTACTATCCTTCATTGAAATAAGATCTACTAATTCTTCAATAATGTTGAATTTTCTGTCTACCCCTTGGGAATTATTAATGTCCTCAGAAAACTGTCAAGATCTTCGAAACAAGAAAAACACCACATTGTTCAAATTGGTTTTCACTATTCTTTTATATTCTCCATTAACTAATACTGGGAAATCAGTTACATTTTCACGCCTCTGAACAAGCTCACTAATCTGAATCATTATCCACCTTCAGTAGCTCTTAATGCTGTTAAAGAAATTTATTTTCGCAACATTTTATTTAACTATTTGGCGTATATTATTAAATAGTTTATAATCGACGTCAACTATAAATTGTAGATAGTTTCTGTAGAGGTTTGTTAAACTTTCACAGATGTCTTAGAACCTTCTGTCGAGCCTACTTTTCACTGTATTTATTTTTAAAAATCTGCTCCTAAAGGGTACCTGAAGCAGTTTATCGTTGTTGTTGTTGTTGTTGGCCCCACGGTAGTGAGCCAAATTATGAGATGGTTTGGTATGGTTCCGGCTTGGTCGGTCACCAAATTTGAAGCGATCTGTTGTCGGCGTTGAGTGGCCTCATGTTTTGATGCCGATTTTGAAGCGGTTTCGTAGACTGATTACACTGGGCAGCAATGAAAATGTTTGGGGCTTAAAAATAGTGAATTTACATGTATTTTCATCTGCTGAATTCAAAAATCACCATAAAAATGATAGATTAGCTCTTGTTTTGAAGATAAAGCGACATTTCATTTTTTAGAGTGAAGATTTTAATTTGGGGGAATTTTTTTGGGAGTTGGCACACCTGTCAAATAACAAAACACAAATGCTCTTCAGCTGTTTGTAAGTCATAAACATAGACACTGTTGCTGTGACTGTGAATTATGTGTAGTTTCTACTCAAATTAATGCAAAATTTCTGGTTCGCGAGTGCTTTTTTAGTGTAAAATTTGTAAAAATGCCACGAAAATGTGTAAATATGGTGAATAACTTTTGTTATATTTGTGGTGAAATAACATTTTCCTCACAGAAACGCAATCTGACGCCTCTTGCAAAGACTGCCTATCAGTATTATTTCGGTATGAAAGTAGGGGACCAGGATAAGTCTTGGGCTCCACATAAATGTTGCAACGCATATTCAGTTACACTGCGAGAATGCCTGAAAAAGAAGAAGCGATGTATGGCTTTCGCTGTGCCTATGATTTGGCGGGAGCCTACAAACCATACAGATGACTGCTATTTCTGCCTGACTCCACCTATAAAGGCAGGATTGTCTATGAAGAAAAGAAGAACAGTTCAGTACCCGAATCTTCCATCTGCTATTCGACCCATTCCACATTCGGATAGTTTACCAGTTCCTACTCCACCCGAAAATTGTGTGTTTGAAGTAGAAGATGAAGACAGTGTGGAACAAGAAGAACCAAACAAGCCTTCTACATCCCATGACCCTGATTTTGAGGGAAAAGATGATAAACCGCACAGACTGAGTCAAGCGGAATTGAGTGATCTCATTAGAGACCTTGGCCTGTCAAAGGAGAAGGCAGAAATTCTTGGGTCTCGACTACAGCAATGGAATCTTCTCCAAAGTGATGTGAGAATCTCACAGTACAGAAAACGTCACATGGAACTGCTTCCCTTTTTTGAGAAGAAAAATAATCATATTGTTTGCTGCGGCATTAATGGCTTGATGAAGTCTTTGAATCTGAACCATGATCCAACTGAATGGAGGCTATTCATAGACTCCTCCAAGCTTAGTTTGAAAGCTGTGTTACTTCACAACGGGAACCTTCTTTCATCTATTCCTGTTGGTCATGCTGTTCACATAAAGGAGACATTTGCAAATATGAAAGCTCTCTTGGACTCAATTAAATATCATGAACACAAATGGAAAATCTGTGGTGATGTAAAAGTCATTGCCATACTCTTAGGAATGCAACTGGGTTACACAAAACATTGCTGCTTCTTATGTATGTGGGACAGTAGAGATAGGAAAATGCATTATATTAAAGAAGACTGGCCTGCAAGAAATCTTCACCCTAGCGAGAAAAATGTCGTTGCCAAGTCTCTTGTGGACCCAAAAGTTCTTCTTCCACCCCTGCATATCAAGCTGGGTTTGATGAAAAACTTTGTCAAAGCTATGAATCGAGAAGGACGGGCCTTTAAGTACATCAGAGAGAAATTTTCGAAATTAAGTGATGCAAAAGTTAAGGAAGGCATTTTTGTCGGACCACAAATAAGAGAACTTGTAAAGGATCCTGCATTTGACCAAGTTTTGGAGGGGAAAGAAAAGGAAGCTTGGGAAGCCTTCAAGGGTGTTGTTCATGGATTTTTAGGCAACAAAAGAGATGACAACTACAAGCATTTGGTGACAGTGCTTCTGCAAAAATACCGTAACCTTGGATGCAACATGTCCCTTAAGATCCATTTTCTCCACTCCCACCTAGACCTTTCCCCTCCTAGTTGTGGAGCTGTTAGTGATGAACATGGTGAGAAATTCCATCAGGACATTTCTGTTATGGAACAAAGATATCAGGGCCGTTGGAATGAAGTAATGCTTGCGGATTACTGCTGGTCTTTGTATAGGGATTCTGCGGAACTCCATCACAAGAGGCAAGCTAAAAGACGACGAAGTCAATAGGCCACCACATGATTCTCTTCAGACACGACTATCTGCGAAGTATTTTTCCAGTAATTTAGAACTCTTAGCATGTAATTACCAGTTAAAAAAATCAAATGCACTTTCATTGTTGTTAGTATGTATGTAATTAAAATGTATCCTTTTCTCTCAATCCGTTAATATGTAATACTTCCACCTTGTGTATATCATAGAAACTAGAGCTAATAAAACTTTTTCATTGTCATATTTGTTTTTCTCAACCCAAAATTAGTAGGAATTGCCTCATGAAGTGCTCGAAACATTCAAAAAATATTTTTTTGTTGCCCAGTGTATTGGTAACTTCGATATTGTCGCCCACGCTTCAATGACCACATTTCTCAGGGGATTCTGCTATTTTGTTGATTTGGATTCAACGGGGCCGGGACAGGAGTTCCATAGTGTAAATAAGCATGCGATGGCAAAGCGATGTAAAAGCATTACGAGCATTTTGTGAACCTTTCCCCTTATAAAGCGTAAATATGTGTTTTACATTTTATTGCAGATAATGCGCTAGAATTGGAACTCTGCATGGGATGCATCTGTGAAGCGACTACCAACTGTAACCTTACCTTTCATTGCACAAGAGGACTATGCGGGCCCTTCCTTATATCTGAGATCTACTGGAAAGAAGCTGGTCATCCTGTGATTACTGGAGATAGTCCCACAAGACAAGGAGGTAGTTACAGAAATAATGTGTATATCGTATTCACATGACCCTGATTATTGCTTTTTAGGTAAACCTATATTTTAGGTCTGCTGTCAAAATTCAGACGTCTCTTACTCGTGTTCTCGTAGTAGTAATATTTATTTCTTATGCATCAATATACACTTTTTAACCAAATAAAAGCAAATAAAAAACATTAAATTTTAAATATAACAACTAAGAACAGTGCCTTTGGCAATTCCAGAAGGCACTAACAACAATCAAAATTAATCCTTTCACTTTCTGACAATTCTATACCATTTCTCAAGCACCTTTTCTAAGTATTTTACACCCATAACCATTTTTGTCTTACCTTGCCTATGTATTTTCCCAGTTTCTTAATGTTTTCATCTGATTTTAAATTGAAAATTCTTCTACCTCTTATTTCATTTGGTAAAATTCCTCAGTGTTCTTGTAATTAGGTTTTTTATTTTTAAGCTGCAAAGAAACAGGTTTCAGCTTATATAAAACAAGCAAACAAACAAGTTCACTTTTAATATATTTTCCTATCAACAACAGCGGGAGTTAAATTCCATCTTCTCTTTTGAGAAACAAAATTGGCTACCACTTTCACAAAGAACTATTCCTATATCTGCGCCTTTATATCTGCATTTCCCTTCTTCGAAGTTATATTTGAGATAATGTTTCTTAATAATCTTCATTATCGTCTCTAAATATGATTATTTCAATGCAGTAGAGAACATCAATTGCTTGATTCTGAAGAATGCTATTAATCACATTAGTTAAAGCAAATGTATTCCTTAAAGTATTAAAAAAAAAAAAAAAAAAAAAAACATTACATTTTCCAAAACTAACAGAAAACATCAGGTAATAATATATCTGACAATCTCAATAGAGCGTTCTAACATTGCGCAAAAATTGTTTATTTCCGTTCCTACATTATCCTTGAGGATTAGTTCCATCGTATTGGACTGATAAAACAGTTGAAATAATATATTTTATTAGTTAGCTTTGTATTCGATTAGAAGGTCCTCTATAAACAGAGCAGGTGTCTAAATGATCCGCTAACATAGGGTTAAAATAAGCGTATATTTTAGCAATTCCACATAATTGGCCCGGTTAACAAGTATTTTTTTTCGTAGTGTTTAACGCCCGTTTTTATTACTGAGGCACCACAGGCGGTGGACTCTGATGAACATGAGATGAAATGATGATAAATTAGGAAAGGATATATATATATATATATATATATATATATATATATATATTAAGGAAGGAAACTTTTCAGGCCTAAGTTTAGGACCCCCCCCCCCGGCATTTACCAGTTATGAGGACTGAGGAAAAACCTGGAAAAAAATCCAGTCAGGGAGGACGGTCCTGGTGGGATTCGAAACCCAGACCTCTCGGTTAACAGAGTTTTGTTTTTCATTGTAAAATAGTCTAATATTATTTATCTGCCAAACTCAATGTATTAAAAAGTACTTTAAGTTTGTTGCTATTTCGCCTAACCTGTTTATTGCGTTTTTAACGGCCATCAAGCGCAATCTGTATTCTAACATCCCCAAGAGCAGCTATACTTACAGATGAACTCAAAAGAGTCAATCTATGTTTGACCATAGACTTCATCAAGTTCCCTAAATGTCTGAACCTAGTTTTAGTGCTGCTAGTGTTTTTATCCTTTCCAAATAGCAGACAAAACGGACAAAACGGTTACCGGCTAACCGTTTACATTTATGGTGCATATTAGGCTGAAAATGTACATTATTTCCCCCCGACCCCTTTTTTGAACCTAGATTTGTATTTCTGATCTTTTTAATTACTTTGTTTTTTGTTTTCTGAGAAAGAACGAGTTTAAAAGTCTGATAAAGGTATTTTATAATGCATGCCGACGTTGTCATTAACTTACGTACCTATAAAGTAATCAAGAAATACGAAAACTAAGAAATATAATACACTTGTGTAGCAAGAACATAATGTGACAGCAGGTTAGATTGCTAACGTGAGCGTTTTACTTATCTGCATTAACCTTCAGTTTGTCATTTAAAATTAAAAGACACTTCCCAACCTTAATGTTGCCCGTGCACTTTACTCTGCTAAGGCGATAACGTATTCGGAGGATCCCGGGCTCAAATCCCTTGAGATGCCCATCCTGGCCTTCGTAGTTTTCTCTGGTACTTAACTAAATATTTACTTCCCAAGAATTTACCCGTCCCTCATTCCCTCTCCTTTTATTTCCTTTTCATTGTTTGAAAGTTGCGGTGGGTTGGCGTTGAGCGTTCAGGGATGAAATTTGCTCATAGGAAAAACTGCAATGGCGTGTTCTGTGACATGTATTCACTCAAGGAATATAACGTTTCGTAATTTTCCTGAATTTCATCTATAAGACGAAATTGTAGTGCTTTTACCCTATTTTTTTTTTTTTTTCTCATTTCTCTTGTCTGAGGATTATCAAATCGAGGTCAAAATAAAAATTTTTGCAAATGTTCACAGATATCCCTGTCCGTTAAACAAAGGAATGCATGCCTTCGTGCCCATATTTACAAAAAGAACTTAACTTTAGATAAGACATTCACATTATGTCAGTGTCTGTTATTGGTTTTTGTTTTTTATGAATTCTAGTTATAATTTATGCCGGCTTCGTATTTTTCAATGTCTCAAATGCTATCTAATCAACATAATCAATTTTGTTAGGGTTTCTCCTAAATTTGTTATCTTTATCGTTCTTTTGAATTCCAAAGAAAACCATTCTCTTCTGTGTAACTCACGGTTTGTCAACATGTGAAGTGCTTTCATTACAGCTACTGTAAATCCAAGCTTAACCGAGCGCAATGGCTAAGGCCGTAACGCCTGGGTCTCACATTTGGGAGGTTCCGGGTTCACATTCTTGGGGTCGGTCATTCTGAACCTGCGATTTTTCGTGCTCTCCCCTGATCGCTCAAGCAAATGTTGGGATGGATCTTTCCTTTCCGCGAATTTTCATTCAATTATTTTTGTTGTAGGATTGCAGATGCTAAGGTGAGATGGGCTGATGTGGTGTTGCGGTGACTTGCACTTTGGAAATGTTTCTAGTGTCTTGTAAGGAAGAGACCCTTCTGAGGGACTCGAACATCTTGGAGAGGGTTTCGTCAGTATTGAAATAAGAAACAATGTTACGGGCCTCCGTGCAGTCACCGCCCATGGATGCTGGCAGTGCGGTATCTCCCTCACTTCATCCCTTCCTCCCGGAGGTACCACTAGGGGCGCAGGCACAAACGGCTAGCCGTTGAGCAAAACTGAAGCACAAATTGCATACTATTTCACCAGAAATGTTAAATAAGATATTTTATTTTAAAATCTGAGAATGCTGAAATTAATAGTTTATGGGAAAAGCGCACCTAAAGCAGCAAAAAATGTTCAATATTAATATTATTTCTGCTTTATTAAAATAATTATAAAATAATAATTAAGATTAGTCAAAATTTAAAAAAACAAAATTTAGAAATAGTTGATTAATAAGTGATAACATTTCCATTTGGATAGATAGTATAGCTTTTCAGAAAACTCAGCTTGTATTCTGTTGAGGTTCAGCAGAAAAATGTTCATTATGTCTTTGCTGAAAATTCATAAAGTAAAAGATTTTCCAAAGAAAAATATCATTTTGGGAAAGCTACAAATACCATCCACATTAAAGGAAATGAGTGTTTGTTGTACACAGGTCTCAAGAAAATCGTTATGGATGCTCACACAAAGAAACAGTCCATTGAATGTGTAGCAACTAAATAATAATAATAATAATAATAATAATAATAATAATAATAATAATAATAATAATAATAATAATAATAATAATAATACAGTATTATTCAGAAACTCAAAAGCAACATTTGAGCCTATCTTGTTTCTTGGAGGATGTTCCGCATATTACCTAAGCAAATTATATTGCTATTTTTGTTAAAGCAGGTCAGTGAAAAACGAAGAACCAAAATAGTGGATGATCTGCCTACTTTTGTACTTGAGTACATCGCAGAATCTAGTTGGAAATTTAAGATTTGTCATTTTATGTAATATAAATAATAGCATTCATAAGCTTAGAATAATACAAGTCAACGGATTTACACCACCTTTAATACCAACAGCGTTTTAGTGTTTATGGGACTAACATTGCTAATTACTTACCTCAATGACCAGTGATCGATGATGTTTATTGTTTTCTAGCATACTACAGATGTGTAACCGAACCATACTGTGCTGTAACTACTGTTCGTCATTATCTGGCAAAATATGCACAGGTAAGTTAAAAATTCTCATTATCTGTATTTAATTGCAATTAGCAACAAGTTCAACATTTAATAAATATGTACTCAAAAGTTTTAGTTTGCTATATTTGTTTCTCCATGCGGTATATTAATGGCACAAACATTAAGCAGGTGGTCGGTCGCATAATCTTTGAACAAATCATAGCTCGAGAACTAGCGCAAGTTACATAAAACATTTCAAATTAGTTACGCTCAACTATAAATAATCAATCGTACAGTAATGTAGAACTGGACTCTTCACGAAAAAGCTCATTCCGCCATAACAATTTTACCGAAGTTAATTAAACTCAATACTCGTTTGTTTTTGATTGCGGATTTGTAATAATACCGGATGGAATATGTTTGTGATAAGCTTGCAACATTCTTGTGTTGGTCACACCATTTCAGTGCTACAATCATTTATAAAAATCAATATCGTGTTATATTTAAAAAATATACAGTGAGGTTATTTGATTTGGGAACCAGCATAGCGCGGCTGCGTACTGGAAAAGCAGGTAATAATCATGTGCGGGTAGAAGTTGTTAGTTTGAGGGACGCTTTGTCAGTGAGTGTTTGTGCGTTTGTATGTTACTCGGTGCTTTCATTATGTGTAAACTGTTCTTCATTAGTTATGCCACTACATAAATAAATAAAGTCTTAAAGTAGTTTTTATGTACGATACATATACGAAAGCGGATTCTTGCAGAGAAATGGTAAGACGATTCGCAAGAAAATATCCTGGCAATCGTGTTGCAGGGGAAACCGGTCGCCAACTTGTTAAAAGGTTACGAGAAACGGGATCTTTCAATGATAAGAAACGTGTTACGAACTATCGTGTTCTTACAGAAGAAAAGTTAGATGAAACGTAGGAATTTCCTACATAGATGTGTGCTGCTGAAATATCTCATATAACACAGGCCAGTGCTTATTTTTATCATCAGTTTAAATTCTTACGTTATCTCTTTATGCTTCCAGTAAAAATGTAAATATTAAAATAAGAACACTAAGTTTAGGCGCGCTCATTTTTCCAGTTACGGTGGCTGCACTGCCCCATTAAACCGTCGTGCTCAGGTGACACGTAACTGAAATAACCTCACGGCAAATATATTTATCATTTCTCAATATTTAATGTTTATAATATAAATTATAAAAAAGGCATTATTTAGGTTCAAAACTTGAAACGTTCTAATTACTAACCCTTGATACCAACAAGGTCTTAGTTATGGTTATATTTATTAGTCATATTATTTTACTGTTCACCCCAATCAGATAGTTTTCCTTACTTTTCATTTTAATTATCAGAATCACTATCTTCATCATCATTAATTAACTGCTACAATTAACAGTGATGCCAGACTCGCAATAATTTACCAATTTTAATAATACGGTTTTGCTGTCTTTTGCTTTTTTCTGCCAAAATCCACGTTTTGGGAATCATTGATTATTGCATTCATGTAGTCATACAAATTACAACTATGTACTATGCACGTTTTGAGGAAAACTTATAAAATGAAATGTCATGTATTTTAACTTGATTAATTTGTTTTATGAATAATGAAAAAAAAATCATAATGGTAAATTTATCACTGTAAAAGGCAGATGTTACAAATCTTTTAAATTTTCTGACAAAGCGGGTGTTTATGCGAGAGAGAAAAGGGAGGTCTACATTATCTTCCCATTAACCTTTTCACTTAAGATTTTTTTATTTGTTTCAACGCGTTTTGTAAAAGCATTTAATTAGAACATTAATTGTTCGTAATGTATTTAAATTCACATTCGAAATTAATACCGTAGGGAACAAAAATAAAACTACAGTTGTTGAACTTATACTGAATTTATATTAACAGAAGCTGTTTTGTTCTAAACGACGAGTTGGAAGACTATAGGATATTAAACTTTCTAAAGTACATTTTAGTGGTTTTGCAAATTAGCTTAGTAACACGTAAACAATTGCTATTTAGAAAGAGAAATATAAGCAATGAGGGGATGTAGTTGCTACAAATAAAAGAAGTGGATGTTATAATATAAAAAGCGAACTGTGTACCTGCGCCGACCAAAAAACACACACACGCACGCAGACAAACACATCAGTCCTGGTGGTGTAGTGGTAACCATACTTGCCTTCTAAACCCAAGATCGCGGGTTCAAACCCGGCCAGGATCGATGGATTTTTCGGCCGTAAAAATCGTAAGTATGGTTTCCTTCGGAAGGTAAGTAAAGCCGTGGGTCCCGTGTCGTACATTTACGGCACGATAAAGAACCTAAGCCTGAAAGAAGAGGCCTCTGAGCAAAATTTGTCGGCCGTTTCACGCCCTGAGTGGAATGGGACGCTGATGACCTGTGATGTTAAAGAGCGTTCATCAATAAACAAATAAAAAAAAAAAAAAACCACACACACTTTTGTATATATACTAACTGTGATAAAATATAAGTTTTGGTGCTCCAAGAAATATTTAAATTCCCTGTTTAAAAATATCACAATTTATTTCTTTGTAAATCCATAACCATTATCAATAATAATGTTTAAACAGGTCTATCAGTTCTAAGAGATATATTTATTACAGTCATTGTTTACTGCGCATAACATTTTCTAAATTTCTACGACAATATTGCCAGTTAGTAAATAAAATATTATTTACAGTAAATGTAAAACTAAATGTAATAATTTGATGGATTAATCTACTCACAAATGCAGAAAGTATCAGTTAATTAAAACAGTTGTTACCTTATCCAAAATTTTAAACAGAGAAATGCACTCACCCTCCTATAAGTGATAATGCTGGTAATCAAAAGCAAAAATATTGCTACTAAAACTTGAAAGTGCATCGATGTTTTCATTCAAACTGGTAGCTAGAAGTTTTGCGTAGCCAAAATGCATATATGCACATCAATTTTTTTGTATATTTTTAGAAAACTGTTTAATGTGTGCTACAGCTTATACCAAATAACTATAACTGATATACATATATGTCTTCATATTCTATACTTGTACTTGATACTTTTATATTTTTATCAGTTCTGAAATTCGTCATCTTCGACAATGCTAAATGTCTAATTGTCTTTGCATGCCATGTGTGCCATTTTCGTATAAATTAGCTTAGATCTATTATATCTTGATTTAAATCTGAATTTACTTCCCTGAAAAGATATAAGTGTAGGTTGAATTGTATTCAAGTAATATAATAATGATGATGTAGACGAGGAAGATGACTTCGAAATAACGGACCCAGGTTCATCTTCTGCTACGGGTTCGAATACCGCCAGAACCGTCCTCCCTGAATGAGTTTTTTTCCAGGTTTTCCTCAGTCCTCATAAATGGCAAATGCCGGGGAGGTACCCTAAACCTAGGCCTGGAAAGATTCCTTCCTTAAAAAAATAAATTCTTTCCCAATATATAATTTCATCTCATGTGTCATCAGTGTCCATCGCCTATGGTGCCTCTGTAGCAAAAACGGGCGTTAAACACTATTCATTCATTCATCTTCTGCTACTGCTTCACTTACACACTGTTAACACTTTCACGGTCGTGAAATTTTGCTGGGATGTTCAGTAAAAACAATTTTATGAATGGAGATGACATACATTGTGCGATTTTCCACTTCGCGCAAAAATATTTACAAATTCGGAAAATAGCGCGGTTTTCACTCAAAGGATCCAATTAAAAATTGTTTCAAACATCATTCACATTATCCGAAAAAATTAGACCACGAAACGCGTTATCTTCTGTTACTGCAAAATAACAACTGACTCGAAAATAACAACTAGTAATGTAAAATTAATTTTCAGGGTGAGGACGCAAAAGTGTGATATTGTTACAATAAGCTATTATGATTATATAGTTTAACAGATCACATGCTGTCTCTGCCTCTTTCAATACTATTTAGACTCAGAACAGCGTCGTTTTTCCACAACTGTGGAAAGTGAAAAAATATATTAGAAATTAATCCAATAGTACAATACAAATGTATACTTCAATCCGCAATTCAACAAATGTTATTGCCTTGGTACATGGTTTCCAAATTAAGTTGTAGCTCAGGCATACTGTCGCGAGACCATCTGCAGAACTATAAGGGAGGCCGCTTTTATTATGGCGTAGGCAGTCTGGTTTAGAAGCCCACACAATTTCTTAGTACCTAGTACTTGCTATTTAGGAGCTTATAAATGTCATATGCATTTTCTGCAATTACTTTACAATATGCTACTTTTGAAGATATTAATTAAAAATTGTTGCATTAACAAAGTATCGAAAAGATATCTAGCTCGTGTGCAAGTGTACAGTTCGATATCGAAACCCTTTTGAAAATCTAGGGTATCGAGAACTCGCCTCTTATGTGTATATATATTAATAACATAAAATCATTGCGCAATAATGAAGATTTGAATTAAATTTCACACGCCAACAGGAGAAAAGTAATTATGAAAGGGATGCTGCAGTTTCTTGCAAAGAACGGGTTGTGTTTGGGGATAAACTTTGTTCTTTGTAAACGTATACAATATTTAAAAAACTAATATGTCACTTAACACTTTCACTGTTACAGGATTGCAATGCTGATGACAAATTAGATTGCGATGATTATGCACGAATTCACTATATGGGTGGTCACCAGTGCTTCATCGATATTCAACACCTGGGATACTACAAGGTGTTCAAAGAATGCGAAAGGGACATTAAAAATCTATTAGGTTAAGTTATAAATTAAAAATAGAAGGATGTAAAGAAGCGGACTGCAATGCTACACCAAAACTTCCAAAATATGTGCCAACTGAGATGAAGATTTAGCAATTGTTGCCCACCGAAGACACTAATAGAAGCTTTGCAAAAGAGAACCAAAATATTACAGTGTTGTGAGCTGTGATTCAGATAGCAACATTAGGGCTTAGTGATCGCACTTCTGTTGCTACAGTTACGCTAAATCATATCTGAAATTATCTGGACATTTTGCTATAGTCATACAATAACATTCGTGTTTGGTTCAATGCTTTTGCCTTAAAAGAGACCTTAACTTTGCTTAGATAATTCAAGATTATGTTGCTTTTAAAATTCCAGAAGCGTTTGTATAATAATCAGCGTGGAACGTAATGGATTTCAATAGTACCAAGATGTATCCCAGACCGTGCTTAAACTTAATGAAACTGGTGTCAACTGGTACGAACTCTGCGTTTACAGTTTACTAGTACATTACTGCCAAGCAATAAGTTGCTCATACATTTACTTCTAAAATTGGAAGATCGAACTTACGTTATGTCAATTTCTAGAACAAATAGAATCAGTAATCAAGCTCGACAGTACCACAGCTGTACCATTTTCATTTTACTAAATACGTTTATTTTGTTGATGTTCAAATTATTAAAAAATGCTGTGGAACGAAGAAGCCGACATTAACATAAAGAAAATGACAATGGGAAGAAATGCAGAGTGATATGTTTGTAGATATCAAGGAAAAAAATGTTCACCGTTTAAAAACAAAGGAAGATGTGATGAGTTGCTTCTCACAGAGTATTGAAATTCTCCAAGTGTATACAACAATGGTGTGGAGGACGTGTGCGTGCCTATTATGCGCCAATACTTAATGCGAGGACAAGCCTGACGCTAATTATTCAGTAAACAAACAGGCTGTGGTAAGCATGTGTACGCCCCAACGAGAAGCTCAGTAGCAGAACAGAAATATACGCGTGTACAATGAGTGCAGTCGCATCGCGCATCGCGCTGCATTCACCATTATTCTAAACATGTTAATTCCGTTAAACTTAAAGGCATATAAAAAGTCTAGTGAACTTGAACTTGGAGCCGTCCTTTGCGAACCAACATGTCCAAGTGCTATTAACGTTCGTGAAACTGACTCAGATTATATCCTCGGGACAGAACGTCAGCAAGTGTGCTTCCTAAATATATTCCGACCATGATGAGTTTTATTTGATGTCAACAAATATTTTAATAACAATAGTTATGCCAAAACGCCTTCTCACTACATTCAAAATTTGTTATTACCTATCATACTTAGAAATATTAGTTTGTGCCATACTAATTTACATTTACAGGATGTAGAAGGAAAGTTTATTATTTTAACACTTAATTGATTAGTATAATCGATACTGCGTCCCCTGTTATACCTGATTAAGGAGTGGCCAATCGCTGTTATAATCACAAAACGTGGTTTTCCAATTATCATTCAAAAATAAAAAATGTCTTTATTTTATTATAACTTAATAAGATATCGTGGAATGAATTAATTGAAATGTGAATATGCTAAACTAAAAAGGGATTATGAAAGTGCTCTTATTTAGCGAAAATGAAATTATTATTCCGCCATATTAAGAGATTTTCATAATAAATCCAAGACAAAATAGTCTATAGTATAAGAATTTGTAAATAACAATTTAAAATTAAGTATTGAGCTTAGATGTTTTTACTGGCAGTTTTATTTACCAAGTTCATACTATTGTAAATAAATTTATTGGTAATAATGATTTTAAAGCATTCTTATAGAACAGAAAACTTATGTCTATCTTTTATTTTACACATATTAGCGTTCAAAAGATCTATTTAGGAATCTTGATACTTAAAAATAGTCTTGTACTGGTGTTTATCATATTAGTACTAACATTTTAAAATATGCTGCCACTTTTATTTGTGAACCTTATGCACAAATGTTCAATTGCTGCATTGATAAATGATATTTTCCTGATGAATTTAAATACAGTAAGGTTATTCCAATACAAAAGCGCACCTTGATTAACCCAACTATAAACCAAAAGTACAATTCCTATGAAAGGTAAAGGTATTTTAAAAATTATTAAACAAATAAATCATTGATTATTTTGCATATTGTTTATTTGTGAATTCGACATCGTTTTACATCAGCCCATTGTACCACAGAAGTTGTAACATTTATTCAGAAGTGCTTTTATGAGTTATAAAATGGAATGCAACTACTTGGGTGATTTTACTAATACATTTGGATCTATATTCTCACTAAATTCTCTTTGAGAAGGTGAACTTTTATGGTCTCGATTGTAATATTATTACGTTTTCAGAATCTCATTTAAAAGGAAGAAACACAGTTTATCACAATGGAAATTATTCTCAATTTAGACTCGTTTTACATGGTATTTACAGGGATCTATACTTAGACTGCTTTTGTTTATTATTTATATTAATGATCTATCAGCAAGCATTGAGTAATTTTTTATTAGTTTCTTATTTTCTGATGATTTAGCAATTGCAAATGCTTCTGAAAATGAGACTTCTTTAGATCTTAAAGTTGAAGAATTGTCATTCTACATAAACGAACGATGCCAACAAACTTAGTGTTAAAAAAAAAACCGTTGATATACGCTTTACTTCCAATATGCCTAATTATGACCATTGTTGTTCTACTAAGTTTCTTGGGATACGGCGTGAAACAGCCGCGACTGGCCGAGGTCGTTAAGGCGTGAACTCGTGAGCGGACGATTCCCACCAGGATCGTCCTTCCTGGCCGAGTTTTTTTCCAGACTTTCTTCAGTCATAAATGGCAAATACCGGGAAGGTACCCTAAACTCAGTCCTGGAGCGCTTCCTTCTTTAAAAAATTAACTTCCCCAGTTTATCATTTCATCTCATGTAGTATCATCAGTGTCCACCGCCTGTGGTGTCTTAGTAGTTAACACGGTCGTTACACCCCATTACAAAAAGAAATAGATATTGAATCTGGCTTAGTTTGTAGTACCCACATAGATTATATTGCAAAGAAGATTACCATAGGTATGTACAGGCATATGCTTCGTATTCTTAGTAAAACTATAAGTAAAGACTCATTAATTACGGTGTACTATGGACATATTTACAGTCATTTAAACTTTGGTACACTCAGTGGGGCAACCAACACTCAGCTAGTAAAGCGCTTATTTTACTGAAGAGAGCATTTAGATTATATCAGAAATTCCTCTGAGAACTCATTGCAAACCACATTTTGTTGATCTGGGCACATGTATCCTAAATGTAAAGACTAATTTAAAAGAGGACAGCAAGTGTTCATCATATTACAATTATCTTAATATATAGAGAGTATGTTATAAATAAATATAAATATTTTAAAAGGATAAATAGTTTTCTATATTATGGCCTATACATTTTATAACTTGTGCAACGGGACATCCAGATCTGATCCCGTATAATTAATTAACTCATATCAAGATTTACTCCTGTTTAATTAATTAATTTCCATAGATTAATATTTTATGATACATTTATATAGAATGATATAGATTATTCAAGAATCAGAAATCTCTGCTGTAAAGATGAAAACTTTCATGTAACGCAAGCGACTTCCTGGTGCCACAAGCAAAGTCATTTATTCAATAGCTAGGGAACCTTTCTTTTCATCTCCGAAAAATGTCCTTGAAAAAGGCTTGGGAAAAATAGTTTTCACCTTGGGCAACCGTCCCTTAAAAAGAAGAACCGTCCCTCGCTCCCTTAAAGCCTCTCTAGCTATCTAAATGACAATAAATTAAGTCTAGTCAATGAGTTCTCGTAGTTCAAAATGTATTTTCCAGAAACTTCTAGCGGCAAGAGATCAAGCTAATCAAGAAGGAAATTTGCTGACGCTTCTGTAATGGCAAAAAATTTGAATTCTCGTAGAAGACGCGTAAAGTCTATTACTTTTGAAGGCTTTCCACAATCAGTTCGCTTTGGGAGACGGAAGAATACAGTTCGCTTTGGGAGACGGAAGAATACAGTTCGCTTTGGGAGACGACAGAATACAGTTCGCTTGAGAAGACGAGACTGGGCAGTTCAATTTAGATAGTGAGAAATATAACTTGTGAAGTGGAACAGTAAAGCTCAATTTGCTTAGAAAATAGTGTAATTTTGTGTATGCGATGCGAACGGCTAGAGAATTTGTGAGGAAATATCTCAAAATTTCACAGCTCCTTGCAAATGGTATGGAAGTGTCGCCAAAGGGAATTAATGTGCTATTATCTCTGTATCACCGCCACAGGTGGCCGAGATCGTTAAGTCTCGGACTCGTGAGCGGGAGGTCTGGGTTCGAATACCGCCAGGACTGTCCTTCCTGACTGAGGTTTTTTCCAGGTTTTCCTCTGTCCTCATAAATGGCAAATGCCGGGGAGGTACCCTAAAACTTAGTCCTGGAACGATTCCTTCCTTAAAAATAATCCTTTTCCAATATATCATTTCATGTCATGTACCATCAGTGTCCATCGCCTGTGGTGCCCTTTGTAGCAAAAACGGGCGTTAAACCCTATTCATTCATTCATTCATTCATCTCTGTATCGTTTGCAATTTGTCATATTTCACTATCAGCTTTTTCTATTAGCATTTTTCTCGAAGGGCTACCATTAAAAAACTAAGTATCCCAATTACCCAGCGAAAACTAATACTTATTTTTTGCCATTCACGTCGTCTTTTTCAGGCCTCTAATAAAAGTCCATTGGCAGTATTAGTTTGACTAACGACACTCAAGTTGGATTTGTGTTTACAGAAATTGCTTGTGATCCAAACCTGTCCCATCTATTATGAACCACCAGAAGTAGAAGAACTTGGTTGCTTTTCTTAAAAACATAGCTTCTTATTTAATACAAGTAAGTTTATAAAATAACTTTTTGGCTTTAGAATGATAAAATTAGCATTCTAAGATAAACTATCAAATACTACTTAAAGAAAGAATCATGAGAGAAAATCAGAAGAGGACGATGCTTTATTCTCACAACTGGCTACAATGGAACAAAGCAGGATAACTTCAAAATAAGGCCAACTTTTTGTATTGCACATAGGTGAATTTACAGCTGCGACAGCAGCACCTATTCCCCCACAACGGCTAAGCACAGCATTCAATTAAAGAGTTGTAATCCCAAACTCTCCTCTCCATATAAATGCAATTTTCGCACTGCTAAATGAGCTTCTTTCTGTGAATACATTCCATTACTTAGCTGGATTTAATTTTTTTCTAAACAATATAAATGTTAAATCTTTGGCCTCTATTACTTTATAATTTGAGGAAGGTTGACCCTAATTGAGAGAACGAATTGTCATAACGAATAAGGGTTACTGCATTCACTACACGCATACGTCAACGAAACATGAGTTCTCAAATGAACCAGCTCCCATTTTGACATTTATGCTTCTATTCGAAAACCGCAAGCAACTAAACCATAAAGTAGATAGAATCAAATTAAACCTCATTGGATAAAAATGTATTTAACGGCATCACTAACCTTGTTTCTCTATAAAAGTGAATTTAAAAATAGTGAGGTTAGATTACATTCATTTATATAGTAGACAAACAACTGTCCAAGTCTTTAAATATTTAAGTCATGTTGTATCTTAATGAAGGCAAGCTTAACATTCACTGACAAACTTTACCTAAAATGCTTATATGCAAATTTAAAAAATAAATAAATAAATAAAACAAAATTCAAAAGTCTATACTGAATGTTAGAGCCCTAAATGAGCAGTGCATTACCTCAGAGCATTGCTATCTATGCTTAGAAAATTTCGATACACATTATTTTATAAATGTTGAGTGTGTTAATACTGCACAAAACTACATCAGCAAAGGAAGTGGGAGACAATCCAAATAAGGAACACTAGTGGTTTGCATCCCTTCTTCACAATAAAGAATATTTTTTTTTAATAAATAGATCATTCAATGGTTAATGAACTGTTTTGAAATAATATAAGTACGAAGGAGTGTTAAGTTTAAAGGAGCATAAATGTTTGAGAAGAGCAAATTCGGTATATTAAACTTGCAAAGAGATAAATGCGATCGAACTATAATAAATAACAACGTATATAATATGTAATCACTACAAAAACAACAAAATAATAAATATGGGTGTTGTGAAATATAAATGTACTTAAACAAGGGGCAAGAGAGGCTGAAGATAGGTTAGTAAAACAAACATAGTTAAAATAGTTGAGAAAACATGAACACAAAGATAAAGGAGTAAACTAAAACCTGGATTGACAAAATTAGTTTACAACAAGGAAAAAATAAATAAATAAAAAATAAAGAGAGAAATAATATGTAAAGAAAATTCAGGAACTACAAAGTATGGCTTTAATAATGTAAAATATACAAACTTAAATAATGAAAACTAATAGATTACAAAAAAGAAAGTCAATAAAGACTGGCATTTCTTTGATATATTAAAATAGAAACACACATCCAAAAGAAATATTTAAGCTAAAGTAAACTGACAAAATTAGCCAAAAATAGTTGTAACTGGGACAGAATAGGAAAAGCAAATACGTGTAGGGGAAAAAAGAAAAGAAGCAAAAAAGTAAAGGACCAAGAGATACACAAATATTTTACGTTTATTATTTTTAAATGTTATTTTAATAAATACTATATCAGATTCTCAGAATATTATTCCTAACTTTTACAAATTTTAAGTAACATCGACTAACCGAATTTGTTTATTTTTCACTTAATTTAGTTAAATAAATAAATATATAACGTGGATTAACGCATTTCCTCATAATTATTTAAACAAATTCTCACTTGTTCTGATATTCAGTCTTTGATTATAGAATTTTAATTTACAGAAACCACAGTTTTACATATATTTTAACTTTTTGGTTCTTTAAAAAGAGATGGAGAGTGCATTATTTTTATCACTTAACATTATTTTTCCCCAAAGTAATGAGGCTATAGATTGTGTATAAATAATAAATTTAAAATACACGTACAAACACATGCTTAGAACTTATCGTACTTAATAAAAGTTGCACAACGATTTGAATACAAAGAGAGCACATATTTACTTAAACAATCAGAGTAACAACCTTAACCATTTTTTCCTCCTAATCCTCATCTTCAGAATCAAAGAGGAGACCTTGCACATTGCTTGCAGTAGACAAGCTTCTGTAAAAGTCATAAAGTACAGGGCAAGGCTTCTATGTCGTTGTCGTGATAGGTATAAAAAATCTGTCTTCATCTCTTCTAATTATGTTTCGTGAAATGACTTAAATTGTTCTTTACGGTCTTATCGGAGTCAATTCACAGTTAACAATAAAATCTTTTAACTTTCTCATCTGGATTTTTATAAATGCTCTTGTGTCAGTTCATTGACTTCAAAGACACTTTTGGCTGTTTATCTAATTAACTGTGCGTAGGATGGGTGATGTATATGTAGCGGCGTTTCTTTAGGTTTTCAATCTTACTATGATCAGAATCCCATTCCGTTCTGTTGTGACGCAAAACAAAGAATTTTGTGTTTCAAAATGTTTATTTTAGCTTTGCTCATATAAGATGCGCACAATGTAATAAATTGAGTGTTCTATTTTGCTCGGAGTACAGCACTCTTGTTATAAATATTTTCCAGTAATTTTGAAATACATGGTGACATCCCATTTGCCACTCTTTTGACTAGAGTTTCATGTCATTTCTTATCATTTTAAGATAATGGAAAGCTAAATGCTTATAGTTATCTTTTGTAGAAAGCAACTGAAGTTCAAAAACAGTGAGTAGGAAGACATGTTAAAATTCAAAAACAAGTGCTGTATATGATTAATTTCTTTAGTGTCTTGTTTTTTGTTGCAAATGTATTTTTCCTGTATTAGCTACATGTTTTTAAATGTCTCTCTCCATTTCTTGTGGCTTGTTTTGCTTTGCTACTTTTAATATGGGACAAACTTTAGAAAGATATTAGTGGAATATTACTCATTTAGCATTTTTGTAATGGAGGTTTTCTGAATACTCTTTTTAAATCCAGAATATGAACTATTTTGCCATTCTGGGATACGTAAACAATTTTTCACTTCTCAACACTCATTAAACTAATTTTTGCACAGTACTTGGAGCCTACAGAGTCATTAATCTTTATAATGAGTCAACAATGCTTAAGAATTATAAAATTCATGTTCTAACTCATTCCACCCACATTAACACTAAGTTTGCCAGAATCACAAATGGTGCCATATTGCATTTTCTTCTTTAGAAGCACTAACATCAATACCAAGATGTTTTATATTTGGAGCTGCCCCAAAGCATTTTTTATCATCTTTTCATATTTCAAACATAACAGTTCCTAACAGTAAAATGAATATCTTTCATAATCTCATGCAAAAGAATCAGAAACAGCAACTGAACCTGATGATCATTCAGTATTCCAAGCAGTACTGAAAGCATGGAAGTATAGCATATTGAGAGTGAGATCAATGACAGAAAGTGCAGTGAATGAGCATCAAGTATATGTGAATAATCAAACTCTTCTGATACTAGCTAATAAAGGCATTAATATGTAACTGTTCAGCAGCAAATTTTAATCCAAGTAGATACAAACGATATCAAGTGGACTTAAAACTTGACAGAGAAGTTGATATGCACAGTTTGCTTCAGGGAGAAGACTAGTACATCAGTTAGGACTGAAGCTGCATTGCACCTCATGGTATATCGCAAGGTCAAATGCAAATATTCTAGAAATTTTAATGTGTATACTGGTATTTTCAGTCTTTAATTCATTCAAAAAATATTTTTTTTGCTGAAGCACTAAAATGGAAATTTACAATAATTAAAAAATTTTAGGATGACCTAGATGTACTAGTACATGCTTATTCACTAGGACCATTTTTATATATACATATATATTTTTATAGCAATGTGCAACCTTCTCTGTTTCTTGCAACTTCTATGCAAAAACCTCTGAAAATCACACAAAGATAGATCTTTAGCAATAACTTGTTTTAAATTTTGCATAAATATATACTGATTAAATTTATAACAATGATTTAAAAAATTTATGGGGACACCCTCAGTGAGGCTCCATTATTTAAAAGTGAAAGAAAAAAAATTTAGGGAAACATATTTATGGGATCTGAATTTTTAGATTATCAGGAAGATAACTTGTATTGAACTTGAGACATTCAGGTAACTATTATATTTTTTACTCGGACTTTTTAAAATCCCATCCCAAGCACCATAGGTCTTCAGTGATATTAATAAATGAAAAGTAAAGTATCCTGAAGTATATACTACTGGTTGCAAGCAGATATCTATTTTGTGCCTGAATGACTTGGCAGCAGAGGGTGTTGTACATAATATATATTACATTAGCAGTATTTTTCAACATAGCTCATTAAGTATTAATGGATTAACTCACAAATCAGAGTCATTATTTCAGTGAGCACATTTAAATCTATAAACTAGTACATATAACAAAGGGAGTTACTAATGGATAAAAGCATTTTAAGCATTTTAAAAAAAATATGAAAATGAAAGAATAATTAACTATAATAAAAAATCCGTTTTTCAAATAAATGTGGCCAATAATGTATAAGCTTCCTTATATGGTTGCAAAACTGATGTTTTCTGCTAAAGGTAAATTATAGAGAAAACATATCACTTCAGTTTTTCAAACATAGAACATTTTCATACTTGTTTCATGATATTTATGCCATCATTATTCCTTTTAAACATTAATAACTCACATTAGGGACTAAGTGATAAACTACATGCATATTCAACATTTTGATTTGAGAGAATGAGCACGCATTCTTTATAGTATTTAATAACAATGCTAAGGAATTTATGTGTAGGATATCAGGGTGTTCATTAAAATAAAAGTTCAAGCATTTAATTTAAAGTTTTTTATTTCCACTTATGGCTATGTATTTCCATGATGATAGCCTGTTAAATCTATTTCATGTCATTATTATGAAAAGACATTTTACTCCCTTTTATACTTCTGGTGTGTAGAAAATTTTCTTGACATCATGCAAATTTGAAAGCAGCTTATGACTCAGGTGTAAGTGCAGCCTTAAGTTTTTACCTAGTTAAGTATGACTATAGGATGGATCATTTATAAATATATACTAAAGTATATATATTTATACTGAAACAATAAAATGTGTCTTAACAATGCTTTATGTATGAACACAATGTCAGTAAGCGTTAATATTGTGCTGTTGAAGACTACAGTGTATTACATGTATTACATGTATATATAATATATTTATACAGCATTGCTGAATATTACTATATTAGTTAACCTGAACCACCCTATAGTAACACTAAATATTTCCACCTTTAATATAAGAACAAATGTTCATGTAACTTTTTTATCATAGTTAGCTGCATTAGGTGTCCATAAAAGGGAAGATAGGTTTTTCAATTATTTTAGTGTATCAACAGGATGTACAAACACACAGTTTTCTTTAAATGATTGTGTTTGAAGTTCACCACATAATAATGGTTATATGATTTAAATCTGAAGTAAAGCTAATAAATTTATTTCCTCAGACTTTTTAAGAGTAGTCGTACTAATTACTGAAACTGTTTCTTGATATCTCTAAAGGTTTTATATTCACTTATGTCCAATGCAACTGTGAACATGTCTGGACAAGGCAGGCACATGCTGTTCATTTCCAAGAAAATACTAGCCTTACAACACACTTAATTTTTAATAATAGCATGCAGAGTAAACCAACTGCTCATTATTCCTGGTAATATAAATACAGAAATTAATGCATGGCTATTACAATGAAGAAAGCAAAAAAATAACTGAAGTCTCATGTGTATGTATGTGTGTGTGGCTTTTTTTAAATACCGCATATAATTATTTTATTCCTTTTAATGTAAAACTTGGAACAAATAATGGTACACAATTCTTTTAAAACTCAGTATCTGTATCACACTTATCTTATGTGTGAGCATAAATAATTCCAAAAGAACACCTTAAGGACACTCAATGCTTAAGTTATTTTAAACTATATTTTAACTTATAATGCAGGATTTTTTTATCGTTGCCACCAAGCAGATACTAATGCAAAAGTTTTAGATTGTTGCCACCAAGCAGATACTATTTAACAGTAAGTTGTAATTTTTTTAATTTTTCTTTGCACAAAAGCTCCATATATACAATGAAGTTCCTTCATATACAAAGAATATAATTAGGTAATTGGATGCCAAAATAAACCTATAACAGATATCTATATAACATATAATATATATATATATATATATAGGAATGCTTCCAATTTGGTAGAAATCATCCAGTGAATGTTATTTGTTTTATATATAATTTTGTTCACAGAAATAACTGGTGACAATTACAGGCAATATTTAAACACGCTGTTTGAAGAAAAAGGAGCAAACATTTTTATACATTTCATGAATCTACTAGCCTTATAATTATGAAATTCAACAGGAAATCCATTTAGCATATACAGCCATTTAAATAAACCAAAATGAACTGACAGTCATCACATTCCAAGACATTCAGTAGTTTTTTGCATTCAACATTAGCTATAATGGTACCTTTTATATTGAGTATTAGATTAGTAAAAATATACTAAAATTAAATGAGTGGTAAATTATGACAAGTATAGGCTTTTGGGAGTCATAACAACATTCATTTAAAATAACATATTTTATAATTGTTATTTTATTTTTGACGCAAAAAATGGACTACCATTACAATAAACAGAATCTGTTAGTCCACTTTGCATTCATCTCTAAATGTTTCCTGGCTTTGCAGTCATATTTGATGAGGAATCATGCCTAGGTTTCAACTCTCCATAGCACATGCTCACATATGTGCACACACAAAAATGTGCTTGCACATGCACACACAGACACCATACAAACATAAACACATGCTTTCTCAAACATGATGTTAACCATATACGCCCTTGGTCGACCGGCGAGCCTATCTTATGTCATACACAAATCAGCATAAAATCTCAACAAAATAACAATCTATGCCACTCATTTACTTTCACTCTTACATGCATACTGGCATCTTACAGCTCATCTACTTGGCACACCAAGTTTATACACATTTCACTTTAAATGAAACAACACAATGTGAGATATTTCATAGATGAAAATCTTATATTTTATTTATGTAGGAAAACTAAAGATTTGCTTAAAAATGCAGCAACCAAGCAATTACATTACCTAGAAAACTGATCGCTTATAGGACTAGCACACACAAGTTGTGCGAAGACAATAATTAACCATAGTGCTTCACAAACATAAAAATATTTGTACTTTTCAAACACTAATTAATATTCCAACCATCACATTCAGGGTACATGTCATTATTCATTTACAAATGAAAAAAGAATTTTTTGAAATGTAGGAAGACTAACTTAAACACAAAGTAATGTGTATAACATTACACCGTATGTTCAATTCTATTAAAACTATACCTTCATTATATGGACCTATTTCATCATATGACATCAATACCATACAGGGAGCTTGATGCTAGGTTGGGGACTGACCAACCAATCTTAAACCAAATATTTAAGAGGTGTAATATAAAAATAGAGCCAATTCTTTTAAATGTAAAACATTTTTAAATGTATTACTTTATGATGATATTCATAATCTAAGCACTGCACTTAGCCATAAACATAAAGTTATATCTACTTATGCATGACACTATATACAGATAGAACAAATAAAGCACTTAAGCAATGGCACAAAACAATATTGCCTTCACCAAGAGCAAACCAAAAGCTGCCTTAAAGCTAACCAAGAGTAAATATAATTTTTATATTTTTATTTCCACTGGTAAACTTGTTACTCCATTTGGAGAGAAAAAAACAACAAATCAAAGTAAAAGTTAAGAATCTAAAGAATACTTTGATTGACTGGGATATTTTCATATAATTCCATGTAAAACTTGCACCATGCAAACTAAATACACAATTTGCTTGTAACATATCAAGATGGCAAATAATTAAAACAATCCTGGTTTACAGAAATTTTGATGCCATTTTGTTTCAGCCTAGTTATTTAAACTCTTGTAACAGTAAAAATTATTCAATAGCCAAATGACTGTATACAGAAGAAAATTTAATTCCAGTAATGAGGCTGCTTTGACTGCAACTGCTGTATTTAACAGGATGATATGCAGCAGGAAACAGATATATGCTCCTGAGGCAACATTTCAATGTTCACTACAGGAAATTCACAAACAACAATAAAATGCAGATTCTTTAAAACATAAATAAAATTTGAACACACAATGGTATAATTTCTAACATGTCCATAAGATAAACAAACAGCTAAATGTATTCTCAAATATGATTGCACAGTTAAAGTTCCTCAAACTGAGAAAGAAGTTAGGGAAGTGTGGATCCCAATTATTTTTAAAGAGAATATTTACTATAAATTTGAGAAAATGATGATAGCTAGTTTCAGATTTGTGATATAGTTCACTATGATACAAAAACTCTTATCAACCAAACTTGTTGCACCAAGTGACTAGTGACTGTAATAGTTTCCTGCTCCTCACCAGCCATATACACAAGTATATATGAACATTCTTCAGTTCCAAGCCCTCTCTCTTCCATACACTGCAGTAAAACCCCATCAAAACAAAACACTATTTTTACATCTCCTAACCAGTAACAAGAACATTTTCAACAAGTTTTGAATGTTAGAATAATGCTTTAGTACAAGGTGCAAATGCTTTTGTCCTCCTTTTTAGATTTAAAAGTAAATGAGGTTTTACTCTAATCATATATTATGGAAATAATTCCACATTTTAACATCATATTTTATTACACGCACAATTTTATATTCAAAATCTTGACATCCCCTGATGTCGCAAATGACATTTACACCTACGTACATTACTATACATACTCCATTTTTTAAAATACTTATGAACACATATTTACTGCATACATTCGTGAGCACAGCACACCAGGTGCAATGATAATAAAGAATTCAATTATTTAAAAAACACATGGATTAACTCTACAAAGCTGATATTTTTACTTTTCCAGCAATACATATCTCCAATTTTCTTTCATTTTTTACAAAACCTGTGCATGGATTGTTACCAAATATTTCTACATTACAAAGGGATTACCTTCTCACTTACGTTTACAATCCTATGATGCAATCAGTCCAATGCTCACAGCCCCAAACCAGTCAACACTATGTTTACAGAACAAGTTCTTCAAAGCAGTTCCATCCAGAAAGCTGATAACAAGTCACCAAGAACTTGGCAGCAGAGAAGAAAAAGATAGAACACCAAAAGCAAGATTCATCTAGCAATTATTATTATTTTTATTATTATTATTAATATTATTATTATTTTTTTGTGTCCTACAATACTGTACAGAAGTCAGATCCATAATATTTACTCATTAAAGTTTCCAATAATATGGAATCCTGGATCAGCCATTGGAAAAAAAAAGGTCATGCCCATAATTGGAGGAGCTTTCTGTAACTTATATCATTATGTATAGCTCTAAATGAGGACACATACATGAAATGAACTTTATAACCTTTTCCCATGTTTTACAAGCAACATGTGATTAAAGCTAAATATAAAATTCTAGGAACATCACAAAAGGATGCCTTATGTGGTTAAAAGTAATAGTAAACACATATTTAAGATGTAGTATATTCATATGAATTTCTAGGTATAACACATTGAGCAAAAATAATATAGTTATAAAGAATGAAGCATTTATATATGGACTTGATTTCCAAATATTTGCATATTTCAACTGCAAGCTGGCTTGCACACCCATGATAAATGAATATTGAAAAAAGTTAAATGTATTGAGTGTAGGTATAATGTATATGTATCTATATATATATTATATACATACATTTTTTTTCTCCCATATTTTTTGTTTTTTTTTTTTTTGTTTGTTTTATTACAGTAAGCTCCTCCTGCCTCATTTGTGTTGTACATTACAATTATGCATCATTCAACTTCCATATCATTAAGTCTGGAAGACCAAGACACAATCAAAGGAAACTGTCAGCACCTTCATTTGATGCTTATAATATCCCACAATAATTATGAAATGGACATGCCTGTTACAACAAAAGATATATCACTTATATCAAAGCAGCCAGTATATGAAAAACACAGATATAGGTGATTATGTCATATTTATATATTACTGGATAAAGGGAAAGGGGTAGATTTGTACTTTGTTCAACTATTCTGAGATTATATTATGTCATTAAGAAGTCTTTGCAGTAATACATTGCAATATTTGTGTGCATGCTACACACATGTGCATGCAAGTGTATGCATGCAGTGAAGTATGTCCATGCACACTTTAGTGTTCCTGTGAGGGTAGACAAAAATGTAATAAGGTATTACATAACATAATTTTGATTCCCTAGAGAGTTAAAAGCTCTAAATTTGTTTTTTCTTTCTCTATCTCTGTTTTGTACATGTTGATAATGTAGCACACATAAAAACCCTAGATATAATCTCATGTTCTGTATCACTGCATTATGTTTACATTCTGAGAAATCTATTTACATGTTTTACACAATAATATTTGCTAACTGATGTAAAATACAAATAAAATTTATTTTGCTTCCATTTTTTACTTTTTATATTTTTACAGCTCCCATTTTTCTTCTTGAATGCTATGAAGGAGTTAATGTTGAGTGTTCAATTGTATATTTATTAGCTCTTTTTTACTTATATGGTGTATACCAAACCTCAAATGAGAATGGTTCTTTGTAGCTATTCACCTTAAAAGTTTTATAATTATACACTGGATAAAACACAATTAATTCTAGAAGAAAAAAATCAAGATGCGGTTGCATTATGTTAATGCTGTATACAAAAGAGTTTTTCATATCTTTTAGTTCATGAAAGAATGAAATAACCAATAGTGTAAAAGGAATCAAGCTTAAGAGGTCATATATACTGTTTTATATAGTGCTAGAAATCAGCACTGTTAATAACTAAAACAGTAATAATGAAGATATTAATGATAATAATAATAAGCATAATTATCCAATAGTGGTAATAATTTTAATATAATATGGGACATGAAGAAACATCAGGTACTGTAGTTGGAGGACAGGGTTTTGTTGATATTGTGATGTGCCAGTGCAACAAACATACCACTTTGAGGGGTCATTTCTGTTTTTCATTATTTTACATATTTCCAAACAGGGCCTATTCTACCTTGCATGATTCTACAGTAAGTTTTAACATCATAACCCAAACAATCTAAGTGCAATATCTGGTACAAAATTTAATTATGCATTTGCCATATTCCTTAAACAATAGGAACAAAAATATACTGTATACTAAATGCTCAAAATAACAAAGAGCATAAAAATGTGCAAAAAAGTTCTCTCACTCCATATTAAAATGCCTTAAAATAAAATAAATTAATAATATAAGCTAAAGTACAAGAAAAGTTAATGCTGAGCTATGTGGGAAAAGTAAACAAATTGTACAAAGAGAGAAAGCTCCTTTACATTGCATATCAATTGGTATAATTCTATTTTGCACCATTCTTCTTTTTAATTTTCACCCATTCATTTCCTTGGCACAACAAATACATACATCATTAAAAAAAATAATGGTAGACTAAAAGCCAAATAATTTTACAACAATAAGAAAATATTTTATTGACCACTAGAAAAGACCCCGTTTTCAACTCCTCCTCCTATTCAGTGTAATTGCAACTGCATACTGTTTACAATTTTCAGCAGTTATAGAAATCAACTAGGTGCACTTATCACTTCATTGAAACTGTTGAAAATGTCTTTTAATTTTGCTAACTCAGAATTAAAGCTCTAAAGTTGTCATCCAATATTTTGAAACAACATACACTGCCTGGTATTTAAGTTTTAACATTAATTAACTCTGTGGCAGTGAGAAATGCAATCCTTGACAGGGCCTAAATGTCAGTTCCTTCAACAGCATATTATATGCTGAACAATTGAAATATAAGGTAAAGATAATTTAAAGAATTATAATTGAACATACATTTTATTTATTTCTATAGTTTAGCTGAAATTACACTAAACTTATTAGCTTGCTTTCAAATTCTAACACTGAAGCAACATTCAAATAACTGAGTCACAAAGGTATTTAGTACAATAGCAGCCATTTACATATATTCAACAATATTTCACTTCTCATATCTTTCATAACCTAGTAAGACAACACTGCAAATACACAATGTTTGATATATCACTGGAATGCATGGCATGAACAAGTGAATACCTTTGGAAATCGTGACATTTAGGCCCTTGTATTGTACACAGTAAAAAGTTCCTATGGTATACATACTTATTATTACTATGAATGGAGAGCATTACATGTCTATGATGGCAGTTATTTTTTTAAGTTATTCAAGTACTCTTCAAACATAACTTTGAGTCACTGCATGCTGTAGCCACAAGAGTACAAGGGGTGTCAGTTGGGATTAAGGGAGCAGTCAGAAGCTGCACATCATTCTGTACTTTTACAGTGTAAGGAAAAAAGAGATCTTTGTAAAATGGCAACAATTCTGATCAGGTACAGCATGTTAACTATTCAAATGTATTGTTTATTTACAAAAAGAAATCATGATAAACACATTGTACAATATTACCTGATTTGGGTACAGGAGATATCTCCTTATATAGTTTTTAAAATTTTATTTCTTATTGTATGTATGCATATGTGTTTGTATGTATGTACATGTGTGTGTATGGATGTATGTACATGTGTGTATGTATAAATGTATGTATATGTAGTACATGTGTATGCATGTGTCCTTGTTTGCAGGTATATATAGTATGTATTGCATATGTGTTAAGACACTGTACCATGTGGCAAGAAAAGACGCAGTGGTGAGTATTTATTTTATGAAAGTTTGTGTGTGCATATGTTTACACAGGTTAGGGGACATTTTAGCTGCATGCATCATTAAGGAATGTGCAGGAAAAGTAGCACTATGGTTTGTTTGTTTCTTTCTGTCACTCATTCTTTTTTTCTGCTCTATGTCTTACAAAGGTACTGTACATGTTTACTTATTGAATGAAAATTTTGTTCCAACAGGATATGTTGGCTTATGGCAGTGATAGGCATACAGGCCTAATGGAAATATTGCTTGTGCAGCATGCAGATAACATCATTAATAGCTGCAATATACTGCATCTAGCTCCTCCCTATCCTTAACAGGATCTGGGAATTTGGTAATAATCAACAAGCAATTATAGAGACAAATGGAAAAAACCAAAGATCCAGATGCCTAAAAATGTAAGAAAAATACAGTCCATCCACTTCTCATAACAAGTAATTGAAATGAACTTTCTGAATGCAAGTTATAACAATAATAGGAGATGCAGCTCAAGAAAGATGGAATGTTAGATATAACAACCCAAAAAAATCTACATGAGAACTACATTAGTGCATATATTATTTCCCTCATATGCTAATTAAAATTGTAAATTTCCATGAACTATTAACTTTTTAGCAGCATAAATATACCAGAAATATTCTTCTCTTGTACCAAAAATGACATTTTGTTATTCTTATAAAATTATGACAGAAAACTAAAGCATTTCATAAGTGCTTGGGGGTGTGGTAAAAGAGTATTGCACAGTGCTCTAATTATTGAAGGATGGCTATCATGTGGGCACAAAAGCTTATGTTAAACAAAAATGATACAAATAACATCTCAACATTTTTCCATGAACAGGCAGACTAGAAGTGGCAGCATTACATTTTACTGGTAATGTTCCCCTTCAGTTATAGAAATGTGTGTAGCTCTCCTCCTCTTCATTTTACAAATCCATGTTAGTTTTTCTGTTATAGTACAGATTTAGGTATATTATTTTGCTAGTCGTGTTTCTACAACTGACTGCCTTTGCCAGTGCAGATGACTTGAGATCAAAAGTTGAAGTTTTTAAAACAATGCAAACAATGTTAAGAATGAAATGTTTTAAAAATTAAGGGATAGCCTTTTCTTTATCTACAGTAATTTATGGAGGAGGGGGGATAGAAAATGTCAAACCTTCAAAACCAGCACACCAAGTGTATATAATGATATCTGCAATCATTGGGGGAGGGAATTTACAATGTATATATTCAACAGTGCTGAAAAAAATACAGCACCTAAACATTTTGTACTTTCAAATTGATAAAAATATTTGCCAGAGTACTTCCAATTCCTTTCATTTTCCTTCTAATCTATCTACCACAATGACAAAGCTTTATCAACCAAAAAAAATTAGGCACTGCATCTCATCACTTTCCTTGAACACACACAAGTGCTGTCCCAAATTCAGCTTGGCATTCATTTCAACAATCAACCATCTGGCAATACAAATGAAATATACAAAAGCATGTCATCTTTATACATCATACATAGAAAATATGGCCACCCTCCTCCTCTGTCTCACCAACTTCTCACATTCAAGCATGTGTATTTGTGTCTGCATTTCTGTCTCTCTGTGTAATAATGTATGTATATGTGTTTGTGTGTATATGCATGTATGTGTGTAGTTTTCTTTTTCTTTTTTTTTTCTCACCATGGTAGCACATCAAGGGAAACCAGATCAGATAACAATCTTACATCATGTTACACTGATGCTGAGCAAAGTATTTATTGGCTTTACTGAGCCAAGACAATCCAGCTGCTATAAGCAACTGAATGAACAAACCATTAGCATACCATGAAGATATGGCTGCAGAAATGACACACAGCCATGAATTCATTCATTCAGAACTTGTTGGTTCCATCTTGATGACAGGTTGAACTGATGGTGGAGGAGAAGTAATAACAGAAACAGGACTACCACCACTGCTATGTCTACTTGGCTCCTTTATTCGATGACCAAGACTGGAACAAGGCATTCCTGCCACTTCATTACGTAGAATGTGAAGCTCTTTCTCCATTGCAGCCACTTTATCTTGGAAAGCATCAGGATCTTGCTCTTGCTGCAAAACCAAGAAATCTTTCTAATTAAAAGCTTTGTTAAAAAAAATCAGTATCAATACTTCTTCAATTTTAGTATTAAAGATTTTTAGTGTTATTTTTACTATTTTAAGTATTAGAGGTTGGCTAAGGTTTTAATATATTGTGACAGTTTCATTTTCTTTCTGTACATTGTATATTACCTTCTGTCCAATCAAGTAAATTAATCAACCTAAATAATTCCTTCAACTCTTTGGTGTTGCATGGACACTCATATATAAGAGATGTATAGCACTACACCTCCATTAATAGGCTTCTAACATTTTTCCTTCATAAGTGCTGGAGTACTCAAATATTTTTATCACAAAATGTATTAAAATGCAAAATTTACTAATTTAGATATTAAAAGTGTTTTCCCACAGTAATCCACTGAGTCATGTGAAACAGCTGTGATTCAGGTAGTTGCCAGTATAAGCACATTAAGCCCTAATTTTGGAAGCATTACAAGAAGGATCTCATTAACCTGAAGAGCATTTTGGGTCCTTAAATCTATACTGTTAGACCAAACACTAACTGAGAAAATCAGATTCCAGATGCTCGAAACCTGTGTATACCCTGTATTACTATATGGGTGTCAGACATGGTCACTAACAGAAAAACAAAAGAACAAAATTCAAATATGCCAAAGAAAAAATGCATTGCAAGATCCTGGGAATGACTTTGAAGGACAAAATACCTATAGTATTAATAAATCAGTTATCTCAGATAACAGACATTGCACAAATAGCTACCAAAAGCAAATGGCAATGGGGCTGACATGTCGCAAGAATGCAGGACAATAGATGGACCTGCAAGATCTCCACGTGGGACCCCTGGATAGGAAAAAGGACACAAGACAGACCCACAAGAAGATGGTCAGACCTCTTCAAGGAACATGCAGGTTCAGATTGGTCAAGAGTAGCAAGAGGAAGAGAAAAACGAAAATCTCTCGAGAAGCAACTAGTGCAGTGAAAAATGGATTAACCAAAGAACAAATTATCAGAGTGTCTTAAACAGCATATGAACAACTAGCACAGAATAGCTCACCATGTTAGGAAAAAGCAAGCTTTCCGTACTTGTTCGGAGGCCTTTGCCGCTATGGGACACAATAGGCTATCTTTATCTTTATCTTTTTATTTAATGTTCTGTCTACTTCTAAAATCACAATTCATTCAGTACCATATGACTCATAAGGTTTCCAACATGGTCACTATATTTCTGATTTCTGTTCACTAAAATTTTTCCTAAGTTTTCAAAGGAGAGTATGGCACTCTTAAATTTTCCCAATTTTTTCCATATCTAAAATGTTTGTTAACATAGCAAATGCTGATTATATCCTCCCATATTTTTACACCATGGCATATAATGGTTTCTACCATCATCCTTTTTAACTCATAAGTATATGGCTATGAAATGCTAATTATAGCTGTCTTAATTAGTATTCTTTCAACATTTTTAGTTATGTTTATATGATATAATGCTCAATTTAACATTAACACAACATGGTTAAGTTGATAGGCATACTTCTTGGCATGCTAATTCTTATATACTTTTTCTTATAGTTCAGGTATTTTATCTATTTCACAGTCATAAATTTGCAGAGAGCAGTGCGGCTAATTTCCATGGTTACACATCATCCTAATTAAATGCAGAATACGTCACTAGAAATATGTTTAATCTGTTTTGTTTTAAAAATTACCCAATTCTTCAGTTTTAAATAAAGAATGTTGACCATAACCAGACAGAACTGTTTATATGAGCAAATTACACTTCACATCAACTTTTAATTATTTGTGTGTATTTTAAGTATTCATACCATGGCCAACCTGAGAAAAAGAAAACATCAAAATACTAAAACACAACATCTCCAGTTAAAATGTTCGTGAAAATGGCTGCACAGGATGGGGAACTGATAATTGATACTCAAAATTCTTAGAAGATATCACAACATGTGAGAAATCATTTACATTTTTTTTATTTAAGATTTCAAACATCAATGGGTTCCTCTGAAGAGAAGAATATAAGGAATGTATAAATTTATTTGAAAATATAAAGATTAATGAAAAACTGGTTCATTCATTACTAATTATTTTGCCTAATAACAATGCATGTAGCCTACTATTTGCTTAGTTATACAATTGTAAAAGTGATGCCTTTTTTGTACTTTTTCCTTGAAAGGTACTTGATAAATGAGCAAAATATGTAACAATTACAATTTAATACTAATACTTGTAGATACATTAAGACAGAGGGGAAAAATAAAAGCACTTCAAGGATGTGATCTAGTGTGACAGTAAAAGTATGGAGCAATTATAACATTGGATAAAGCTTGGGAAGTTTATGATGGAAGGATGAAACCAGCTATGTTGTGAATGTAACTTCATCATAGCAGTTTAACTTTTCTCATTATAAGAGCATTTATCTTCTGTGATGTCTTAAACCTTCAATTTTATTGCCACAGCTTTCCCACTGTTTATCTCATTAAAGAGTGTTCTAAACATCTGACTCAGCAGAGATTATTAGGGTGTTTCACTATATTCGATTCCAAATCGAATTAATATTAATGTTTACTATGTTTCTGAAGGAGAAAACAAAATTTTTAGTATGGTAGCAAGTAACAAACAAATATACATGTTATACATTTAGCAATATTTGTAAAGATATTGTAATGGCTTATTTACTGCCTTCAATGAAAGGTAAGTCTAAAACAGCTTATTAATCAGTTTCATTCTTTTATTAAGAGTGGAAGCAAGTCATATTGGTGGTGTGAGAAGTGTAGTGTTTGAAATGCTCATTTTGTCATAATCAAGATACATATGTCCTTCATACACATGTCCTTCATACCCATGTATTTAAGGAAGGCGACCCTGTACATGTTGAAAACAGAGCTGAAGTTACTATGAAAAGTGTTATTGCTGAAATGAAAAGAAGAGCTGAATACCCAAATTAACCTCCTGCCAACATAATTAGAGAAAAAAAAAATGCCCACTTCCATTATCAGGAGATGTAAATAAATTCACCAGAAAGAAACCCTTTCTTATGAATTGTAAATCAAAAGCATAAAATATAGGTAAACCTCCATCACCTCATTGTGCACAAAAACATATTATAATAATTGCTTTAAATGGACAAAAATTGTAGTGGGACAACAAGTGGGCTGTTAAGCCTTGCTCATAGATTGGTAAACATTCCATTGAACAAAGAAGAATATTCAGCAGAATATCACTATATCATCAAAACAGCCTTCAACAATGGATTCAGCAGTTCTTTAGTTGATAAGAAGATCAGACATTTCAAAAGATAGAAAGATATTAAAAACACCACAACTCTCTCCACGATAAAAAGGACATGGTTTTTAAAAAATTCATATATTATCCATGGGCAAACAGGGTATTCATGAAGATTTTTAAAACTTATGAAATTGGTTTGGCAGCACAAAATAAATTTAGTATTGGAAAGCTTCTGAACAGCACTATAAAACATGTTATTCCATCCAGCAAAAAGGCAGTAGTGTATTGGATAGATTACTTGCAGTGTAATCAGATATATATAGGCAAAACAATACAAAATTTGGAGACAAGGACCACAGAACACTTCAGAAATGTAAGATATAAACAAGCGGATAAATCGGTGGCTGCAGATAATTTTTTTACTTACAATCATGACATTGCAGGAGAAGCCAAACTGTTAAAAGCTACCACCATTCCCAAGGAATGGCAATTTGGGAAAAGATTTATATTTTAAAAAATAAACATTGATTTTAAATATTGTACTCATGAAGTAGTTGACAATGGAGTGGTAATATATCCTAAACTTAGGTATTCCTTTTTTTACACTAAACTCCATTTACTTACATAAAATTAAGATGCATTTCAGGAGAATCTTACTTTTATGTAAGTAAATGGAGTTTAGTGTAAAAAAAAATGAATACCTAAGTTTAGAAACATAGAGTTATGAACTTTGACATTCCACCAATGGACTTCCTGTCCCGTTATCTAATGGAACCACCAGAAGTCACTACGTCACCTGCCAGCATTAGTCAATACCCAGCTGAGGATGAGAGCGAATGCTCTTGAAACATGTTCTGAAGAAGTAACCAGCTAGTGAAGTTTTAGTGTCACCTAATACTGACTCATTTGTATATTGGAAGTCTATTTCTGGAAAGTGAATGGTTACATGTCTTCATGGATGGCTCCATGTTAGATGAGATCATGTGGCTGGAGCTGGAGTTTTTGGTAAGCTTTCTAATTATTTCTTACCTATGGGCACATGCACCACAGCTTTTGATGGTGAGATATTAATTTTAATTTTAATTTTAATTCTGCAATACTTACATCCTGATATCTTGGTTCTACATCAGGACGTAATACTCCAGATTTCATTTATTTATTCCTCTTATATCTTTCAATACAATTTAAATTACAATTAAATTTTACAGATTTTAAAGTCTACACTACTAACACTATGACTAAACAAAATTAAAACTTCAAAAACAAAACCGGTACTGGAATCCAGCACTACGGCTATTTACTATGACTTATAATAACATCTACAATTGCAACTGGCACCCAGTAGCAATTGTTACATTTAAACTTTATTAATTTACAATTATTATCCAATTTACTCTATGCGTCTTCATTTCTGCTAACGCTCGGTATCCGGGCTGCTCCCCACTGGAATTCCTGACAACGGAACCTGGACATCAGTGGAGTTGCTGCCGGTCTCAAGCAACAGCTATACTGGACCATGGTGTGTTGACAGTGTAGTTTCCTTCACTTCTCTCCTTCTCTTGACCTCTGTCTACTTCTTCTCTCAACTGCTTCGTTTCCGCCCGAAAACTGCCATTATTCCTTTCTTCTGTCAGTTCTGCTCTCTTCTTCTTATTCAAATTGGGTGTTATCTTCTTTATCATCTTTTTCTTCAACTAATTCTAGTTGTAAATATCTTTCTTGCCTTTCCCTGATTCTCTCGGATCTTCTAGGGGAATATACCATTTCTGGCCTTTGGATTTTTTCTCTTGTTTGTTTTTTGCCGTTTTTATACTCTTCTGCCATTTTGCATGATATTTTATTTGTTAGCTCGTTCAATGCCCTAAAATCATCTTCGTCTCTCATGATGTTCCAGATGTGTTTCCCAGCAAGTAGTCGTCTTTCCTCTGCTACAAATGACTGGTATTTAGGGCATTCAAATGAGACATGTTCCGGTGTATCGATTACGTTACAGTCCATACATGTATTGTTTGCTTGTAATTTAAATCTTTGCAAATATGAGCAATATGGACCATGGCCTGTTACATAATGCACTAAACCCTTATTGGGATGAATGTGCTTAAATAGTAATCTTTCCTTTATGGATGGAAATATTTCATGCACTCTTCTACCTTCTTTTATTTCATCCCATTCTCGTTGCCATATTTGTAATAAAGAATCTTTGATTTCTTTTTTATTCCTACACTTTTTACCAACAATGTCCATTATTTTTGAGTTATTTTGTTTTTTAAGCCAATAAGAGGCTGCTCTTAGTCGAACTAGATAATCAATTGGCCATATACCCAATATTACTAGTAGTCCCATTGTTGGAGAAGTGGAAAATGCCCCTGTACATCTCAATAAAATTTTTCTTTGGGAGCTTCTTAAAGTACGTATAAAATGAACCTCGCGTGCCTTTTCCCCCCAAACTCCTCCTCCATAGTTTAATATGGCTGCAAAGATGCTATTGTGATAGATTTTTATTCCGTTAGCATGTATATTAAAATATCTTTGTCCAATATTGGCTAACTTGAACATAACTTTTTCTGCTCTAGTTCTTGTGTTTTCTACATGTTTCTTAAAATTTAGTTTTTCATCCAAATATATACCTAGATATTTATTTACTGCATGTCTCTTAATATTTTTATTGTTAATTTTAATACTCGGATTTCTGTTTAAGTTTCCTTTTAAAAACATATATGATGATTTGTGAGGAGCAATTTCCAATTTTGCTTTTATGCACCAATTGTTTACATGATCAGTTATTATATTTGATCTCTTTTCAATTTCCTTTCTATTATTTCCTTCTATTATTATTAGTAAGTCATTTGCATATGCGATAATATCTTTTATACTGTTTAATCCTTATATTTTTTCTATTAGAGATTCCAAAAATATGTCCCATAATATCGGCCCTAAAATTGATCCCTGCGGACATCCTTTGGTAATTTCCTTTGTAATGATCTGGTTTGCACCCTTAACGTACACTCTTCTATTTTTACAATAATCTATTAACGAATTATAGATGCATTTTGGATATTTCTTTTTCCTTAAAATTTGAAACAGTACTGGCCACCATAAATTATCAAACGCCCCCGCAATATCGAAAAATATTGCTATTACGATGGTGATGATGGTGAGATAGAAGCTATTGCAGTGACAGTCCAACAATTATCATTGAAGAAATCTGGTTTTAACAGAGCAGTGATTCTTTCAGATTCAAGGTCTGCACTCCAGGCCTTATCACAAATATGCTTTGCGATTTGCAAGGAATTCTGCAATGCAGACTGATGCTGAAGGATCTTGCTCATAAAATTGCTTTCCAATGGGTACTTGCACACTGTGGCATGAACACATGGACCTACTTACTAAAAAAGGAGCCCTGCTGTCTCAGAGACCCACAAGGACAATACCATTTCATTCCCTCAAGCTTTTGACAAATAGGACTTTTAAACATAATTTTAAATTGGAAGCTACAGTGGACATAATCTTTCTTTCGAACATCTGTTTAAGAAATGTATACCTGCCTCTCTGAATCTTCTTTTTCTTTGAGTTTCAAAAAAGGTTTAATTTCTAGTTTGTGCTGATGAAAGTGTATATTGAAGGCTTCATGCTTGAAAAGAGAAGAAACAGATCCTACCTTGTATTCCATACTGTTTCAAACCTCATCCAAGTCGTCATGTTCTAATGGCATGACGGCTGATATGAATCCAATGTTAATCCATTTAGGAATCAAACAGTGAAATGAGCATAAAAAGTTAAAATATTTAAAACACTCTTTATGCCTTCATTCCCAAAGAGTAAAATCAGTCAGTTAAAATATTTAAAATATACGAAACACTCTTTATGGTGTCATTCTCATGAAAAAAAAAATTATATATAGTATTGTGTTTTGGGGATTTTTAAATAATGCTTAGTACCCATTTTAACTACTGATCAGTACTGGTGGGTACTGATGATACATGAGATGAAGTGATAAATTGAGAAAGGATTATGTTTTTTAAGGAAGAAAGTGTTCCAGGCCTAAGTTTAGAGTACCTCCCTGTTATTTGCCATTTGTGAGGACTGAGGAAAACTTGGAAAAAACCTCAGCCAGGGAGAATGGTCCTGAAGGGCATCGAACCACATGTGAGATTGCACCTTGAATGCCTCAGCCACACATGGTGCTTTGGGGAAGTTCAGCCGGTAGCACCACAGTATTCAAAATTCCAAAAAGAGCTATCCAAATAATGGCAAAAATAAACTATAGTCAGAGCTGCAGAGAATATTTTAAAATATTAAAAATTCTTCCTCTACCTAGTTTGTACATTTGTATATGCAATTTTAGTATGTGTTAAAACAAACCCAAACTGTTTTGTTACCAAATCTGAGGTCACTTCTATGATAAATGATACAGATACAATCACAAGGAAATAACACACAAAACAAAATTATGTCACAAGAGATTGCCTTGCACAACTATATCACTTAATAACAAGTTATCTAAACGGATTAGACACATTCCTGTCCTACACACTTCCAAAATAAAATTGCACATATTCCCATATCTAAATTGTTTTTATGGTGCTCTCAGCAGTAGTACATGTAATAATTTGTATTCTTCTTGCATTGTTTTGTGTATGTGCGGTGGAAAATTAATTTACTAGCACAATTTTCTAGTATACTGGTGAAGGCTGTTTCTGTACTTCTTTACAGATCGACTTGTTTCATTTTGTCTTTATATATGCTTTTCAAAATATTTGCCAATATTTTGTATGTTTTGACATATCCAATTCTTTGGAAAGAGAGCACCGGATTAATAAATAGAATTGAATTAAACTGAATTAAAATAATTATCTTTAAAAAACTATATTGACTCCAAAGAAATCTGTACATATATTTCCTCATCAAATCTTGTCCATCAACATAACAAAAATGAATTAAAATTCTATAGACTGGACCAAAATACAAGTGGACATTATTGTGGGATAATGAAACAATAAAGTGGATGACTTTTAAAAATGGATGTAGCAATCTGGATGAAATTATTGTGGGCATTACATTTGTAATCACAATTTACAAAAATAAGGTGGAAATAAATACCTATACTGTGGACATAATGCTACTGCACTATCAGCCTGAGAATCAAGGAAATCTGTTGTTAATTTGTTTGTTTGGTCTAAAAATAGATGATACAGCACTTCAAATGTGGCCAAAACACATTGATATTTTAAATATGCCAAGGCCACATTTCACATAATTTTTTCAACAAATAATGCTCTCTGCATGTATAAACTAGATCATAATTTTAGAAATGAACATTAAAACATAAACTTCTGAATAATATCAAGATTTTGCTCCTTCTGAAAAAAAAGTTAATATAAAGTTGGCCATTTTTAAAATAAGATACTTCACATATCCCTATGGTAAAAAGAATAACATTATTATTTTATTCTTAATTTTTTACTCACTTTAATAGGGCTTTCATGGTCCTGTTGGAGACGGCGTTCTAGCTCCATGATGCGTTCCTCCTGTTCCCTAATTCGTCTTTCCTGTTCACGACAAACTCTCTGTAACTCAGCATTCTCATTTCTCATGTGCCGTGCGCGAAGAGATCCCTCCTCCAATTTGCGAGCCAGGCGTTGCACCAGTTCAACTATGCGAGCTCTTGTTACTTCCTTGGCATCTGTTAGTCCATTCAGTACCTCCACCACTTGTTCTACTACATTATCACCTTTCAACATACAAAAAATAAAATTTTCTTTGGGTTGAAGACAATCTATAATTTGACCCAAGATCTAGACAACAATGTAATAAAATATAGCTCAATAAATGGACATATCAACAGATACTTGGGAAATTCAATGAGGAAGGATGTCAAACTTGGATTACATAATATTGTATTGAAACCAATGCTACTCTATAGTAGTAAACTTGGGTAATAAGGAAAAAAGACAAAAATAAAATTGAAAGCTCAGAAATGAGATTTATTAGATGGTTATTAAGAATATCTCTAAGAGATAAATTGAGAAGTACAAACATAATAATTGAACTGGATGTAAGAAATACTATGGTACAAGAGGTAATTCATCACCAAAAAAACTGGCAAGAGCACATCATCAGATGTTTTCCAACAGAATATAACAGCAAGCTTTTCTTTATAAATCAAATGGAAGACAGGATATAAGATGGCCAAGAACTGGGTGGAAAGATCAATTTAAAGAAAAAAAATAGCTGTCCAATAATAGTTGTATTAGCACTACTCTAATGATATGTGTAATTTTGTTTTTATGATTTCTTTTTGTGTATAGATGAAAGACGACCTAATTCCAATCCAATTTTTTGTTTCTCAGGCCAATGTGATTTTTATTCCAAAGGCTTAATTTCTATTTTTTCCTAGGCTTAAGGCTTAATTTTTTTTTCCTAGGTTTCATTAATTAAATAAAATAAAAAATTACAAAACAAAATGGATTGAACATTTATAAAGAATGGAAGAAAGTAATTTACCAAAAAGAGTTTGGCAAGGCTATGAGGAATAAGCCATGAAAATGATGATGATGATGTTAATTTTTTTTTATTTATTTTACTACATTGTTGATGTTTGTTTGGATTTTGAGTAGTTAACCATTTTTCATAAGATTTTTGCTTTTCTGTTACTGATCTTTCTGCTTCATTATTTCATCAATGCATTGTCTTCCTTTGTTTCTATCTTATTTTCTTTCAGTTTTTCCTATGAAGAGTTCCCCCCAATTTTCCATGCCTATTTTCAGTACTATTATCCATTGAATTGCCAGCTTTGTTCACAGCTCATCATTCTTAAGAATATCTACTTTGTACTTCTTTTCTTCTATGCCCAATGTCTTCTCTTTTCCTTTTGTTTTCTCTCTTATTATAATTTCTGTATTCTATGTATGTTTGGGCTCTTAATAAATTAATCACTATCCAGTGCCCTTTTATAAAGATATACACTCAATATATACACTTTAATTTGTTACTTATTTAAGATTAAATTCTTAGTTGGTTGTGTCCAAGTGTACATGTGACAATCTTGGTACTCATAATCCATTTAAAATTTTTCAATCAATAGCTTAACATATATTCTTTTCTCCATTGTCATTAATTTTCAGTTCTCTAAACTTTCTCACCACAGGGTCTTTTGTCCTACCACCTAATCTAGCATTAAAATAATGCCATTATCTCTATTCTGATACCAAAATTCATAAAAATATTTGCAGTTTCTATCACAAATTTATCTTTAAGATTGGTTCATATTGAGCTTGAACTACTAAATCATAACCTGAAAATTTCTAATTTTATTTTAATTATTTTTTGTTTACTCTTCCCAGCTTTAATAATTTTCTTCTATTTTTTATTCACAGTGAAAGATATTCCTGCTTTGGTGCTTTTGGATTTGCAACTCCATTGTACAAATATAAGCACATATTCTTCATATTTTTATATAACTTTCCCTTTTTCTTCGTTTCTGTAAGGGCTACTACATCTAATTTATTTATTTACATAGAGTGTAACAAAAAGGTATGTCAACATGTGGGAAAACATTCCTCACATATACAGGAAAAAAAAATAATTAATATGAACATGGCTCTGGAATAGCTTTATTTCCTTGTATGATCCTTTTTCTACCCCTGTACCACAGAGCAGAATATTCAAAAACAGAACTGTGGGAAATAGAAAATGTTATGTAATGTTGAAAATGTCCTCAGTTAGCATGGATACATTCATCAACCTGCCATTACATGGACTGCCTGATGCTCTGATGTATCCCTGGAGTATCTAGTATTTATTGTATGGCAGCCTTGCAGAATATGAGCATGAATACTCTATGTACACCTTTGGCTAATCCATAGATCACTGTGCATCTGCCAACATTTGAATATTTACTGTACCTGGAACAAGGTCTGTAAACACACAGAAATGACACTATGGCTCAGTGCTACGTCAAGTAATGCAGTGAGTAGCATAACAAATGGACTACATGGTACAGAATGACACAACGGTGAACCTAAGAACTAAGAGTAGTTACAACATCCCCACCTCATTTAACCAGAGATAAAAGTGAATGTTTACCTACTATACATATTAAGCAACTGTCCTGTTACAGGATTATTGCCAGAAGACAGCTATGCATATCACACTGTGTAAGCAAAGTTGTAGACAAAGGGCTCTTAACAAGGAAATAGAGCATTTCCGGACCCATGTTAATATAATATATTTGCATCTCTATATGCAAGAAATATTTCCCCAAAGTTTTGACATACCTTTTTGTTACATCCTGTACATTTACTTAACATTAACATTCCTATACCTAAGAATGACATCTTGAAGATGTTAAACTCAAACATGATTATCACTGTGAATGGATTTTATCTTTCATGAAAAAAAAAAGAACCATTTACAGATACCTAAATTCCTTTTGGATTGAGCCATTACAAAAAATCAACCAAGCTACTAGACCCAAGTGAGATTTACATTTACTTTAGATTTCTGAATCTTAATCTACATTGAGACATGCTGCCTGGAGTAAGATTTTCTGTCATTCTGAAAAATAAATGTCATTTAGTTGCCAAAGGGCACCACACTCATTTGTGCTATTGTTAATTAATTTCATTCATTATTCCAAAGAGCTTTGATATTTCAACTGGTGTATGGCATTATTATTGCTTGCTATAGATGCAAATAATAATGGGTGATTTTTCCTTTGTGGAACTGCTCCATGTGTAACGAATGGTTGGTCGGCTCAAGCTGGTACTGCAGTGAACATGGGTCAGAAAGTTTGCAGCTATGATTGTTGCATAAGTTATTACAACACTTAAACACTTAAAAGGTACATTTACTCACCATTATCAAACAAGAAGTAATGAAACAGATTCCCTCATTTTTCATACATTGCCATCGGCTTATGAAATTAACCATTATCTTCTGCAGTTCCATTTGAGAAATTGAAGTAATTTCTTCAGGAATATTATTTTTCAGTTCATTAATGTGTGGGGATTTGTCTTGTTCACTTTTTCCTTCGATGTCCCCCTCTCAGAGATGAAAATAGTAGGGCATTAAATCGGGGGATTGAGGGGCCATATATTGTTAGTAATAACCGTTTTGTTGAATATTTCATTAATTGCATGCAAGAAAAGGAGATATGGGCTGTATGTGCCATTGCAGAGACCTGATGAAAAGTTGTAAACCTCATTCTCTCACTATTAACATTACAAAATGTTCTCTATCGTTGCTTTAAAAAAATGGGACCTATTGTTCTCTCACCACGATGGCACACTACACTCCTATCTTTTGACCTCTGTGAAGCAAATAGTTTTTCTGAGTTCCAGTATCAGTTGTTTTGTGAATTAACATAACCACTTAGGTGGAACTAAGATTCACCATTAAAGAAAATTAGAGTAAATTTCTCCATCATGCACACTTTTCAGAATGCATTTACAAAATCTACTCCTGGATGCAGGATCACACGGTTTAAGTTCTTGCACAACAGTAATTTTATATGGTTTTAACTTCAATAGCTTTGTAGTCATTCGAACAGTGGAACAGGAAATTACTGTTTGTTCAGAAAGATATGGAAGTAATTTTTAGGGGAACGTTCCAGAGTATATCTAATTTTATCTAATGTTTTTTCTGTGATCACTGTGAGTGGCTGCATATGCATTTTATCAAGAATACTTTCCATTTCATGAAATTTATTTAAGTTTATGTCCTTAATTTTTTCTTTTCAACGTTCTATTTAAGGACATCAAATTACATCCCTCTGATACTCTAATATCTTTTGACATAGAATTACTGTTTCCAAGCATACCAAAAGAAAAACTCCTAATTTATCTACATGATTGACTTAAAACAAGTGAAATTAATGATGCACACATAAAAGAATACTCAAACTAAGGAAAATTTGCACAAACCAAGCCTATTTTTCTTTCAAAAGAAAATTTTATAAACAATAAGCAGGACCTACTATGGACAGCTCCTTGTCCATTTCTAGCTAACCTCTTCATGAGCAGATTTGAAGCACACATCAACTCAGTTTTCCCATACATATTTAGATATGGTACACATATGTCGATGATATTTTGCCATAGTTAACAAAAAACTCATTGATGATGCCTTAAAACTTTTGAATATACAAGATAGAAATATATTGTTTACATACAAAATAGAAACAGATAACATGTTGCCATTCTTGTATATTAAAATAATGAAACATCAAGGAAACCTGGAATTTGGAATATACAGAAAGAATGCACATGCAGACAATCACATCAAAGCTGACAGTTTTAACCCCAGAATGCACAAACATGCAGTGATCAGCAGTTTAACACATTGGCTAGTTAACCTACAAATTAGCAAAGAAGAATTTTTTAATGAATACAAACAAATAGAAGAAACAGAGGTTAAAAATGATTTTAAAAAAGAACTAGTACACAAAAAAGGTACAGAAATTCAAGAGACAAAAATGTATCAAAGAAACCACAACACTTTTGGCAAGAAAAGATAAGCTAATTTTTAAAAAATTCACATATCATCCATGGGCTACAAAAATTACAGAATATTCTTAAAGATTTTAATATCAGGTTGGCACCAGTCAACAGATTTAATATTAAAAGCCTAATGAGTGACAATTTTAATGACAGTATTTCACAAGAGAAAAAAAGCAGGTATTTACAAAACAAATTGTGCAGAATGTGAAAGAATCTACATTGGAAAAGCAAAGAGAAACATAGGCACATGGTTAAAGGAACATTTCAGGAACATAAAAGTACAAGCAAATAGAGAAATCAGCAGTAGCATATCATTTTTGGACAGAAAATAACGACATAGTGAATAAAGCAAAATTATTAAAATCAGCACAAGGACCTGCAGAATTAGCAACTTGGGAGAAAATGTACATCTACAAATACAAAGACGGTCTAATGAACTTCGACATTGCCGTGGATGAAAACATAAACTACTAGTTTATCACATCACCACCAGAGCAGAATACACATTCCCACAGCTTAATGAATTATCCGACATTTGACATTTAGCTTAGCTGATGATGAGAACAGTAAGTGAAGCATCAAGAGTATGTAGTTCAACTAACTCACACAATAATATCAATTATATGATTGACTTCACTGTGCAAGTTCCAATTAATGTTTTCATTTTAATTCATAAATATCTGTTCACACTGTTCACATTTAGACATTTTTGCCATAGTTAATATAATTAAAACTTTTCTTCATGTAATATCTGTTCACACTGTTCAAATTTAGATATTTTTGCCATAGTATACATAATTAAAATTGTTCTTCATATACTGAGCACTGATGAACAAATCCTATCAATTAGGTGTTATTTATTCTCTTAAAGAACAATTGTAAATTGAGTACACAGCCCTAAAAGCAAAATTTACAGTGGTTAAATGAAACCACTGCACTACTTATTTTGGAATAGTCTCAAGGCATCATCTTTACAGTAAAAATTGTTAACAAAATACTTTTTTAAATATAATATTAACTTTGTGGTATAAAACAATATTATTTGATTGACAGAAACATAAGCCAGTTAGTTTCTATAATAACTAAATTTTTAGCAATGTGTTTCTTATAAGCTGATGATTGATTGCACTGACAAATTAGTGAGAATTTTTTTTAATAGTTATGCTGTTACCTTATTGACTATGGTTGCACAGTTATTACACAGTGATGGTTAGCTCTAAATTAATAGTGCTAAAATTAGGAAAATAACAAAAGGAAAGGAGGTGGTTTTCATGCTTTGAATTTTGCATTAAGTATACACATTCTCCATCATCAGCCTGTGCCCTTATAGTGCCACAAAATGAAAAATACTCAATTCTTTATTCAGACCTCTACAAGTCAGGCAATGTTGACAACTGAACAAATAAGAGGACGGACATTTTCAGGCCTTTTCAATACTGTATAAGTTACACACACATACACACAATCACATTCCCAAAACCTCTTGCTTATCAGTAATAACTAACCAATTCATGGTTGTGCTTACCTGTTTCTCCAATTACATCTGATGAGCTATCGTCTGTATCAGTTGACAATTCAATCTCAGGATTATAATTTATTGTACAGTGCTGTTGTTCCTGATCTTGTTCCCTGACAGAAAGAGTGGCAGTAGATCCAGCAGGGGAACAGGCAGTGACATGATGAGCTTCTGTGACAGATTCAGGAACTAATGTGGGCGACTTTTTGGAACACAGTGGTTTTTCTTCCTCCTCTAATCTCAATTCTTCACTTTTTACCTGAAGAAAAGTATATATTCACACAGTTATATGTTAATTTACATTAAAAGCATAGTACAATTTAACTAAATGCATTTAATTATTTGAAATTTAGCATTTACAGATGAAAAAGATATTTCACAGAAAATTAATAAATACATGAAAACAGTTATTATTTTAATAATGTCTGTGCAATCACTCATATGTCCAAAAACATACTGCATATACCTCTGTAAGTTTATTCCACGAGTTTAACTCTTATGGTGGCTGAACTTGGACTTAGTAAAAACAAGAAATCTGTGGAATAACAGCTTGTAAAACAAGATTGATGAGGACGGCAGAATACACCAAATTTGATCACATGAGAAATGAAGACATCATGATGAAACTTCATATAGAACCTATAAAAATTACATTTGGCAATACCAACAAAATTGGACACATCATGTGTATAGAATGGTCAATGGCACATTTATGAAAGCAAATATGAAATACTTCCCAGCTGGAAAAAGATATCTTGGTTGATCTCAGAAGAGATGAACTAAAAATACAAGATTGGAATGGACTCCATGGCCTAATATGTGAATGGATGATAATAATTTCTCTAAAGAACTGTTAAATGAGAACTGATTTGAAAATATTTATATCTTTTTGATATAAGATGTTATATCTAGTCCCATGTCCCCATGTCAGACTAGTTATAGCAAACAACAATGCAAACTGTACCATAGCTGCTGCAATGCTGGAAGCAGCACTGCACCTCTTTCTCATAGCTTGTCCTTTGTTGTACAGAAATATAATTCATAAGGTACTCACATTTTACTACCTAAAATTCATCAACTGCATCTAGTTGACGCAGTATTTATGAGCTGCCACCCCCGCATTTAATTAGATTGATTGTAACCAATAATTTTATGTAACTTCATTATAGCCATGTGTAATGTCATTTTCTGTACAAGTATTGAATATTATGTCTAAAAGGTTATTTTCTTGCCAAGGCGCAGAAAGCTACCCTAAAAAGTCATAAAACCTGACCTGGAAATTTCCGTAGCCCTTTTGTAGCAATATTTGTAAATAATTCTGGAGACAGGTGTTAACTGATATTTTGTTAGAACCTTTCTTAAGCGGGGTAGATACCATAAAAATATTTGGTGACTATAGAGATGAAAAGAAAGGGAAGAAGCCATCCACTACCTGGAAAAGTCACGCAGACCACATTTTACTTAGTGTTGGAATTTTGAGGCCCGCAGTCTGGCAAGAGTATTCAGCGAGGCAAGTTCAGTGGATGGATTTCCTCAGTTCTGATAAATTAGTGGAAATTGATAGTTAGTTTTGCAAGAATTAAGTGGACATTCTTCATTAGTTAAGTGCAATAGTTTATGCACAATGGTTCAAGAACAATAAATTGTGTTCCATCTTCCATAACCAAAAAAAAACATTATTAATCTGCATATACTCCTTCCCCTATAGTCACAGTGCCATAAAAGTATCCAGCATCAGAGTCTCAACAGCCGGGGCATATAAGACAGCGGTAACCATCCTCGGAGAGGAAGAAAGTATTATATACCCCTGAGATTATACACTCAAAAACCTAACAATTTGAATTCCTTTTTTTCCAAATTCTTCCTTCTATCTATTACACAATTTAATTAACCATCAATGCCCTCATATATTTTTAAAACTGCTGCATAGTGAAACTTAAAGCTATGTGCTTATTGCTTCAAAGGCTATTGAACTGATTTGGTAACTACCATCCTGTCTATGTAAATGGTGTAAGTGCTTTGTCTTTCCTTCAGGACTCTAAAGTGTTAATAGTAACAGCCTATAGCATTTACTGTATAATATGAACTCTCCTATTATAATTTCAAAGTGTAAACACTCAGACTGACTTCTACAGCATTGAATCTGCACATTGTTATCAACTTTCCCCATATCTTACTCATTTTTTGGAGATATTCATTTGAAATTTGGTGAAGTAATGCTCCTTATCATAAAGATTTGTTTCATGTAATTTATTGGGGGGGAAAGGAAGAAGAAGGGGGAAAAAACCATAAGCTCTTCTCATGCCTTTTTTTGCATCTACTTACTCAATTACTAAAAAACAACTGCTAACTAATCATTAAATATATTGCTACCTATGGTATATACTAAAACTCTTCAAAAACATTTAACATCTATGAGTTTTTTTTTTTTGTACACTTCAAGCTATCCACTGTATGAAATGTAGTATAATGTGATATTAAATGCAATAAATTATAGTGTCTGTAAGAGAATCTTGACATATATAACATGAATCAGAAAAATCACATGCAGTTGTTCCAACTTTGAGTTGAACCTAGGTTTGTTAAATTATAAATGAATGGCTAATTGACAGATAACCAATTTTTTGGTAAGGGTTATTGAATTTTATGCTAAAATGACCCAAAGCATAAAGAGATCACAAGATATGCTTAGTTATGCTTATCCTGGTAGGTTCATAGTAATCTTATGTTATTTCAATATACCAAAATGATTTTTTTTAATTGTGTTTAATGCCCGTTTTTACTACTGAGGCACCACATGCAATGGACATTGATGATACATGAAACGAAATTATATATTAGGAAAGGATTTTTTTTTTTTAAGGAAGGAAACATTCCAGGCCTAAGCTTAGGGCACCTCCCCAGCATTTCCATTTATGAGGACTGAGGAAAACCTGGAAGAAACATCAGTCAGGGAGGATGGTCCTGGCGGGATTCGAATCCCAGACCTCCCGCTCACGAGTCCACGCCTTAATGACCTATGCCAACTGTGGTGGTACCAAAATGATAATGAATAACGTTAGTATATATTGATTATAGTATTGATAATAGGTTTCACAAATTATCAAGGTTTACAAAATTTAATTTAAAGTTTGTCTAGTGAATGTGTAACAATCTAGTGAATATTAAATGCATTTTTACTGATATTTAAATTTTGATTTTTGTATTGTTTTGGTGCCTGCTGCAATTTATTACATAAAAACCCAATATATTTAAATTTTATTGTAAGCATACATATGCTCTTTCTTATATTGTAGCCATGGATGTCATTAGTTTTATACAATTCTTCATTTCATAACTTTATATACATATAGAGAGTAAATAGTTATTTTTTGTTCTTGAAAAGCATCCTTACAAGATTGTCTAAATATAAATTACAACCTGGCCTAATATACCATTTCTGCAACAAAAAGAATGTATGCATGTGTATCTTTGCTAGACTTCAATTTCATAATGTAAATTATATCACATAAACAATTTTTATTTCTTTGGTTCCAAATACATCTTAAAATTCTCAAAATGTAAACTGAATTAGTAATTATAACACATGTGACATGTATATAATTTTCCATGTTAATTTACTATTGTATCTTTATTCCTAATGTGTGTGTGTGTGTGTGTGTGTGTGTGTGCGCGCGTGCGCCTGTGTGTACCTGCTGAACATATTTATTTTAAACCACATACCCTAAAAACTATCTTTTAAACAGATTGATCATATTTCATATATTTTTTTTATTCAAAATTATTTATTTTAAAATATTTTAGAATTTGTTTTTATCAGAAAAATGGCATCCATTAGAGATCTTTGTATTATTTATATAAAATGTTATTGTAAAATTTTAAATCTGGACAGTATAATTTACATATATTAAAACATAAATGGGCCCAAAGCTGAAAATTGAGAAATAACACATATCTTACCTAACACTACATTTGATTGCCTCATATTGTGACTTCATTTTAGGCAAGAAATGAGCATTTTGCTTAAATTGAATTTTGCAACTTATTTGTATTGGAGTTGGTAATTACAAGTATACCTCTAATTCTAGCCATTATATTGATCTGTCTAACAATCAAGTAGTTGGTCTTCAGAAATCTTTAGTCTTGGCAGGAACAGAGGCATGAGCATTTACCTCATCATGCAACCAATGATATAAGTGTTTCTTTCTACTTCAACATTATTATAATCAAGAAAACTTTTCCTACATTAATGTTTTCAGTTGTAACACTAACTCCACTTACTTTTTAAAACTTTGGACTAGTTTCGGGAGAGGTTCCTCCCATCATTGGCTGCTGTTGACTGAATGCAGTTACTTCGAATACTTTATTGCAGTTTCGAACAACAGCATTCAGTCAACAACAGCATTCATTCGACAGCAGCCGATGATGGGAGGAACCTCTCCCGAAACTAGTCCAAAGTTTTAAAAAAGTAAGTGGAGTTAGTGTTAACAACTGAAAACATTAATGTAGGATATATTACCACTCCATTGTCTACAGCTTCATAAGTACAACTTTTACTTATGAAAACTTTTATTTGTACATTATGAATTTTATTTATATATAAATAGTACATATACATAATGGTTAAGTAGTAAAGTGGTAATATTAGTGTAGGTCTTTCACAATCATTATGAGAATCAAATGTAATTGAAACATATGGAACATCATATATTGAAAACATTGTGAAAATGAGTGTATATATCACAAGACCGAAGTAGAACTAGCTGATAATAGTTCTGATAACAAGGAGACCATGGATGAAAAAGTTAAGTTCATCACACTCCACCAGAGCAGAATATGCATCCCGAAAGGTACATCATGAATTACCCAGCAGTCAACAGTTAGCCGAGGATAGGAGCAATGGTCTCCAAAACATGTTCTAAATATAAACAAGTGAAGCCAACAAGAGTGTGTAGTTTGACTCAATCATACAATAATCTTAATTAAAGCTAAAGGAGTTTAAAAAGGTAATTAGAAGAAAACTAAAGGAAGAAAACATAGACAACCTATTGATGCAGGAACACAGGAAAAAATGTAAAAATGTGAAAAACTGAAATCATGTAGATATACTAGGAAGTACAAAGGAAAGAAGAGCAATATTATAAAGAATGTAAGGATGTTATACATAAGAAAAAAAATTATACTTTATTGCAGCCAAGAGACTCTTACAAAGCATCTGACATTGTCATGATTCTATACAATCAGTTTAGTACAATAATACAAGTTATTCACATAATTATCAAATTATAATCATGTGTACATATATACACTCATATTCATAATTAGCAATTTTATACATGCATATCCATTATAGTTCAGCAATTTTATACATGTATTTCTCTATTAGGAATAGTTTTAGAACAGTTTTAAAATTAAAGTCTGTAGTATTTTTAATAGACAATGATAATTTATTATATGATATAGCTCATATTTTATATGGACCCTTATTGGTTTTGAGTTTTATTCATGCCCACCCTATGTTAATCCTTTGCTCTTGTTGTATCATATGTATGACAGTCTTTATTGAGTATCTTAAATTCTTTTTTATCCTGGACTAACATAATAGTTTTGAATACGGTTACAATGCCTTGTTTTATGAATGTTTCCTTACATGACTTTTGAAACTGAAGGTTGTATATATTTCTTATGAAGTATATAGAATGATGTTACATAGACTAAGAACTCACAATGATGAAAGAATACAACCACTAAGAAGAAAGAAGAAAGGAAAATAAGATACAGAGATATTATAAAAGTTAATATAAGAAAAAATTAATTGAAGAAATGCAAAGACCAAATGAAAGTAAAAAACATTAAAATGTGTATATAGCAAGAACGAATATATATATAAGAATGAAGATAATATTATACTCATGAAAGGGGCAAATAAGGAGCAAATGCTTAACATATGGGCAAAGCACTTTAAAAATCTTTCTTGAAGGGAAAGTAAATGAAAATAATTGAGATGCAACTCAAGTTTTTAATCAAATGCAGGGAGATAGAGCATAATACAGAACTGTTACCCAACAACTAAAGAAATTTGATGGTGTAATGGTAAACTGAAGAATAATAAATCACCTGGTAGTGATGACATAACAGCTCAAATAACTAAAAATGGAAGAGATATATTAATAGCGCATCTATAAACACCCATGCTAAATACATACCAGAAGAATGGAATATATGGATTATATACCCTAACTATAAAATTAAAGGGATAGACATATTTGTTGTAATTACAAAGTCATAACATCTTGAAATATAGTGTATAAAATATTCACAATGATGCTAATTAATAGAATCCAACAGAAATTATTACAGAGTTTTCAAAGTGGACTTCAACCAGGAAAATCAACAGTTAAGCAAATTTAAACAATAAGATAACTGTTACAACAATATTTGAATATAATAGGTACGTATAATTTCTTTTTGGGTTTTAGGATTCTAGTTATAAGAGAGAAATTTTATAAAAGAATGCAGGATTTAGGTATTCCTAGGAAACTAATTAATTTATGTGCAATGACAATAAGAAAGACATTAAAATTGAAAATGAAATCTCTATCACATATAGAGGATAAGGCAATGAAATGCATTGAATTGTACTCTGTTTAAGGTAGTAATAAGAAACACCCATTTAAACACGAAAGGCATTCGTTATTTACAACAAAATGGTCCAGTTATTGGCATATGCCATTATGTAAATACTATCTCAAGAACAATAAAAAAAATGACTGAAATTAAAATTTTAATTGGAACTTGCACACTGAAGCCAATCATATAATTGATATTATTGTATGATTTAGTTGAACTACACACTCTTAATGCTTCATTCACAGGTCATAATACATAGAACCGGTTTACAGAACATTTCGTTCTCATCATCTGCTAGGCTGAAATTCAACTGTTGATGATGATGAGAACGAAATGCTCTGGAAACCAGTTCTATATATTATGAAAGTAAGTGAAGCATTAAGAGTGTGTAGTTCAACTAAATCATACAATAATATCAATGACTGAAACATTCCAAAAAATTGAAGAAGCCATCTCCCCTATAACACTGCAAATAAATGAGAACAATACAAAGTATATAATCATAACAAACTATGAAGAATAATATTTTGACAAATATTAAAACATTGATATTTATAATTTAGAAGTAGAGGAAGAATTCAAGTATCTTGGCACACTAATTAACAGCAGAAAGCAAATAACAAATGAAATAAAAAGAGAGATTATAATAAATGTTAGTATTGTTTGAGCAAGATTCTTCAATCAAGACATTTAACCTGGCAGACAATAACTAATATTTACAAAATCTTAATATTGATATATTTGACATATGAGTGTGGAGCACAGGTCATAAGTAAAGCAGAAGAAAATTGCTTTAATACATTTGAGAGGAAAAATGTTAGTAGTACTTTTGGGCATATAGAGGAAGAACAATACAGGATAAAAACTACCATAGAGCTATATAAAATGTACAAAAATCAAGATATAGCCCCTCACATAAAATTAGGAAATACCAGGTAGGCAGGTCTTATACCAAGAATGTACAACTTAGATCCAGCCAAACAGATCTTCACAAAATCTAATGGAACATTAAAAACAGAATGACTGAAACTAAGATGGGTAGATGATGAGAACTTCAGCATAAGGAATTGGCAGTGGCTGGTAGAGGATAGAGTTCTCTGGAGGAGGTTTCTTGCAAAGGCCTGGATGATTATGATGTAATATCTACATTCTATACAGAGTGAATTCTAAGTTTACAGATTACTGTTAAATACTCTTATAATATATAGTTATATTACTTTAATCATGTCTAATATCATGATTATTGTGAATTATGGATCAAAATAAACTAAACTAAACCTGTTCTAGCATATTATCTTATTTCGATATTTCAATTCCATGTTTGTTTACTTATCATACATATTTGTAAGAATAGGTAACAATTTAAATGAAGATACTACTTATAAAAGAAAAATGAGATTATAATATAACATTTAGGGAATTTCTAATGATACAATATATGACGGTAGGTTCATAAGTTTCCAGTCTTGCTGATAAGGGTTATTGCCTTCATAAAATCCTTATATGGTGTCATATCTTATCTGTTAAGTAAATAATTGTAGCTGTAACTTCTGCTCCACTTGCTCAGATGCTCAGATATAGTTGCATAAAAAGGCTGTGTGTAGAAGACTGTAACACGTTCAAAATGGAGTATCAAGATTTTATTAAGTTCTTCACAAAAGAAGGACTTATTCCAAATCATATTAAACAGCAATTGGATGGTGTATGTGGGGAAGCATCCCCTCATATTCTAATGTAAAAGAATGGGACAAACTTTTTCGAATGGGTTGAGAAAGCATTGAAAATGAAGAGCATGCAGGTCAGCCCTTGGAGGTGCTGACTCCTGAAAATATCGCTCTTGAGGAATAAGAAATTATGGAAGATCAGTGGATTAAAATTACAGAAATAGCAGCAAGGTTAGGCCTTTCTAAAACAACACTCCTTCAAATTATTCATAAACATTTAAACATGGATAAGGCTAGTGCAAGATGGGTGCCTCTTTCCTCAGTACAAAAGCAGCAACAAGTCATCTGTTGTCAGGCATTTTTGGAGCTCTGCTGTGGCAACGAGAGAGAAGTTCTGCAAATCATTGTTACAGGAGATGAAACTATGGTCCTCTAATATGATCCCTTGTCCAAAAGAAAATCAATGGAGTGGTGAAACCTGGCGAAGTACAGTCTCTAAAGGCAAGGTCACTCAGTCAACCAAGAAGATCATGGCCACAATCTTTCCAAACTATGAAGGAATACTCTTCATTGACTTCATGGAAAGGAACACTGGCCTACTGCACAGACTATGTACTCTCATCAAAGAGAAAAGGCGAGGAAAGCTGAGTTGTGATGAGAGCCTTCTTCACAACAAAGTACCTGTTCACACAGCTCTTGTTGCAAAGGAAGCTGTGAGGAAATGTGGCTTCAAGGAGATTGACCATCCACCCCACAGTTCAGATCTAGCTCCCAGTGACTATTTCCTCCTCTGAAAACTCAAGAAGTACCTTCAAGGAAGGAACTTTAACAGCAAACTTGAATTGAAAGAATGTAATATAGAAGAAAATTATTCAGCCTGAAGAAAATTCAGGCTGCAGCTGACAGAAAATTCTTCCCTTCCAAATGAATTTACTTTGAAACAGTGGAGAAAAAATAATGATCATATGTTACCAGATGAATAGAATAAAAAAATCAATTCCTCTTTCTCCTATTAGCGTTAATATATTAGTGTGAAAACAATTTAGCCCTTATTTAGTGATAGGCATTTCTTTTCATGTGCATTTTTCTGGGTATAAACATGCATGCCTTTCAAAACTGGATTTTTTGATCATCATTGCTAAGATCATTCATCTCAAACATTAATGCTGGTTGTTGAATACCCTTTCTCTACATTAAAAGTATATAAACATAATAAAAACCCACACAATTAACACATACAAACCCACTCTTTAAAATAATTCAGGATGCATTAAAAGCAATAGACAGTCAAAATCTTATAACACATCCACCAATTATATGAGTAAATTGAAAAATAACAATTTGCATAGAGAAAACTAATCCAAAAGTGAAGCGAAGATAGAATATGAAATTATTAAACTGACATTCCTCAGTGTTAAAACCTTTCTATAAATAAAATAGTTGCAGTACACATTTACAGTGCAATGCACTACCCAAAGATTTCTAATGATCAAGTTGACAAGACAAATAAAAATTAAATCTGAATCAATACAGTTCTAAAACACAAAAATCATTATGCAAGCATGCACTTTCCAACAGAATGACACCATGCACTTATTTAAATGCTCTATTTTGTTTAATACATTGTTTGCCAGCTTGAGTCTATATTTTATATGGTGTTTAATTTTATTATGACCAGCACAAAATTTATGTTGTCAGTGGATAAAAATCTTTAAAAAAAAAAAAAATCTAAAGCACTTCAGTCTCTAAAATAATGGCTTTAGCACAACTTTTGACTATTTCTCTAATCAATTACATAAATCACAAGACGTAATAACAAAAAATTAAAAACTAAATTCACTAGTGAATTCTTCTGTATTTGACGGAAAATAAATTGGAAAGTATTTATATTATTATACTTTTTTTTATTTGACAGCTTTCACTACCAAGTTCTACATTTTAGTGAAAACCATCAATGTTTCTGTTAGCCACTTCCCTGTTTCTGTATTTTAGTGCCAACAATCATATCTAGAGAATAAACAGTAATGAAATTAACATATAAAATCAGTTCACTACTTTGCGGATGAAATTATTACACTGTTCAACATATATTTGGCCCCAAAAAATATTTACTAATTTTGAGGTTCTAAACGGAAGGGGAAAAAAAAATAATCCCAGTTGGCTCTATATTAGCCATTACATATACCCTAATATACAATATATTTTAGTTCACATTGCACACTTCAGTATCATTTATCAACTTTTTATTTCAATCTTAAAATGTTATAGACAAGTTTGTATTTGTCTATATTACATCAGTCTATGACTCACCTTACTTTCATGAAGCATTGTATATAAGGCAATACAACAGTTTAGTACTAAGTAATCTCTTCTAGTGTCAACCAGTCTTCTGAGCATTAGTATTGAGTGATATATTGTAGTGTCAGAAAGTTCTTTTGCATTTCCATCTACGTTTTTGTTCTTACAATTTAATGTTTCAGTCAAAATTTAGCAGCAGTGATGCCTCATAATTGTTTTAATGGTCCCAAAAATTTTATGACATTTGTGGTGAAGTGACTTTTGCAGGCAGAAGAAGGCTATAACTTCAATTGTGAAAAGGCATATCAGCTCTATTTCAGATGCAAGACTGCAGACTGGGACAAGCCCTGGGCTCCACACATTTCCTGTGGTGTGTGTACTAGAAATATTGTGAAATGATTGAGAGGCAGTAAAGTATAAATGTCGTTAAATAAATAAAATATAGTGAACTTTTGTAACAGTGATGTCAAATATTAATATTTAAAAAAGTTGAGTCAAAATTGTAACATATACATCACTAAGATTTTAATAAAAAGAAAGATTAGTTTCTGGAGCCATCGCTCTCATTGTCAGTTCCTGGTCAACTGTCGGCCTTGCTCCTTGTGGTGGATTAATTTGTCTCTGGTGGAGGTTTAATGAACCTCTGTATTAGTATATCACTTGGCAGGATTTCAAAATTAAAAACTTTCTACTTGTTCTTCCAAATATAAATATTTTCCCAGACTGTAAGTTCAGACTTACCTTTAATATTTTTAAGTAGTTTGGGGTTTTTATTGATGCTATGTTGTTCTTTATAAAAATGCCAGGCCACTGCCAATTTTTCTTCTTGTCTTTGGTTTATATTCCTAATGAGTTCTTTATCTCTTGTTTTTATATTTCTTTTGGTCTTTCCAATATAAACTTTTTCACAATCATTGCAGTTCATTTGGTATATTCCTGATTTTTGTTGTAAGTTATCTTCTTTTTGTATTGAGTTGAGGATATTTTTAATGGAATAACTACTATTTGGAGCCAAAATAATGTTATATTTTTTAAAAATCTTTTGAAATTTATGAAAGGTTGATGGGTGGTATGTGAATTTTTTGTACATTTTATTTTCTTCTTTGATAGGAGTAAGTGTAGTGGTGTCTCTAATTTTCATTTTATTCTTTGCTCTGTTTATTTTCTTGTGTACAATCTCTTGTCTGAAGCCATTTATAAATGTCATTTTCTGTTTTCCTTAAGTGACTGCTATTTCTGTATGGTAGCACCTATTTCTGGAGGCATTAAGAGGAAAAAGAAATGGACAGCAGACAATTTGCCTTTAGACCAGTTCTGCACAGTAAAGTACTTCCAGTTTATGAATGTTGAAAGATGAGGAGGAGGGAGGCAAAATATCTGATGATGATCCGTATGTTGATCAGGGTATATCATCTGCTCAACACAAGGTAACACAAGAAGAATTTAATAATCTTGTTCCCAATGTGGACCTGTCAACGGAGAAAGCACAGTTACTGGCATCAAGGTTTCAACAGTGGAAGTACCTTGCTAAAAATCTCTCAGTGACTCGCAATATGCAGTTTGTGCCATACTTTCAAAAAGAAGATGAATTTATGTTATGTAACAATAGATGGCCTTATGAATGCTCTTTAAATGAAAATGACCTGCAAGATTGGTCACAATTCATAAACTCCTCCAAAGTGAATTTCAAAGTGGTGTTGCTTCATAATGGAAAACAGCTTCCAACTATTCCAATAGGTCATGCGTGTACTTGAAAGAAGCCTATGACAATCTAAAATATCTATTGTGACTCCCTTCAATGCAGCTGGTATGGCTGCCATATCTGTGGCAACTTAAACGTAGTAGTCGTTGTGGTAATAGGCAACTGGGGTATATGAAATACTGCTGCTTTTTTCTGTGAATTTGATAATCAAGCAAAGTCATTAGAAAGAAGATAGATTGGCCTGCAAGGAAATCTATAAATGAATATATAAATGAAAAGAATATGAAACACCCACCATTGGTAGAGCCGCACAAAATCCTGCTACTGCCCCTGCACATAAAACTGGTTCTGCTGAAGAAATTTGTTAAGAGTAATGGACCAGATTGGGCCAGCTTTTAAGTACCTCATTGATGAATTCCATCTATTTAGTGAAGCTAAAATTAAAGAGGAGGTTTTTGTGGGTACTTAGATTTGAAAGCTCTTCGCTGATTAAAAGTATGATATCTTGCTACATGATGATGAGAAAGAGGCTTGGCAAGCATTTTGTCTGGTGTCAACTAACTTTCTTGGAAATATCAGGGTAGAAAATTACAAAGAACTGACTGGGAAAATGTTGTTTACATATCACAAAATGTTCCTAAAGATACACGTGCCCCATTCCCACTTAAGAATTTTTCCTGGATAACTGTGTCATGGTTAGTGATGAGCATGGGGAACTTTTGTATCAGGCAATATCAACAATGAACCAAAGGTACCATGGAAAGTTAGTCCACTTCCATGATGAATGACTATAGTTAGGTGATTGCTAAGGATAATCCTGAGTAGTTATACAAGCGGCAGGCAAAGGGATGCAGATGTACAATGGATGTGGACACATATATTTGTGTGTGATGTAAGCATTATTCTATACATCACAGATCTCTCATTAAACGTAGCCAATTGAGGGGGAGTTTCACAAAACTTTAATCTACAAAATTTGTAATTTTGAGATATTAGTGTATCCATATGTTTTAGCACTAGCTGAATTCATTAGCTTAGTCTAAATTTTGGTAAACTTAATACTTACTGATGTAAAAGGTAGATTAGAATTTTCGAAAAATTTAACATCTACTGGAATCTGCACTTAATCATTATATTAACTTAATTGGAAAATAAATTGAAAAAAAGAAAAGTAAAGAAACATTCTTCTATGGCTGTTCTCCAAATCATGTGCCACATAGAACAAAAATTCTAGTATTGTCCATTCTCATAAAAATAATAGATAATAGATAATAAATAAGATAATAGTGTTTTGAACAAGATCCTCCAATATTTCCCATCCGTGGTCACAGTTATCTTCCTCCAGACCACATTTTCAGAAATACTAAGAAAGAGTATCAAAGAGTAGACACGATCACTTTACATTCAGAATATCATGCGATATTAGGAAAACATAGTATTTACCTGGTACTTGGTACAGACTGGAAAATATTCAGTTTTAAATCTAAATCATAGGAAATTTTGAATAAGAAACTTTCATTCAAAATAACTGACGTCAGTGTGCCGCAGTGCAAGAAGGGGCAAGTATCCATGAAAACAACATACACAAGGCCCAATATTGAAGTTGAAGATCTTAAACTGGAAACAAGTAATGCAAAGACCATTGGAACAGCTGTGGAACTTCCATTCATAAATCACGTTAGTGCAAAATAGAGTACTGGCATAAAGAAGTTACTGATGTGTGTTCAGAAGAAGCTATAACATTTTATGAAGATGTGTGCCAGGATTGTCAGAAGAATGGTAGATAATGCTGCATCTATGCATATTGATGATTAACCTTCTTATTATATTATAATGTTGTGTTTATCAGTGAAGTGTTCTGTTTCTGTTATGCCTTTATTATTATTGATAGTATTGTTGGACAGAATTACTCGATGGTACAAAGGAACAACCGCATATAAATGCCTGAGATTTATTATTCTACTTTTTACCAAATAATATACTTTAAATATAAAAGGATAGTCAGCGTTTTCTTAAAAATCTTGATTAAAAAGTTTATAAAATGATCAGAAAAGTTTGCAGATGTTGACTTTTGTGAAAATTTGTTAGTTTAGCGTTAATTTAGGGACAAGTACTTAGATATAAAAATATGCAAAATACCTACAGTCTATTTTATTTATATTCTTTTCTTAAACTGCTATTAGCTATAAAAATAACGCGTTACATTTGTGTATTAATTAAAAAAATATCTCTCTTGAAAATTTCTATTTTTGTAGATGTCAGGTTTTTTTAATCCCCTCAATTGTGCATTTATATTGCAATATTCTTCTCCAGCACCTTGAAATCTATAACATGTGGCTAATTTCTAAAGAGAGGAATCATTTGCATAACCTGTTTGCCCAGTGTTGTTGTTGTTGTTGTTGTTGTTGTTGCTGCTGCTGTTTCTACTGCTACAGTGATGGTGATAAAAGGCCTACTAATATAAACCCAGAAAAATGAATGACTTTGAGCATGTTTGCACAAAATACAGACATTAAATATGCATGGTGAAACATGAATGATGATGTTATCTCTCTCAGAAAATACTTTTACTACATTATTTTGGAGAAGGTTAACACTTAGTGTCAATTTTCAAAAATTGGTGGCAATTGTAAAAGGATAACATAAATGAATCTAATATAGATTACTTATAAGGCCTAGAGCTAGATAAAGGCATTTAAGTTTTGCATCAGCATTGTGTTGTTATATCTCGGCCTAATTAAAATGTGGTACACTGACAAAACAAGCTAACCTCAGTTTTCGTTGCTTCCAGTCGGCTTCTGTGTGGTGGATGAATGGGTGCCAAAGCTACATTAGGCTGAAAGCTACGTTCAAATCTTTGCGATTCTGACATTGGCACCACCCTTTCTGGATGCAGTAAAACTGGTGGACTGTGGCTCAGGTATGCAGGCACCGTGGTGGGAGGCAAACTGCTGCAACATAATATTTGCTTTCAGTATTTACTTATGGATTATAGGTATATTACAAATACAACATTGTAAAAAAGAGAATCCTTCATGTAACATACGATATTAAGATTCACTTGTCAAATTATGAAATACTGAATCACTCATTAACATTTCATGTTTGTAGCATAATTAATAACAATGAAATATAATGGAAATCTTTCTAGCTTTAAAAATCAAGTATTTAATTCTATTTTGTGTTGTGATAGTGTTAATTAAAATCCATTAAAAACTATCACTTATGTTAACTAAAATACTCAAAATTCTTTGGAGTTTCTGTATAAACTTATCATTGTTAAAAAGTTAGTAATGAGACTAGAATGAAAAATGTAAAGAACATACTCAGTTTGTAGTGCTGTGGGTTTCATCTCATTCTGTCTTGAACTACAATGTGATGATGAATGTGTTCAACAGCTGCTTTCCATAAAAATGAATTATAAGAAATAGTTCATTTGGGACAACAGAGTTTACCCTTGGCATCCTTAATTATTGACGTCCATATCATGCTTGCCAAGGATTTTGATTTCATGTCCTCACTCCCTAACCTTCAACATCTATCCATCTCAATCTAGCTTTTCGTTTATCTCTTCTTCCTTCTGAGTTATTTCCAATATTTTTCTGACTATTCTCCCCTCCATCATTCTCAGCACATGTCCTAACCTTTAATAATTGTTACTATATTTATTTTCTAATACATAATTCATTATAAATTTCCTTCATCCATTTTCTTATGTTCATATATTTTACACAGGACTTTCCTTTGCCAAGCCTTTAATACTCCTTCTATTCTTTGGGTCAAAATACAAGTCTCTAAACCACATAATGCTACTGGTCTCATAACTGTTTATGGAGATATATTTTGATTGGTTGTGATATATGTCTATTTTTCAGAATATATCTAACTGCATAACAATGTTTGCTGGCTGAAGTCAGCCTTGCTTTAATTTCCAGTTCAATATTATTGTCACTAGTTATCAATGGTCCCAATATATAACATTACAGACTTCTTCGAATTTCAATCCAAGTATTTCAATTTCATTTAATAGCATGTCTTTCTGTTTCCTATTTCTTTAATACTTTGTCTTATTATTATTTATATTTAAACCAATATCAGTTGTTTCATTGCCATATTTTCTAATGTTTCTGTTACATTTCTTGAAGCTTATAAAACAATTATCCATCATAAGTGTATGCTAGATACTGTCTGGTTCTATTAAAGATAGAAATATTGGTTTTTATATTTCTTAAGATTTTCTTTACGAATTAAAAAGAAATTTCAACAAGTTCCTTTTGTCTCAGTCCTGCCATTGTCACAAAACTACGTGATAGACTACTTTTTACCTTGACTTCTTTTGTTAGTTTTTATTCAATGTAAATTTAATTAGCCTTATCAGTTTGGAATTTTAAATTCTTTCATTATTTGAATACTATCATAGGCTTATTTATATTATATGTACTGCTGATGTACATCTATATTATATTCAGAAGTCTTCTCCATGTTTATTTTTAAGGTGAAACTCTAATCCATTGTGGATATCCCTTTTCAAAAGATATGATAATTTCTTCAAAATATGGTTCCAGATGGAATTCAGTATACTGGTAAAGATTTTGTATGCCACATTTAATGTTGCTATACCACAGTAGTTACTGAAAAATAGTTTATCATCTTTTTAAGATGGGCAAAGAATTGCATTGTCCCAATCTTGAGGCATTTGATTTAGAATCCCAAACTTTTTGTATCAGCCGATGTATTTGCGCTTAGCTTTCTCCCTCCAGTTTTATGTAATTAAGCTGTTATGGCATCTTCACCTGTTGCTCTGTTATTTTTCAGTTTTCCTATAGTTAGCACGACGGATTATATGTTGGTGCATCTATATTTAATTCTGGTAGGTAAAATTTGAAATCAACTAACATGCCATTATGTGGATTAAAATGTTCTGACTATACTTCAAGTACAGTGTTGCCCATTTCAAACCTGCGGTTGGCCGTACGACGCTCTGGGTCCCCTACCTGTAATCAACGAGCCAATCACTCTATACGGATAAAAGTGTAGCATTTTCAGTCCTCTTAATGCTGACGTTTTTGAGATACTGCATTCTTATGCTAATCGGCATGAAGGTTTGTTAGGACTTCTCTGTATTCTTGCGTGAACATCTGCAAGTTTAACTTCTGTCAAAGCTATCGTCTTTCTGTTTTTCTTTTTGTATTTAACAGACCCCTTTCACGCCACTTTCTAAACAGTTCAGTTACCCAATGTCTTGAAGGAAGAGTAGCTCCAGGAAAACGACGTCGAAATATACGTGCATATCTGTCGTAAGATTCTCTCTTTAAGAGATAAGTTTCAACAATGAATATTCGTTGCTTGACACTGTACCGTACCATTGTAAACTAGGGATTTACTGTAACTCCCGTGTTTTGAACAAGACGTTAGAATGACGTGAGCGGCCGGCACGTTCTTCCTGTGAGGAAGCGGTCGGTTCTCCCCAATAAGCGCGCGCCGCACGGCCCGCTAAAACGCCGGCAGGTTTGAAAAGAACGCACGGGACACCTTCCTCATTACCCACTATTATTCCTAGTTTATTTCTGCATAGCATAGTTCTTGGTTGAAAACTTTACCTATACTTTCTTATATTTTCATACAATTCTCATTCATTTCTTCTAAATTTTCTTAAATCTTACAATTCTTCTTCCTCATGCGGCCTCTTCTTACTTCTGCATATTTTTTTTGTTTATTTTGTTTTTCTTTAGCGGCCTCTACACTCACTCTTGCTTTGTACTCCAAAATTTTCATATTTTTTTAATTCTTGTTTCCAAGGTTTTCTTACAATCTTCATCTTACCATCTATTATTTTCTTTCTTTGTGACAAATACTAAGGTATTTTGAACTGCAATGCAAGTTGATTGTTTGATATGCTTCCATGTTGTTTCAAAGTCTATATTTTTAATAATAATATTTGGAGCTATTTCTGGGTTGGTGTCTATTTCATGTATATATTCTTATACTATGATCCCATTTTCAAATTTATCTGAATCACATTTCCTTATCTTCTGTGATCTTAATTTTCCAATGTTTGCTTTACATTATCTGTATTTAACTTAATAGTACAATGGTTACTATCAACTATCACGGTTTGCTCCTCTACAAGTTTTAACATCCAAAATATTAGTTATATGTTGTGCATCTAACAAAACATGATATATCTTATTTCACAGCATTTCTATCTGGGGACCTTCATGTTCATATATGTATTCTTCCGTGTTGAAATAAATTACTACTTTTATTTCATTGTTTTCTGTCATAAAATTAATAACATATCTATCCATTTTCTTTAAATTCCAAATGCATACTATATTTTCCTACGTTTGGTCCCAAGTAAACTTCTTTGCCCACCCTTACGTTAAAATCTGCAATAATTAGTTTAACGTTATTCTTATGCATTTTCTTAAACCATAAGGTTTTGTAGATCTTAGCTATATCTTCTTTTTCCTTCGTTAGAGCATGCCACAATTTATGGTATTATTGTGAAGATTTCCTTTTATTCTAGGTGAGCTAATTTATTCATTTTCTGAACAGAGGTGTAATATAAAATGTTTATATCTTTTATAAACAAAAAATCATTGTTCCAAGTTTACCTCAATCATTACATGCAGTATAGAATATAGTAAAATGACCAGAATCATAGCTTTTACTATCTTTCCATCTTATATCCTGAATTGCAGTTATAGCGATCTTGTATTTTCTGAACAGTTCCTTGAGTTTGGAAAATGATCAGGGTTTATATAAACGCAATATGTTCCATGTATCTAAAATAATATAGTTTTTCTTGCAAGCTTGTTTTCAGAAATTTTCTATCCGGTATCTTTAATTTGGCTTTTCAACTATTTAATTTTTTATGGAGTGGGGTTGTTAATCCCACACCCAAATCCCAACATGGAGTAACATATCTTCCTATTCATTGCCCTGGAGGCAGCTGATTTGGTTACACCCCCAGGCAATGGATAGCTTGGATATCTGGATTACTACTTCCTGGGGGTATTATTTGCACACAAAATAAAGTATCATTTTTATGCTTCACTGTACAGAAATTTGTAAGAGAGAGAAATCCTGGGTACTTGGATGGTTTGGCCAAGACTAAATTCTTCTTTATTGCCAGGTATTGAAGCTCTGCGTCGGACATTTTACCACTTGTGACTAGACAGTAGTACCTTTGTCAATTTTTTTGTTGTAGCTGTTTTCAATACATAGGATTTATTGTGATATGGCTGTTCCTGAACATTGCAGCAACACGACTCACCTCTCTCGCAGTACAGGTACAGGTTGGGACGGGACCTTGCCTTCCTTGGTAGTAAGTAGGGTAGACCAGGGCCTGAAGGCTGACATGCGAGCCCATGGCTCATACCACAGAATAGGACTGTTTTCAGTCACTGGGTATATATAGGTGCCATATGGATCCCCTCCTTCCAACTTTGCTTTCTTCTGTGTTTCTGGGGATTCCTTTGCTTCAGCATCTTGATTATGAGCCTGCAGCAGAAAATAATAATGCTCATATAATATACAACATTCAAAATGCACACAATATACTAGCGAATGTTCATTATAAAGAGTTTAATGATTTACTGTTCTTATAAAATTAAATCAAATATAACAAATATAGTTATAAATTCTGTAAAAAAATAGTTTCAATATGTTTCTATATGTACATGTTAAAGCTGATTAATTTAAATAAAATCGCAAAATGCTTATAACAGTGAAACTTAGCGGTTACAAAATGTGTAAACAATGCTTCTGAAAACTTTAGTCAACAAAGAAATGTTATTTTGTAGAAATCATTAATTCAGCATCAAGAAATAATAATCCTACAGATGAGAACATTATTCCACGGTAAACTTTTGCTACTTACTGATTGTCACCATCATTAAATTTGCCACAGAGCCAGAAAGAATATAAAGTCCCTCTAAGCTGGCATGTGGGAAATAGGACAATATAACAGATATTTACAAATGTCACTTCTGCATCCCTCATTCCAATTGATCTGCAAGTGTGGAAACTTAAGATTATTTCTTGTGACTATGAGAAGCTGCTTTTAAAAGTAAGCATTGCTAAATAGTGTTTTAATGCATAGTAAGACAATTTATATCTACACTATTTCATAAAAGTGGGTCTTCTAAGAGACAGTTGATAAATAAAGAAACAAGACGTACTATTTTAAACGCACATACTATGTTTCATTAAAACAAGCTTCACAGGTACCTTACACTAAAGTAAATACTTTAACAAGTTAAAGAAATGTAATCTCTAATTGCATTCGGTAAAAAGAAATAACCTTAATTTTTAAAATTCGTATTTGGTTGATTTGATTTATTTACGCAACGCTCTTTAACATCTCAGGTCATCAGCGTCCTGCTCAATTCAGGGCGTGAAACGGCCGATAAATTTCGCTCAGCGGTCTCTTCTTTCAGGCTTGAGGTTCTTTTATGTGTCGTAAATCTACGACACGGAATCCACGGCTTTACTTCCCTTCCGAAGGAAGCCATACTTAGCATTTTTACGCCCGAAAAATTCCATCGATCCTGGCCGGGATTGAACCGGCGATCTTGAGTTTAGGAGGCAAGTACGGTTACCACTAGACTAACAGGGCCGGCAAAATCGGCATATAAACAACAATCACAAATTCCCTTATATTCATACAATTCATAAACGTCATGCAATTTTCACATTGTGATGAAGACGATGATAAATAAGTTATTGGCTACTGCATTTTATTGCCCTCTTTTTATATGGAAGTTGTTGCGGATAACAACTTACAGACTATCAAGATTGGAAAAATAGGAATGCAAGAGGCATAATGACCATAACATTAAATTTCATTTTTCCAAATACACTGCTGTAACCTACCTAAGTAATCATTTTGTACCAGATGTACAAACATTTCACTCTCTATTCTTTCTTAAGCTCTTTGCATCTCTTAGAAAAACGTACAAACGTTGTACCATGTGGTATTACAATATTTTTATCATGTGATGTTAATCTTTTCAAGAGAGAATAAATGAACATTATACTGCTGAAGTTTGTTTCTCAGTTAGGAGCTAATCAGCATTTTACATTTTTTACAAGTTTAATTCTTCATATCCAAAATCCTGATCTTTTTTTTAAAGCTTAAGCGAATGTGAAAGCTGGTGACTCTGTGCGTTGTGAAAATGCATGGTGGACGTTAAGTAGGAACTTCAATATCATTCCGCATGCTGTACATGCATTCTCGCCAAAATTAAACAGTAAATAAAACTGAATAAAAACTGTTCACTTAAACGTAAGTTTATTTTCTCTGAATCTGTATTACCTAAATTTTTGTTTATATTTTTCATCTCTTTCCTCTAGCTGCGGCCTATTCAAACTTACGACTACAACTGTGAAGTTGTTTAATCGGAGAGGTCAATAGCGAGTCATCTTGGGTAATGATTGGTGCTAAACATTTGGAATACATGAGAGAACCGCGTATCAAAATCAGATGAAAAAATATTAAATATTTTACCGCAATTTAGTTTGAATAGATGACGTAATTGCTAGGAAGTGTACCTTGCCCTAAAGAGTATTGGCTTCGAGAATACGATAATGTGAAACCTAGCGAGGGGTTAAAGAACTAACACGACCGCATTTTGTAAACAAACTGATTTAAAGACGACAAATAATAGCCTTTCTCTTTTTCTCTCGAGTTCCCTCTCCAAGGCGATATACCGCCCTCCACAGTGAATCTAGAACTAGATCAATTAATGGCTGATTATACTAATGGGAACTCGCTTAACAATAGTGACGTCATTTATTTCAAATGACTCGCAGTATAGTCCAAATAAATTGATTATCAGTAACACACACACACACACACACACAATTTATTTTAAATCAGAAAAATTTTCATATTTGAAAATGGCTGCATTTCATCATGTTTCAACTTCAATAGCTTTATACTGCAGCTACAAGTTTGCATGTAAATATAACTCTTGTGTTCCTTTGCATGGACCAGGTTTGGATGTGCCTCTTGTCAACAAACTGTGACATTATTGTATGTATTAGTGCATTGAAAATGAACACAAGGGCTATGGTGGGTTATTGAACATTGACCCTTACCATTGCACTTCATGTTGTAATTTTTGGGTCTTTCAGATGGATCATGCTTGATAGTGTTCTCTTTTTCAGCGTAACGTGATTTTTCCTGGTAATAAAATCCTGGACAACAAGGCCGTGAAAGAACAATGAGACATACCGGCCGGTTGAAAATCTGATGTGCAAAATGTATTAATTATTTACATTTGAAAACTACTCATTTTTTGATTGATATGAACGTTATATAATTTCATTTAAGATGGCAATCACGGCCGATTCAGTGCATATGCTTCTGAAGAAACAAAATTTTTGGTGCACACTAAATACGGTGATAGACTTGAACTCTTTGTCATTTCTTGAATATTTGTGTGTGTTTTAGGTAGATATGCAAAATTTATTGATTAAATCTGTAACACCTTAATATGTTTCTTTACCTGTACAGCCAATTTAAGCTTCGTCTTTTCAATTTTTGTTTCTTTTGTGTTACTGCTTGGAGTTAGAAGACGTCTTTCAAAATTTAATTACCATAATGAAGTTCAATTTGGCATATGCAGTTCCAACAATATTGAGTTGAAATTAAATTCTGCTGCTTAGGATTGAAAAGCTTGAAACTGAGTACTCGCAAGATATGAAAATTATAAAGCCACATTGCAGTTAAGTCCAGCGATTGATCAACTTTGCCGCCAAAGCAGGCGGCAACGAGACTCCATTGACAGGAGAGACACTGCCGTTGCCATGGGGATGCCTGCCCAGTGAATGAAACGAAAGCATCGCTCGGCGCCGGGAATGGGGACGCCCTTGGTCCGCTAAGCCCGGCACCCACGCTCCTAACACAGAACAGCGTGGGCCGAGAAAGAGACAAGAGATCTGCTCTCATTCCTCAGTCGACGCCATGGCTCAGCGTCGGATGCCGCCATAAAGCAACAAGTTGTCGTTTATAATCCAAACAAAGTTTTGCACTTTCCGATATGCAATATTAGCCATTTGTGTTAAAAAGTCTCTGGGAAGGCAACCACTCATTTTATTTTATGCTTCCTGATTTCAGTGTTTTTACTGGTTTTTAACGCCTTTTTTGCCACTAAGGCATAATAGGCGGTGAACAATGATGATACAGGAGATGAAATTATAAATTGGGAAAGGATTTTTTTCTTAAAGGAAGAAAGTGTTCCAGTTTTTGTTTAGGGTATTTACACGGCATTTGCCATTTATGAGGAATGAGGAAAACCTGGAAAAAATATTTAGTCAGGGAGGACGGTTCTGGCGGGAATCCAACCCTAGCTCAGGAACGAGTCTGTGCCTTAACGTTCTCAGCCATCTGTATAGGTATTTTCAATCCTTCTTGCATTTCACAGATTTGCAGTGCAATCTGTCAGTCAACTGCGAGGCCCTACTAATAAAAACAGCAGTTTTACTTGCAATTTTCACCAGTAATCTGTTACTATAATCAGCGAAGCTCGAGAAACACGGTTATTATGATAAATCTAGAGTTACAAGGAAAATAAATTCAGCATGCTTGTTTAACATTTATTAAATACCCATTGAAGACCAATTTTTATAATAAAATTTTGTATAACAGTGAACCTCACAAGTGCTGAATCGCACCATAACAAAGAAAATCAGAAACGTTTCTTTAAGAAGTCAATGCACAGAAATACACGATACCGATAGTTTGGCCATTGGGGAAAATGGGAAGGCTCACTTAAGAGATAACACAGTACAGCATCGATTATCGGAACTGCGACCAGAAATAGTTCGGATAAATGCACCAGGTAATTAACAGCATTAATAATTCCATGCAAATATATGACTCGCCATAGCCCAAGGAGGGCTGCTGACCTACCGCGACGACCGCTGCGTCCTCGATTTCCGTAACATGATATAGGTAGCAGGCAGTACTGCAGGGGGGCATGTGATCAGCACATCACATCTCGCGCGGCTTGCGAGATCGAAGATCGCCACCTCTCCATCAGGCAGCTTCTAAGTTGTCCTCGCGAGGTTGGGTGGACCTCCCTTACTCAGAAAAATTCCTAAGTAGGTAGCGGAAATCGAACCCGGGCCTCCCAGTCAGCAGTCAGCAACACTAATCACTGGACCAGGGAGAGAGTCATTCAATTTAAATGCATATTTGTTTCTGTGATACATTTTCTTTTAGAGACAAGTTTGGATGCAAATTGACGTTCTCTTGATTTCGCTTCATATAAGATATAGTGGATTTTCATTAGCAAACATTCACTCTTTCCTTTTTCTAGAGAGCTTACAAGTTGTGATTTTCTATTTATTGTTAATACATTAAAATTTAGTTTAATTAAACACCCCATGTTTCATAGTGTATTTGGCACGCTCAACAAACCGCCACGGATGACTGAGGTCGTTAAGGCGCGGACTCGTGAGCGGGACCGTCCTCCCTGATCCAGGTTTTCTTCAATCCTCATAAAGGCGAATGCCGGGGAGGTACCCTAAACTTAGGCCTGAAACGTTTCCTTCCTTAAAAAAAAAACCTTTCCCAATATATCATTTCATCTCATCTATCATCAGTGTCCACCGCCTGTGGTGCCTCAGTAGTAAAAACTGGCGTTAAACACTATTAAAAAAAAACTAAGCTCAACAAAGCAAGCGAGTCTTTTAGCACAGAACAGAAAACAGCTCATGAGCTTCAACTAGCTTTCTCACAGTGAACATGTTGTTAAATCCTATGATGATCAAAAAAGAAACAGCTCATGCTACACGTATGCAGTAATTTGAAGCGCGCGTAAATGAGAGAATGCGCATTAAGCTATGGAACGGCATTCTCCAGGCTACTGAAGTCACATGATTGGCAGTAAAAAGGAACTTGTGCTCGTAATTTCAGAAAAAGGCATATAGCAGTTAGGTTGAAACGAGTTCTTGCAGTTTCCAAAATCCCATACGAGTTATTTATGATTAAAGTGTTTTAGCACGTATATCATTCACTATTTCTATATAGCTTTTAATATTTATAAATTAAATTTATTTCAGTCATCAAACCGTTCCTTGTTGGAAAAAATAGTTCGCGTAATTCTCACTAGGAGGAACACAGAAAAAAGTTACCTAAATTTCTAAGTGGTGTTACCAATACCGTATTTGTGATAATTAAGTTGCAAATATATTTCGGCGGTAAGAACTGTAAATTAAAATTTCCATTATTATTATTATTATTATTATTATTATTATTATTATTATTATTATTATTATTATTATCATCATCATCATCATCATCATCATCATCGTTGTTGTTGTTGTGGTTGTTATTACATTCTCTTAATTTATTATCCCACATTTCTGTTCAAATATGTAATTATGCAGCACTGAAAGAATCTATTATTATGCCCTTGGATATGCGCAATAATGAGATTAGTTATTATTGATTTTCTTACAGTGGACATCGTTCCAGAGCTACTAACATAGTTACTTATGGAACAATCAATTTAATAGTTATTATGTAATATCAAGAACCAATGTTGAAATCACTGTGAGAAATGAAAAAATTAAAATAGAATATAGAATTTGTACTTGTTTAATCAGATCGCATTCCAAAATGAGCTAATGTTGGTAACGGAATGTTATAAAATTTAAAATGCAGTAGTTTCTCTTTTGAGAACCTTGAGCTAAAAGAACTACTTTTGCATGAGTTGTTTAAATATAGTATTCCTGCCAACTGAGATTTTTCCATCTGTAATAGAGTAAGAGAAAAATTATACATTATATATTTAAAACATAATTAAATTAAAGTACCAATGGAGAAAATGAGGGTTTAAATATTTGGCATTTTTGATGACTGGTGTTCGAATAATCCATGTTCTACTCGACATACAACTATCTCATTACCGATGGAAGATTTTTTTTAAAAACGATTTATTAGATTCAAAGACTAAGACTACTCATTCCAAGGAAGCAGAAAATTAAAAAAAACATGCTGGAACAAGCCAGAAGTAAACTGCAGGACATGTATCGGCAGAAGAATGACCCTAGATGACCCAACAGCTATTAATATATGTCAATTTTGCGTTTGTTTTGACACTTTCAACATTAATCAAATATTAAAAAAACATTTTAAATTATATAACACAAGTGTTATATACAATTTATTGTCAAAATATAGAACAAAATTAAACAAATAACAGATTTTCACGTTTTCATAATTGTTCATGTTTTAAATGCCTTTAATATAATCATCATCTCAATGATGGGACGTTACACAACATCTGAGATAAGAGTTTGCTAATTTATATAGAAGCTAACGAGAATTTTGATACCACTTAATGATACTGAAGACTCGTGTTGGCGTTGCTATATTAACATCTTTGTGAAAAGTGTAACTTGATATGATTCTTGTTTTTAGGGATTAAAGATGAATATATTTTTATTTTATTTTGTCATCTGTCATGTGCATCATCACCAAAAAGCTGTTGGGTTATCTACGTTCATTCTTCTGCCGATCATGTCCTGCAGTTTACTTTTAGCTTTGTTACAGCATGTTTTTTTTTTTTTTTTTTTTTTTTCTGCATCCGTAGAATGTATACAGTTTCAAGTAAAAAGTAAAGAAAACAAACACGTTTACTTTGAGAATTGCAAAAACGAAGCATATACATTATCGGAACTGTAGCCAGATGCGATTGTAAGTGCTCTTAAATTTAGCCTTGATGGAGAAATCACTTCAATATATATATCCCAAAGCAAATCATGCAAATTGATTTGTCAGGCGGCAGAGAAAGTGGCCTGACATGATAAATCATTCAGGAAGCCCTACTTTGGTTTACCTTTGCTGTTTTAGATATTCCGTATGTGTGACTTAAAACAGTATTTTGCTAAAAATACGAAGCACGAACTCTTTCTGACATCATCAGTAAAACCATTTTAAACTACTCTCTCCAAAATACCAGTAGAAATGCTTACCGCGCGAAGAACAACAAAATTTATTGGTTTCAAAAAACAAAGTGTGTAAGTGACATTTACGAGGTGGTATCCACAATATTCGGGACAGGTGCTGCCATCTTGACAGAAGTTGCAGTAGACTTTTGTACCGCTAGATGGCAACACTAGCACATCTGATGAGTGAGTGTTTAAATTTTCATGCAGCTGGGTAGATGTGTTGAGATTCTATAGTACTTTTCATGATACTCTCTGTGTAGTGTGTGGCGATTTTGCAATGGATCCAAAATTAGAACAGAGAGTGTGCATCAAATTCTGTGCAAATCTCGGGGAAAATGCTACGGGGACCCTCGCAATGATTCAGGGACAAAGCATGAGCCGTACACGTGTGTTTGAGTGGCATGCTCGGTCCAGGGCAGGCCGTACAGCTATTGAAGAAGATGCCCACACCGGTAGGCCCGTCAGCTGTACAACGCCTGACATTGATGCCAAAGTTCAACACCTCGTTCGTGGGGATCGGCGTCGAACGATTAAAGACTTTGCTTATGAAGTGGGAATTGGTTATGGCACATGCCATCGAATTTTAATTGATGAATTGGGCATGCATCGTGTCGCCACAAAATTTGTGCCAAGGGCCCTGACTGCTGATCAGAAGACGCAGCGTGTTGAATTTTGCACGGAGCTTCGTCAGGTCGTATCCGATGACCCAACCTTCTTTTCCAGGTTCATCACCGGCGACGAGAGCTGGATGTACACTTACGACTCTGAGACAAAACAACAGTCCTCCCAGTGGAAGAACCCGAACTCACCAAGACCAAAAATGCGAGACAAGTTAAGAGCAAAGTCAAGAGCACGCTCCTCGTTTTCCTTGATACCAAGGGGGTTGTGCACAAAGAATTCATCCCACCAAATCAAACAGTGAATTCCACGTACTACTGTGACGTTTTGCGGCGGCTGCGTGAAAATGTGCGGAGACGACGGCCCGAACTTTGGCGACAAGAGAACTGGCTGTTGCATGACGATAATGCGCCCCGTCACAATTTCTTGTTGACCAGAAGCTTTTTGACGAAAAATAACATGGCGGTTGTCCCCCACCCTCCCCGTTGTTCACGTACTCGCCTGATTTGACACCCTGCGACATCGTTCTATTCCCCAAACTGAGAATCAAGTTGAAAGGACGTCGGTTTGACACAGTTGAGAGGATTCAAGAAGAAACGCTGTCTGTGCTAAACACCCTCAAAGAACATGACTTCCAAGATGCACTTGGAAAATGGCAGAATCGCTGGGACCGGTGTATACGTGTGAAAGGGAACTATTTCGAGGGTGACGGCAGTCATTAGTCCCAAAGTAAGTTTTTGACCAGATGGCTGCACCAGTCCCAAATATTCTGGATATCACCTCGTATTTAGCTGATAAATCCCACACAAAGTCACAATCTGCAAGATGGTGTTAAGATGCCAAGATTTTACGGCATCTGAGAGGTGCAAAGCTTTTGTGTAGGTAACGCGAAGGTCCAGATCAAGGACTGTCCTACTGGCTATAGGCAGAATATATGCTGTATTTAAAACATTGTAGCTTCTATTATGAAGGGTATGTCAGATTTTGAGCTCATTTATATTTCTGCTCAGCTCATTTTTTAATATTAGGGATATTACAGCACACCTTGCTAGGAGGGAAAATACCTTTCTTTAACATTTTACTTGAGTGTAGGGAGCGGATTTTATATAGTATATGTTTAAGCATTTATTTTTATGTAATAAAACACGAAAATATTAATTAAAATTTTGGAAATATACAGTTATTGTGTGGTAAAAATATAAAACATTATTTATATTATACCAAAATAAATAATGAAAAAATATGTAAATTTTTTGCATACTTTCCTTATATTCACCGTAAATTACCTTTCATGCTAACTTATTTATTTTTATGCATAAAATATTTTATTACAGCAGTAAATTTATAGGTACACACGAATATTTTCCACTAGTAGTTCCCCAAGGATTGCAGTAAACAGACAAAATAATCTCCTAATGATACATCAACAATGCATGCTAAATGCCCCTGAGCAAAATCTTTATTGAGATAATGATCTTTCAACATTGCAGTGTCACTTGTGCATATTTAAAGAGAAGAATGTCACTGATACAACCCTCACTTTCTATATCGTCCACAAGTTGGGCAATTTTACACTTCCTTTTATAGATATAGTTTTTCCCGAAAAATTTTCCAAATGTGTCCTTAAAAACTTGTGACCCTGGTGACAATTTAGCTAAGTTCCAAAAGCTGTTTGAAGCAACAGATTCGTATATGTTTCCAGTTTGTTTATTGTAGCATATAAAAGTTTAGATTTGCAGATATTAATGACAAATCATGTTTTAAACAACAATCCTTCAATAAGTCTTGAAGTGTGTTGATAGAAGACGCATGGTTTTTGTTCAACTCGGGTATAATGGAGGCAAAACTTAAATCAAAACCTTTTCATCAGCATTTAGCCGTGCATCCCAGCATGTAACTACAAAGTAGGAAAAGGAAGACTGATGGTTTTTGTTTGAAATTATAATTTTTTTTCATTTTGATGCCAACCTATCCATGCAAATGTTTGCATATACAAAACAATTCTGTTATGAATGCCTAAAAATAGCGAAATATAATAAATCAGAGTATGAAATGAAATTAAACACACATTTACGTGCTTAACATTTTTCTGACAATATATATATTTACATACCTTTTTATTGAAAATATCAGCTTTTGTGTGAAATAAGATTTTGTGTTCATGCTGGTAGCTGTTCGTTAGGACTTTTAAGCTATGTTATGAACATTTACCTTCATGCAGAAAAAATAAGATATAAGAATCCCGAGATGCACATCGTATGCAGCCAAAACAATTTTGCAACAATCGTTTCATTAATGATGAGGAAACATGAAAAATCTCCTTCCATGTGCAGGCGACTCTGAACGTTGCATGTCGGTCCAAGGTAAACACTGCATTATAGGTTGCCACCCGCTCACTTTCGACATTGTTGCTTTGAACAGACTGTGCAGAATCCTGTTCTAACCTCCCCACCCCTCTGTCATCATGTGCAATGATCGGGTAAACCATACGCTGATATCTTATTTACGAGGAAATTGTTTCACTTCAAATGATGAATTAAGAGCTTATATTTTGGTAAAATTTTGATTTAATTACCGCATTTAAAACACAGAAAAAGTATTTTTATGTCGCATGGGAACTGCAACGCCGAGGCGACGACTTTCATGAAAGCACACGTTAATAAGCTTTTGGAAAGTCTTATGCAGATAAATATTATCAACTTGTAATCGAACCAGTTTTTTCTCCAGATGATGAGCCAATATTTCAAAATTTAAGAATCTTATGCATTTCGATCCTTATAGAAAAAGAACTCTCCTATCTCGAACTAAGATCAGCACTCGGAATATATTTACTAAGTTCTGGCAGCATATGTTGTATAACATTTTACATTTCCCAGTCAGTACCTTCTCACTTATCCTATCCATTTTCTATCATAAAATTTACACATAAAGCGCAAATGTATTAAAAGCACGTTTATTTTCAGGGTTTCAATTCTAAAACCTCGTTTCAAAGCTACGTAAAAATAGGGCATTAAATCCTCAATCTGACCTGTTAAATCGGAGTGGCTAAGATAAATTAAATGCATTAAACGATTTAAATTGAATTCTAAATTGTCAGTGCATTATATTTTAGGAGTTCCAATTTATTCGGAAATTCTGCTTGGTTATCATATTCAAAATTATATATCCCCTCCCCCAAAAAACTCAAGACGCAGGCCATCTACTTCTTTGGAGCGCACAGGGTGGACCAGCCGAATGTCTTACGGGCAGAGTGAAGAGCGCGCTAGCGGTGAAAGCGCGGAGTCTCACACGTCCGCCTCGTTTCCTCTTGGGAGAGTAGCACGCCCGGGAATAAATAAAACGAAACATTTATAATAATTCATAAACATACTATACTTTATAAATACTTTACCTTGCCACATCCTAGTAAATGTGAAAGTGGTGTCAATTTTAATAGCACATCTTTATATCTAGAAAGAAAGATTTGTGACACTGGTTGCTGCTCGGCTGTTGTCATTTCGTTTCTAAGTGTCTCATTTGTTCGTTGTTTGCTCCTGCAAACTTTATATTTTAAAATGTTCCACAAAGATATAATAATAATAATAATAATGATAATAGTAATAATAATAATAATAATGATAACAATAATAATAATGATAACAATAATAACAATAATAATAAATACCACACTTACTGAGATCTGGGTAAGGAGCTGCCCGTAGTTCCTGTTGATCCTGTCACTAAGTTTGTTCTCTATCGCATGGATGAACCTCATTCCTCATGTGTTCAAGACACAGACACTTCTTATTGATTCATTGTTACATAAGATCATATTTGTTCACGGAGAGAACCTGATTCTCTTGTATATAAGCCATTGATGTACACTTAGGAAAACAGTTACGAATTTATGCACTTTACGCACACTTATCATAAGACTTCATCAAGAGATAGTCCTCGATTCTTTGTTCAAAGATGCGTTTTACCATATTTATAATTAGTCTTTATAACTGTCACCGACCACGTTCGTCAATAATGCTCTTCTAAACAACATATTGGCATGCAATTGCAGACAGTGCTTGCCAAATACTTTCAGTTATTTCTGAGAGAGGTGAATGGGAGATAGTCGGCGCGTCTCTGCCCATGAACCATGCAAAAACTCTCAAATGGCACGCACTCGTTCAAAGAAAGAGCTAACATTTTATTTGTATCTTCTGGCGTGCATAAGGCCTCCTGTTGGTTCAGAAAACATGAGCTTGAGTGGAACAGAAACTTGTTTTCAGAATTAATTATCGAAAAAAGAACACTATATCTGAGATTTATAACAGCGGCCAAGTCCTTTTTACAAAAAGAGCGAGCTTTTGAGGTACTGCGTATTCTGAAAGCCTTTATAAGAATTTTCCATTGCACAGAATGTTGCGCTGTCGGCGAGCATGCCAGTAATTCAAGTAATAATCTATTATACACGAAACTCCTACCGATTCCTTTAAAAATGCTATATGAGCCTATCCTAAATAAATAAGACTGGCATTGTCGATCGTAATTTCCCATGCATTTCTAACAGCTCAGCATAATCATCTACCATCATGGACTAAAAGCGGTTCCACCTTGAATTCTGTTCTGTTCTGCTCTTGTCAACATTTCTTTTACATACAGGTAAATAAGAAAACATTTGTTTGGGATATCGGATTTGTTCATTCTATTAACACCATCTTTCCAATTTTCTCTATAAGTTTGGATTTTTTCTAAGAACAGAAGTATGCTAAGATTATGTCTTAAAATTTAATTAGCAATTCTTATCATCTATTGTACAATATTTTACTGAACAAAGAGATCTCGTTTCAATTTCTGTGGTCTTTTCATTAGATTTTTTTATTATCCAGTATTCAAAGCCACAGAGAAAGAAGAGTAGTGATAAGACTTTGTAGACATTTAATTCTGTTTCTTTAATCAATTTCTTATTTAAAGTTATTTTCATTGTCTCACATATTTGGATAAATTTATTTCAATTTAATTAAATTATAATCCATTTTAAGCATAAAATATTAATAGATAATATAAACTCAAACGCCTGAGTGAGCAAGAGACCGTGTGCGGGCGTAGTTCAGTTAAAAATGTATTAAGAAATGAAAACTAAATAATTATTAATTAGACTGATATTCAAAAGAGTAAGTACATGCATTGCACTTATTGCATCTTAAAGCATCAAGCTCGACAACCAGGAATATATTACATATTATATATGCACATATTTTAATGAAACTAAAGTGTGTAGTTTGTTGAATTTTATTCTTAAGTATACTCGAGTTTAATTCATTTAATTCTGAGTCCATTGATATAATATGGTTATAGATCTTAATTCAAAATTTCTTCCATGTTTTAGTCCTGCAGATGTAAAATATTTTGATTCATTTAATAAATGGCACTCATTGCGTTTGATAATATATCTCTAAAGTATTCGTAATACTTGTAAAAACAAAAACAAAACAAAAAAAAGTTGTTTCTGTTTGAAAATCGGCTCAATTCTGAAAAAAAAAAAAAAAATTGTTGGAAAATCTAAAAGTTTGTATAAACAAATTTTTAATACAGGCTTTTGTAAGAGGAATTGTTGCATATTAAACAACTCATTCAACCAGAAATAAATATATTAAGTGAATAATATCGTTAGGCAGATAATTTTGCAGTTACAAATTTGTACATTGTCTTTTGCAACATGTTACATATATGTGGTATAGACAATGTGTTTATCCCACTTTAGAAATTTATTTTATTCTTTATACATAAATCTTTATGAAAAGAGATGTTAAGAGGCTAAAAGCTCAACCTATTTATCTGCTCCCGTATAGTAATTTTTATTGATAGTATTTCATCTTATTTGTCTTTTTTCTTGAAATCCATTACCTTAGCCTTTTTAAGCTGAAACTTCGAAGTTATATTTTATATAGATCGGATTGAGTTTTAAAAATATCAATTACAATTCATCTTCTGTTTCTGAGACAGAAATCTTATATAATATTGTTATACTGTTATTTGTTTCTATTTTTGAATACTTTTGTCCATGTAAAGAATTAAAAATACGATTGATAAACTATACTTGTCTGACTCCCCTATTAGTCTAGTCTCTATAAAGCTATTAACTAACTTATTCCTAAATTTAAAACCATTTTATTAACCTTGTACACACTTTAATTGATTTGATCGTGTGTCGTGGAAAACCTTTCCTTTCTAAAGTTAATCAAAGTGTAAACCATTCCACCCAGTCAAATGTCGTTATAAAATCTATAAAGCAATATGCGTCTGTAGATTAAATTCCCTTCTTTTCTTTAACAAAATGTTTGAGCAAACATTACCCATGCATGATGGTGGTGCTTGCGTTGAAGTAAACGAAGCATCTTATGCGAGAATCGCCGAATAAAACTTATAGCAAATTTTCCAATCTATAGGTAATGACATCCTCAATAGCACGCTTATATTTTGCTTAGTTTGTTTATATTTCACGCCTTCTGTTTTCAAGAATTTATTCATGCTTTATGTAAATACATGCGCCTTAACGCCGATATTTGCAATTTACATGTCTATTTCGTTAACACACAGCGATCCATACATAAAGCCTTTAAGGTCTAGAGCACTTAAACTGAGCCATCCCTGGTTGTTTGCAGCACACTCATAAACTAAGAAAGCTTTAAACAGCCAAGTTTTTTACGACTAAAATACGCGCAAATAGATGACCTCAGGCGTGAACAGACATTAGTGAACTACAACTGAATAACTCTGCTTTACTTCTTCATCTGCTTCTGTTGCCTACATAATTTTCATTATTTTTTTCCTCTCCAATTCTACTTCTTCGTCTTTTCATCCAGCATTCCTTGAGCTTTTCTGCTCTTTGCCCCTCACATGACATCACATCATTTGCGGCTATGCCGTTATTTTACCGCATTAGTCTTGTTTTCCGCCATTTCAATGAAATCTTTACCTAATTATTAGGATGGTTTATCACCTGCATTGCGCACGACACATTTTAAGAATTAATGTTAGTGCATTGCTCAATGCTGTTGATTTGTTGGAACATGTTTCAACATCCCCCACAGAAATAAAGGGATTATTTCTTGCAGAAATCGATGTGGGAAAAGTTAAGTTACATATGGAGTAGCTCTGTACTCCAAATCCAAATTATTAACATTACAAAATAATTGCACACAAGCTTAAAATGCATCAATGATTTGCTTTCGATACATAGAAGCGGTTAAAGTTGGTGTAATGCCATTTTCATAATGAATAAGATGTTACCAATAACACCATGGCTTGAAACTGACGTCCACAAAGCTATATTTCCTTTGTGTACTTATTAGACTTCTCCCAGGCTAGGAAACGCAGGTTTTGTTTGTTTGCATGTTCACTGAGGAGAACATGATGTTCATCAGACCACCACCAGTCGTCAAGGTAATATGCGTCCTCATTAAGGTGTGATAACACAGTCTTTAATGTTGTAAGCGAGCGTGGAATTCCTCAAGCCTCAACTTTATGAAGTGATAGGAGTTCGCTCACCATGTGGATAGTTCTTTCTACTTAAACCGCACTATTATTTATTTATTTATTTATTTTTGACATTGGAAATCCCTGAACGAAGTAACAACTTTGTTACATCGCCGCATAAATCGCTCTGAATATTTACAATAATTTTAATATCATGGCTTCTAAAGAAATGTTTCACACTCAAGGCACTTTTTGAAGAACATATGCGACACGAACAACCACAAATTAGCTTATGTAAACATGTTTTGGTAACTATGAAAGGAATAACAATTACTGTTATTTTATTATATTCATTATAGTTACCCACCATTTTAATGCCAGGCTCAATATTTCTTACTATGTTACGTTATCTGAATATGCAACATATTTTCCTTGCCTTTTTAATAATTTCATAAATTGGACTGCAAAGGAACCAAAGTAGAACGGAAAGAAATGGCGCTTGCTGAGGAAAAAGCAGTTCTAGCACGATTAGTTTGAATATATCCATAAAAGCAATAAACGGTATTAGATACAACCATAGAAACGGGTTTACTGAAATCTTTAGCAAATATAAGCGGCAATAGCAGGCATGTATCTCGCGGGGTATGCGCTTAACATGATAACTTCCCGCTACCGGTTGCCATGTATCATTAATAATTACTGTTGCTATAAACACATGAACCACCTTAACATTGGTTCAAAGCATGGCGTGATATCGTGTTTGTTCAAAGCGCCAATGGCCATACCAGTTTGTATTCCCTGCATAATTCTGTTGAAATGCAATGCGAATTAAAACATGAATGTTTGGGCGAACAGTAACCCTATTATTTGTCGTGGCATAGTGCAGCGCCTCAATTGTAGAGCAACATGTCATCACCTAGCATGTCGCTGTGATCAAAATGTAGAACGTGTTTGGATTATACGTAATCCAATAAAAGAGATGTTTCGAACTAAACACAGTTTATTCCCACAGCTCATTAGCGTTTCAGAATACAAAAATCCTTATTTTGGTGTGATACTAAATACAACACGTTCAGAAAGCAAGTGAATGCTTCCACTGATATTACAAAACATGTGCGAAAGACATACGGTCTGGCTAAATTCTAGTTAAATTGTTTCTCATATAGCATTTCGTATAAAGCGCACCTTTGTGCTAAACGGAACGCCTTCATGATTTCGTCAACCCATATTAGTATGCATAAGTATATAACATTAGATAACAACTGTACATGCCTATTATGGTTATGAACGACGGTTTAACAGGGTAATCATAATACTTATGAAAAAAAAAGGGCACATATCTACTAATAACGCAACCCTAATCTGTTTTTGTTTGTTATTTTTGTGAAAATTTACAACGCTGTAAAGCATTTAAATTTATATAATAAAATTAAATTGCAGAACCATTGACCCCAAATGAGTTTCTGTTTCACTTCCAGGAATAAAAAGGAGATCCGGCATATAATCAGGATGAGTAACCAACTGGACACGTGAATGCTCTAGAAATCAATTGCAGACAAACTGTCACACACCAATTGGCATTAATCATCTTTCTCTCCTCCAGAAGAACAGTGGCCACCATACGCCGGGCGGGGCTGCGCCTACGCTTCCGGGAATATCCAAACTGTGGAGTAACGGGTAAATGCAGCATTTTATCACATGATGTTATATTATCTGATACACTTCCAAAGGCCATATTTTCAAATCTTTGGACCATGTAGTGACACTATTCCACAAGAAGTTGCTGCTGGTCTTCTGACAGCAAACGTGGCACCTACCGGAAATAAATTATTCGTTGATGGCGAAGTTACGCCTAGAGTAAATTCCGTCGTTCGTGGATCAGTGCGAAGAATGTTCTCAACAGCCTCCACATTTTCATCGATCACTTCATTTTCTGCACCGCCGAAATTCCGCAAAGCACCAGTACACCTGCGTTCGTAATGGAACAGAATCTGAAAATGTTCTCTGTTGTGTCATGTTCTCTGTATTCAATAGAATAGCAGACAGCAAACACAATAAGACAATTAATTTTATTGCAGCTACAACAATTGATGCCGCTCGCTATCTTTTGCCATTATTTACTAATCAAGATAGCTCTTTCTATTGCTGCAAACATGAAATATGCACCTCTGCCAGTTCTTCCGTATACGGAAATTGAAGTAGTGACTGTCGTATGCAGTGCTTTGCGTGTTCTATAGTCTATAATCTAGTATATTATAAAAGCAGGTGTCATATACTGACTGTTTCTTTTCTCCATAATTTTTTTTTAAAATTTTCTTCCTCTAACTTGTGCCTTTTAGCGCTCATTCCTTTGGTTTCGAACATCTTTTTCCCTTTCCTTCATCATCCTTGTTACCTTGCCACGTCAGAAGACCTCGGCGGTTAGTTTCGCTTGCTGTTGGCTGTCAAACCTTCCGTATGATCACGCAAGCATTTGGCTGGCATGTTCTTGCTTCTTTCCACAGAATGTTGAGTCGTCTGCAGAACGATGTGGGGAACAGGTCGTTTTGGTCTTTACCTCTAAACTGTTAGGTACGGAGACTTCTCCGTAGAATAAGCCCTGTGACCTAGCTGTACCTCTTCCTATGATATTCGCACGTTGCTGCCATTTAAACTTGCTCATAGTGGACATTGAACTCCGTGCAACTATAATACAAACACAAAATGGCAAAAGGTGATAAAGTTCAAGAAAGATGAGGGGAACTTGAACATTAAAGCAAAAGAGTTCGGACAATTCATCCACATTTTCCCAAAAGAAAAGTGTGATTAAAATGTGGTATATTCAACATTAGAGGGCTATAACTGCATTTGAAAATGATAAAAGAGGCGAATGTCTCCATCCTAAAAATAATCTTAATCTTATGGCTTCAAAATACGAATTAATACTGTAAAATAAATTCAAAGCTAGAAGAGTTAAATAATTGAAACGTTTCAAAAACTAGTGTTAGTACATTTGTATGGAAGTCTGGGAAGCGAAAAGGACTTAATGAGACGGAGTGATCGATGCCTGGAATTCTCGCAGCCCTCTCTCTAAATTTTTTGTGTCATTTCTTAGAAAGAATTACTCAGAATTGCTTCATTACATTTTATAACTTTGCCAGAGCGACATTAGTTCAGGAACAAATTCATTTTACGGAACATCGCAATAGCCATTGTTTACTCCTTTTCTGTGTAGCGCATTACCCAAGTCGCACAAACTGTAGTCATTTTCGGATTAAAGTGTCTAGCATAACACAAAAGATTTCGATGCCCTCCTCTTGTTGCCATAAGCTTCTCAACATACCTACTGGGCAACTAACAACAATAGCGTTTGTTTTTCATCGACTACTGAGGCATAAAAAAAACAAAAAAAAAAAAAAAAACTCACGCAGCTAATAAAAGAAAGAGAAAGCGGTCGAATGAACAATTTATTTTAAGGTGCAGTTTCTTCTGGAATGTACGAATGGATAGCCGTATCAGCGCGGCTCATTTTTTATTTTCCACATCACAATAAAATGTAAAAAGAAGCAATAAAATTTGAGAAGTACTGTTCTGCAATACGCAACCACGATACTGGCCTCATTCCCTTCAATTTTTTTTGAGGGGGGTTTATCATTGCCAATTGAGCAATTTGTATTCCACTGCATAAACAAACGGCGGACAAAGCCGCCAGCACCGGCTATCTGTACCCGGCTAGCCCACCAACACGCTGCGTGGAATCAATATTAAGACTGACTTTCTTTGTTGCACATGGCTCTTCACTACTGCGCACGCTTCACCTGCTAGCGTGCTAACTGCCTAGATAATCCATATGCTGTCGCGAGTGCAACGCCGCAGTAACATAAAGGCTAGCGATCTTTAATTCCGCTTGTAGTAGAATCTCACTCAAATTTCTCCATTACTCACCGGACCATAGAGAGGAAAACTGTATCAGCTGGCCTGAGCAGTTAAGTATGATTTTCAGTGTTATTGCTGTTTACAATGCGTTTTTATGTAAAAAGTTATTTCTGGAATACATACCTCTGAGCTCTTGAACCTTACGTGTATATGTTTAAACCGAATAAATTATATCTAAACTTAAATAAATCTAAAGTTATCAAATGTAGAACTAAAGGGACCGAAGAATATTAAAACAATCGAGCATTGGTCTACAAATAGCCAATTATTTGAATTCAGAAGCTTACATTAAGTCTGAAAGTAGCTCTGCGTGTTTAATAATGAAACAATTAAGCAACAACGAAAATATTAAATTTAGTTTATATTGTTCATTTTAATTCAGAAATGAAGTATGCTTATATTTTGGGATAACTCGGTATAAAGAAGATGTATAGTACGGGATAAACCTTGATGGCCTTTTTGCTGGAACTAAGATCATAGCTATGCAACTGCTTATTTAGGTTGCGTTAATATACTACACTTGAGGAATGCAGTGTTTCAGAATTTGCTCAGGTAAACAAAATTGTCACGTCTCTGCAATCTCTTTCAGTATATGTTTTGGTGCTAACAGAGATCGGGAGTGGAAGTGAAAGTAAATAATTTATTCACCTATTCTATATTTATTAACTAACAAAGCATCAAATATTCCCAATAATAACGCAAACAAGAAATTTTCACAGTCACTGTTCAATCTTTGTTGTACGAAAGTAACGATAGCAACACTGGAGAATTTTCAGGTATCTCGTGGTAGTCAGGCGAAAGTGATAACACTAGACACTCGGAATTCGGTGGGATGGGGCGAAGTTACTATGCTTTGTCCCGCACTTCACCTTTCTACCACAGAAAAGAAAAACTACAGAATGCGAAAAGATTTGTACAAAATTAATAAGTAGAAAGCGGCTTGGCACTCAATAATTTGAGAGAGGGAATTAATGGTCTCTGACGCTTTGATATTGAGCTACACGTATCGATATGAATCAACCCCATAGCTATGCTGCGATGTGACACATTTATAGCTGCCCGTAGAACAATGAAACGTCTGAGACAATTTTTTTGTTCTTTGAGTTGCCACCTTTTTATACGTAAATTTGTGTACATATTTTTTTCCGCACATTACATACGAACAGTGTGATATAGACAGCAGGCATTCAGGCAAAAAAGTATTTTAAAAAAATTATGGATATTGACTTCCTTGCGAATATATATTTTCTATTTGACTTTTATATTAATAATGCAAAAAACAACAAAAAATCATTCATAATAGAAATACTAGACAATAAAGAGATCAAAACGTATTATCTTACTATTAAAATTATTTTTATTATGAATTATAATATACAATGCGTTTCCAGCAACCTAAAATACTTATCCAGTAATAACGAAGATTTCAAAATTGCTCTTAAAGATATGTTCGTCAAATAACTTATTATTTAAAATTCTCTATGTGTTCTAAAGTATTAAATGTACTCTACCAACTTATGAAATGTAATAAATATGATCTTCGATATTAACAACTTATTAGATAATGCATGTTATGAATAATACGCTGATTTACTGTTATTCAAACGCTGTGGCTTTCAGCATAAACGGCATTTTCAAACGTTTTTATAAACTGACTTTCTTGTCTGTTCGAGTGGAATTTTGTAATTAATTTTTCATGCACTTCCAAATGAGATAGCGACTTGAAAATTTGCACATAGGTCAGTAATGGATGACAATAGAATAAAATACGGTAATTATCATGGTTCAATGGTTCCACAGTTCAAAAATATGGATTCCGCAGTTTTGAAAGTAAAGCAGCGCAATATTCAACACGAAGGTTTTAAAAAATGTAAGGTTGAATAGTAACAACACATTTCTGTAGTTTTGTTAATAACACATAAAAATATAAAATTTATATTAATTTTTATTTAAAAATAGGAACAATTGCTATAATGACTATATTATATTTATCGATACAATAAATAAATTATAGTGTAACTTCATTTATAAATAATATCAACGTTTTATTTGACTCTAAAATGGTTAGAATTCTTTTTGTTATATTTTGACAACAATACAGTCGTCATGGCAACTATTCAAATAAACAGCGCGATGTCGAACGCGCAAATTCCAAGAAACGCATGGCTCAAGCGCAATCAACAGAGAAGATGGAAAAACGTTTTTCTCGAATGACACGCAACGACATGCTAAATATTTTCATAACAATACAGTCGCCATGGCAACTTTTCAAATAAAAACATCAAATTTAAATCTTCACAATTAAATCCTTACAAATAACATTTAATAAATCTGATTTCTCACACATAAATTTAATTGCGCTAGTGTGTATTAATTATGTATTAATAATTTCAACTGTGTAAATAAGTAATGAATGAGTATTATATTTAATATAATTAGTGAGTTACATATATTATCATAGATTTTGACTTCTATATTGAGGATTTGGTACAAATGTATTTAATACTGAAATAAAATTTTTCAAAATTAACTTTGTGTTTCTGTAGTTTGTTTTTAATTAAAAAATAATAATTAATGAACTGTTTCGATATATCAATGGAGTAGATAAAACAATTTTCTATTTTAGATGTGATCAAGAGAAAACAAAATGAACTAAATATAAAAGTTGGTCAATTTTTGTCATTATTTAATGGAAATGTATAACACTGATTGCAAAATTACGTGCACACAGGACTAAAAATTGAAAATAATTTAAATAAAAAAAATTTAAAAACCACGTTTTTATTTTCTTAACACATTAAAAGTTTTATACTTATTCAAAAAATAGAAAATTTAAAACTAAATTGTAAATAAATTAAAAAGTTTAAAATAATTCATCCTAGCCAAATGCAGATTTATAACCCCCATGCAAATTCATAATCTCATAAACTTTTTAGAAAATTTCTTCCAAACAAAAACGTGGGGCGCATGCAATAGATAAAATAATAACTGTTAAGGGTATTTTTAGTTTAAATTAATCACACAAAAGGTTCAGATAAATTCTATTTTTTTTTTTTTTGAATAAGTATCAAACTTTTATTCTGTTAAGAAAATAAAAACGTGCTTTTTAAAAAAATATTGAAATTATTTTCATTTTAATTTTAACTTAGTTGTAAAAATTGTATAGTATTTAAAATTTGAATTGAATTCATAAAAATAATGGTTTTAAAATAAACTAGTAATCCAATAGAATTGGTAAACTTAATTAACATATTTTGACAAAAGTTAAAAGGGCCGTATAACAACAATTTGAGGTTATTTGAAAGAGATTAATATAAACAGGTATTTGCACTGACAACACGCTTAGTTAAGTGACTAACGTGATTACACAAATTAAAAAAGCCGAATCAAGAATTGGAAATTAAATCCATATTGATGAAACCATGAAGAACAGCACAAAATGTGACATTATTTAACAGTTCATGACATGTGTTTAGAAGAAATTATAGGTTCTAAATATTTATACGATAAGTACGAATAAAATCAAGAATTGCTGTTAGTAACCATAATATATATAAATGGTTAAACCAGTGAATATTCATGGAAATTAAACCTGGGTGATGAACGATCTTAACCCATGGGAGAGAACTATTTTCAGGAAAATATATACGAAAAAATGGTGGAGAGTGAATTTTGGTATATAAGGTCAAACTAACTAAAAAAGCAATTACATAAGAGATTTGGACATGGTAGTAGATGTAAAAACAATGACATTACCACGATCTGGTATAGATGCAGATAAGCTGGCGAGAAAAAAAATATGATGCCAATGTTGAGAAACAGCATATGTAGGAGGGAATATATAACAAGTTTGAAGATTTTAGAATGTGATTAGGAAGCAGTAGACAGAACTTTTTTTTAATGGTGTTTAACGCCCATTTTTACTACTAAGGCACCACAGGCGGTGGACACTGATGAACATGAAATGAGAAATGATACATTGGGAAAGGAGTATTTTTTTAACGAAAGAAGCGTTCCAGACAAGTTTAGGGTACCTCCCCGGCATTTGCCATTTATGAGGACTGAGGAAAACCTGCAAAACCTTAGTCAGGGAGGACAGTACTGGTGGGAATCGCACCCCAGACCTCCCGTTCATGAGTCCGCGCCTTAACGACTTCGGCCACCCGTGGTGGTGTTAGAACTGAATTGACAGCCTTTATTATGAAATATATAACCTTCAGAAAGCGGCAGCATGCTTTTCTATCCATTTTGTTGTTGATTGCGTTTATTTACGGATGCTCTTTAACATCGGCGACCCATACAATTCAGGGCGTGAAATGGCAGATAAATTTTGCTCAGAGGTCTCTTTTTTTTTCAGCGTTTCTATTGAGAGCATTGCCTTCGTTACTTGGACAGGCTTAAGACTTCCGAAATTTTTTATCGTGAATTTGGAATGTGTGGGTCTTACAGGTATGTAAATGCTTGTGATCACTGATTACACGGTTGTAATGAGTATGTTAGTGTTTAATTAAAAATGCGCCGGCAACTAATATATTGAAGTGTAGTTTCATTGCTGATGTACCAACTCAGCTATTCCGGGGACGAACTAAGGCTTGCTACCGTAATAGTGCCACTGAATGGAACGACGCCTTAGCTTAGACAATCTTATCCTATGCTTTCGAGGATCCGTAACTGTCCTCGTATAGAAAAATGCCCGAGGAGCGACGTGAGGCTGGTTTCTGTATGAGCAATATTGCATTAGCTAGTTATTTTAGGACAGTATTTCAGTTAACTAGCAGTCGCTTCTGTTATTTCATATATTTTATATAATGGATAACATGTGTATTTAGCGGATGCTGTTAGAGATAAATGGGTTTCCCCAATCCATTCTCCTATTTATCATTTTAGGTACCCTCTGATGTTCGCAATATACAAGCTTTCAGTTTTTCTCTATGGTAAGTTAACGGTTATAGTCATGACCACAGTATAGACAGCAGAGACAGCTTGTGTCGGTATCTTTGATGTTCGTGTTTCTAAAATTCAACTCAGAGTTGACTGTAGTTCACAATAAATCCATTAGATGACGCTTTATCACTGCAGTTAAATTGTGTTTAGCAATCACCTGTAAATGTGGAAGTTACGGATTCATTAATTTAACCGCAATGAAAATGCACTTTATATTTTATAATGTATATAAAATTCATATAAAAGATAATTATGTAGAACTCCACATTAATTAAGGTTAGTAAATCTTGTTTTTTTTTTAATTCGGATTTAATTCTTTATTGGTAGATTCTGAATGAAGGACAGACATTTACAGCATTACTGTTATTTATTTTCTTCTAAACTCCTACATTATAATTATCTGAGAAAGTGTAAAAACATGTTTAATAATAACGTTCTGCTATAAAAATTAGGTTAAGGAGCCGGTGAGCGTAGCTTTGTTTTATAATTACTGTAAATTAAGATCTCTGAAAAGCGTATATTGCGTTTTCCGTACTTAACAGCAGCTTTACCATATACTCGATAATCAAGTAGGGGAAGGAGAGAAGAATATCGTTGAAAAATAGGAGAGGTATTCCAGAAAATGGCTGTATAAAATATGCAATTATCCAAAAGCAATTTTCACTTCACAAATACCACTTCGAGTTGATAATTTTTCTATATAAATTTTCTTGGAAGTATTTTACCAAATAAGAATAGCCTAACATAAACTAAAATAATAATAATAATAATAATAATAATAATAATAATAACAGCAATGATGATGATGATGATGATAACGAACAAAGGATCGTGGGATTTGTTTTCATATTAGTACTAGTTATTATAAGGTAGAACACTTTTCAACGATTTTAATGTTATCCAGTAGTAAAAAAGTATAAACATGGAAGTTTTAGTGCTATTTGATCAGAATTAGTCACAGGAATTCCATTCAAGAACAAATTTTGCTTTATTAAGCCGTTACCTTTTCAATCAAAATTATGCATAGGCTTTAATTCACGGAAGTGGGTAGTGCCAACATAATCACCAACCGCCACAATCCGGTGACTAAGACTTTACCGTTAATAGTAAACATTTCTGAAAGCTTACGTTCGGCAATTATTCGATGACATACACATGCCTGATATTTATTAAAAGAGTAGTAATAAATGTGCCTGGTTATTTATGCAGAGTTATCTATAGGAGAATACAGGTAGTAGAGTTAATTTCCTGACATGCGCATTCAATACCCAAGCCGTGTCTACTGTATATAACAGAGGAGAATTTGAGTAAATGGACAAAACTAGGGGTTCTTTTGTAATACAACACATTAGACAGCAATTCATTGATATTTATACGCGTGTCCCAGAAAGGTGCCAATTTTTTTCTAGTTATATTGTCATGGCACTCATGCCGTATTGGTTGCAGCTTGCAAGGGTTTTAAGAATGGGCAAAAATTAGACTTTATGTATGCTTCTTTCCTTTAATTTTCTGCATAATATTTTGCGTGCCTAATAAGATCCACAATAATATTAAATATAGGATTTTTACTTACTTAAATGTTTATTTCCGACTAACACATTACACAATTTTAAAGCTGACAACTATGAAAACATTTTACATGTAAATGTCCATATCCCTTTCTGCGTGAGTACCAATATAAAACATATTTTGTTGTAGTTTTGACTTAGACCTGCTGAATTTAGTGGTGTGTAAAGTATTTATGAAACGACAATCAGTGAAATAAAGAACACAAACTTCAAAGAAAATACATAAGAAGTATCTGTGGCACCTATCAATAGTCAGTTTTTCTGGTGTTTTAACCAACCATAAGCATAATGTGAATTGCCTATTCTGGAAAATGATAGCACCATGTTTACCCGGATATTATAACTGGAATTGCAGTTGACATATCTCTGGTGTAATTTCTTAATGTTACCGTTTTTGGAATTTTTGTGACTAAGCAGTACTTGAAAAGTTCACCTGAGCTCTCGCTGAAAATTATCATCTTCAACATGCCTGCATTACTGTCAAATTCTGTTGGTTTGTCTCACTACTTGTTTAGCATTAATTGCTAACAGTTAAATTAATTTTGCTGCATTTTGCACAGGTTAACTTTATTACTATTTTACGCGGAAATAAAAAGGTACGTCTAACCTAAATTTAATTAGGTTTGTTTTCTATTTTTTTCACTTCCTATCATTATAATTATTATTACATTTTCGAGTTAAAAATGCAGTGAAGTACCCACATACCACGCACATTTTAGATCTCGCGTACATTAAGTTTTACTGACATTGTGCCAGAAATAATCAATTTATGAACTATCTAATGAAGCACTCTAAGGATTATTCAAGGTATACACTGTACTTCCTGGTCTAAGCTAACAGTAATTCAGTCCAATTACATTAAGTGTGATTTATATTTTATCAGCACCTACCTCCAATCAAAACTTAAAACAACTGCTATTGCTAGTATTATTTTTAAGCTACGTATGCCGCAAAATAAAGCACGAAAGTTCTTTCTCTAGGCCACTGATTGTAGAAATGTTCCATGACAGTAAATTCAGCAAATGTTTCTGTGTCACGGTTAATATTCTACTGGTATTTTCCAATAGGTCCTGAATTCTTCAACAACTTTTCTATTGTTCCCATTTTCGTGTTTAGTCAGCTCTTCTCCCATTATGAATGTTGTCCTGGCTAGTATATCAGCAGTAGCTATAGTTAATTTTTAAACTAATTTTACTTAATATACGTCAAAACTATCGCTTTATTATCTTATTATTTATTACGCATACTTGCCCGTTTGTCTTTATAATTAATATATTTTATATTTAGTTTAGTATATTTTCTCGCCATAATTTCTTTGAGATATTACTCTGCAGGCAATGCAGGTTTACTTTCCATACTCATAGAAAGTTTTTTGTTTCGTTCAAAGTTCCCATGAAGTGTTTAAACTATTTAAATTACAGTCCAAGATTGTATTTCCTCTGAAAATTCATCAGAAAAAAGAAAAAGAAAAAAGAAAAGAAAAGACAACTTAACCGTGGCATGAAGGGCATGGATACAGTTTAAAGCGGCCACGTGATGGGTTTACGCAATCGATACAATTTATAATATATGAGGTGACAGGGGAGTAACCCATATCATTGTTGTGTTTATGGTATGTACAACAAAATCAATCAATATTGGTAATGCGTACGATTTTAACCAGGAGGCTTTACATGCGTTAAATAAGAATGCTGCCCAAAACAGCGTTTTCCACATAGCGTACAGCGCAGGTATCTGCTTTGCGCAATGCCAATGCTTTTAATGAAAACGCCATACAGAGTAATTTCACAGTCAGTTTATGTTAAATCGTTATTATACAGACGGTGTGTTCAAACTAATAAAACGGAAACTAAATTGTAAATATAAACATGCTTAATTATCCATATAAAGCACAAATGGTGAAATATTTATATCTAGAACCAGGACGCTTCATGAAATCTCATAAAATAAAACCAAGTGCTATTTAACAAGAGTCATTGAAAAAATAGTTTGCACGCTTTACAGAATCTCAAAAAATTTAAAATTGTTGTTTTAATTCCCACCAGGTTTTACCTGTATCTGCTGCATTATAGGACTTAGATACTTGGTTTCTCAAGTAAATTTTCAAATAAAATAGGTACATTTTTGGCGAAGTTCTGATTGGCTTCCTAATTAAGCACAGCGAACTAAAGCACTCCGCAACGAATACTTATATTTATGCAAAGTAAAATATTTAAAATGCGTTTTTCAAGTTTTTAGATGAGCCTGTTTAGCGATGCCACGTATGTACCTTGATTTGCGCAGTAAGATGTGGAGGAGGGAACGGGTTCCGAGTTAATAATCAGCCATGAGCAGCCATGTTTGGCGGGGCTACAATAAACATTTGCATTTCTCCATGACGAGGAGGGGTTAATGTCCACAGATAGATACATACACAAACCCATACGATGATACCTAAGTAAAAGGAGTGGGGAACGGGCCAAAAATAATGCAAATTGTATGTGTTTGCGTGTGTGTTTAAATTGCAAATGTTCAGGGGAGAGGGAACCGAACCAACAGCTAATGGCTTCGCTTCATGCCCCATGTGTCATTGCAACGTGCGGTCCATACAAGTCTGCATGCATTTCATATGCATCATTTGCAGTAGGTCGTTGCTCTCGTCTTGCTATGCGACCTGAAAACACCTGCAAAGTGCAACCAAGTGAATTTTATTTCTACTGCTAGGAGCATAGAAAATTCATATAATACATCATCCCAATAGTCTCAAATAATTCATTTTTAAAGATAAAGCACAACAATTTCAGAAGAATGAGGAACGCAAAAATTTATTTGTATTTATTTTTGTCGATTATATCTTTATTAAACATAATGTAGATCGTAAATTATTCTATATTTTATGATGAGGAATGCTCGTACATACGATGTAAAAGTAAAAACAAATAATTAGACTCAAACTCGAAAACTGTTTTATTTGACGCCAGTACAGATGAGTGTTCTGCCAGATCCAAGTTTCCGACTTTCCTATTTGAAAACTCCCCTCTGAACACCGCGACAAGAAAGCTTAAGGAAGAGACAAAATTAATGCGGAATTCTTTAAGTATGCCCGTTATTAAATTTAATTATGATACTTAGTTTTACTAAGATCTTCTGGTATATCGGTTATGCCCCAGATGCGTGGAATTTAGCTAAAATATATAGCATTTTTAAGAAAGGAGATAGAACCATATATGACAAAATAAGTTAATAGTTCCCCATGTTCACACGGTATAATTTTTCTGTATTTATATTTAATATTTAAGATGGGTTCCAGCAATTTATCAGGTAACATAAATATATTATGCATTTGTTTTGAATAATGTACAAATAGAGTGAAAACGTAATAGGTTTGAAAAACCTCTTTTTATCAACCGTCATATTTCCATATCAAGTCTTTCTATTCGTTTAAGTGCCGTTAATTTTTAAATTTTCCATATTTTTTTCCAAAATGTTATATATGAATTTATGTTTCAGGTTACTTAGAACAAATACCTCATTTTCCTTTCTATGCTCTCATTTCTGCAGATCTAAGAAATGCCATTTGTACTGGGGATTTTCCGCGCTATCTCGTTCTGCTAGCATAGCTTGCAAACCATAAAGCAAGGAAGGAAATGTGAAATTCTATAAAATTAGTTTATACAAGGTGCGGGATATAATATGCTCAAGGAATTTACTAGAAAGGAGGCTTGACTACAAGAATTTTGGTAATGGGAATGGGAACGAATGGTCTCAAGATACTTTAATGCATCAATATGGATCAACGCTACAACCACTTGCGATGTGACGTGTGTTCATAGTTAATAAAAATAAACCACTGTCATTGGAGAAGGCGCAGTCACAAGCGGACTACACCTCATTCTAACCGCAACTCACTCAGTGTACAGGTCTTCGTGGAAGTGGTAAGGCGCGCTGAGAACTACAGTAGGCAGTTTTATAAACGATTACTTTTCTTGTTTTTCCACGTAATATTACGGCATGTATTTGGCAGAGAAAATAATTTGTTTAAGGTAAGCTACTGTGTGTTCAATCCTCTTTTAACATCCCTAAACACATTTGAGGCTTCGGAGATCGCGTCTACAGCACCACAAGGAAAACGTCCAAAACCATTGTTCCTATTCTTAAGATGCACATTTTAGACCCCTTTTCTTTTGTAAATTATTTGTACACACGTTTTCCGCACTCTGTATACAGAGTGTATAATCATGTTAGTGTATAATCATGAGGCGTGGAAAATGTATATATATGGTGTGTGTATGTGTATGTATGCATATGTATATGTATGTACAAAGTAAATAGTTAACACATACAATTAGTTCACAAAGATATGTTGTAAACTGAAATGCAATGCTTCCAATAATTGCATATGCAACAACCATTAATTATAGTATGTAGGCAAAGTTAGCTTAGCATCAACCAAAATCTAGCTGTCCCTGAATTTTGTCTTAGTTTCGATATAAACAACAGCCATTGCAGCCAAAATTCTGACCCCCTAACTCTGACGTACATATAACCTAGTTCATTTAAGGTTTATGCTGATATCCTCTTAGCATTGGAATTGTTCCGTCTCTAATTACAAATATTTATTCCTGATATATGCTGAAATGAAACTTTACATGATGCCAGATGAGATTTCCCAGAAATTCAAAAATATAACTCAGCCTTGGTCTCTTCTAGACACAAGGTTTGCGGGTTCATACACGGTCGAAGTCGATGGATTTTTTAAGAAGTAAAAATTTTTAGCTCAAATCCTCCGAGAGCGTCCCCCAAGCCAAGGGTTCTGTGACTTAGATTCACGGCATGTTAAATAACTTCAAAAAGAAAATAAAATTATACCCTGGACAAAATTATCAATTCCTGGAAAGAATGACGGGTTCCAAATTAATTAAATATTTGAACCGTCCATTCGGTAAGCAATGGGTTGGCCCCGGTGTACCCATTGTGTGGATTGCTTGTCCTTTCCATCTCACCCTAATTTAATTTTTGAGTGACATTTAAACAGTCTGATACAAGAGAGGTCAATTGCATCAGAAGAAGAGCTTATCGTATACAGCTGCTAAACAATTCCTGTAGCATTTGAACATGTAATAAGAGTCACATCGCCTTGGAGGCCGATTTTTGTACAAAGCTAGAATTAAAATGGAAAAATAATCGTTCAATTCTCAATTTACGTCTAAAAAAAGTTTCCATTTTATCCTTCACAGATTACTGTTCATTCAGTTTTAGATCTATGGCTTTTTAACAGAAAACTTAGGGAACTGTGAAGCTGTTGACCTATACCGAACAGTTGCTGCTTCTTCCCCTCTGTATTTCCTAGTCTTCATCACACCATGTATAAGCAATTAAATTATTATTATTAAATTCTACCACATAACGATTCCAATCACCACTTGCAGCACTTCAGCATTTCTTCGAACAAGGTCAATGCACAAGGGTTGCGAGAACAAAGACTGAAAAAGACACTTTCTGAAGTGGCCATGTGTATTCAGGATATGTCAACAGCATCACTACTCACCACCTTCATGACGCGAATTCCCTTCATGAACTACGATAAAATACAGCTTTGTGCATCACACTTAACCCTAACCAATTTCAACTAAACACTGTTTGGATCATAAAATTTAGTACTGGGGCGTGTTATTCGTGAGGGTAAACTACAACAAATGTATACGAGGAAGGCTATAGATAAGTGCATATTGTTTTGTGGAGTTCAAAAACAGGAACTCCATGGATAAGCTATCTCTTTAATTTTTTTTTGTTTGTTTTTAAAATGGGTTCGCTAACAGTACCCTCGTCGCTTTTTTCTTACTTTCGTCCACCGTTTGAAATCTTCTTTCTTTTAATGGTGAAACACCAGGAAATCAAATATGGGCTGATAGGCCTGGTGATGTGTGATGTTTTACCAAAATAATCTTCACAATAGGTGAAGAGCGGACAGTACTTCCTTAAAAAACAACGTGCAAAAGAACCTCACCGGCAAACTTTGAGGAATAATAGGCCACACAAAAGGGATTGAGGGGGGGGGGGCAAGGACCATGTATTCGCTGACACCTCACTCATGAGATGCATTTTAGCTGAGTGTTTTGCACATGACGTGTGCGCCTTAATTTGTGCGCTCTGTTACACTGCTGTTTTACTTTGTTGGCCTGATTTTTTTTGATTGATTTATTTATGGACGCTCTTTAACATGTCAGGTCATCAGCGTCCCATTCAACTCAGGCGTGAAACTGCCGACGAATTTTGCTCAGAGGCCTCTCTTTCAGGCTTGAGGTTCTTTTTCGTGCCGTAAATGTACGACACGGGACCCACGGCTTTACTTCCCTTCCGAAGGAAGCCATACTTAGGATTTTTACGCCCGAAAAAATCCATCGGTCCTGGCCGGGTTCGAACCCGCGTTCTTGGCTGTTGGTCTGTGTTGCACATTCAACCCGTCTTATCTATCACATGAAGTCGTAAAGAGTTATTGTAGAACACACTTTCAGACATGATCGAAGATGTACCACTTGTGCTTGCAGCATGATGGAGCCCCACCGCACTTCAGCATTGACCATGCGCACATATTTAACCCCAGAATTCGGAGAACACTGGGTTGGAAGAGCAGGGCCTGTTGCATGGCCAACATGACCTTTTCATTTAACGCCCCTTAACTTTTCTTTAGTGGAATGTTAAGAGTATCGTTAACAACGCAGCCGAACTCATTGACCAAATCAAAGTTCGGTTGAATAATTTAAATATTTAAATTTAAATTTAAATTCAACATACTAATTTATCAGAAAATGCATGGAAAATGTAATTTCATTTAATCAGAGATCTGGCTTTTAGGATGTATACCTCCTTAGCGAAGTATCGAAGTACCGGCAAACATATGTTCCTTAAAAAATTGTCTTCTCTATGTGATATATTGTTTCCTGAAGTTTGCCCACGAGGTTCCATTACACACCGAACATAAAGAGGGCCAACAACTTTATGATTATGCAAAAGCCGTTTTTCTATAAGTTCATTACCTTTCTTGTTTTATTGCGATAAACTTATTGCATATTTGTAAAAGTTCAAAAATTTTGAGAGATATAAATTTGAAAGAGTAATGCTAAATACATACTACAGATTTCTAATAGGGACACAAATGTATTGATTTATATTTGACTAACCTCCAAATGGAAAACAATTATAACAAAAATTTCGGCTGATTGCTTTCTCTCTAGAAAAAATATGTGTGTGAAGATTATTTTGATGATTTATCATAAAGGATCCCCATAATAAAATAATATAGTTGATTTATATTTGAAACACGCTAGTCTTTCTAGGCGCGATCACTTATGGTCAAGAAGAAGCCTCTGAGGAAATCGTACAGGCTGTTTCACGCCCTGAATTGAATGCGACGCTCATGACCTGAGATGCTAAAGAGCGTCCGTAAATAAAATAAAAAAAAAAACTATGGCCTTTTTTAATATTGTTTAACATCTATTTTTACTAATGAGGCACCACAACCGGTGGATACTGGTGATACATGAGATGAAATGATATATTGGGAAAGAATTTTTTTAAAGAAGGAAACTTCCAGGCATAAGGTTAGGGTACCTCCCCGGCATTTGCCATTTATGAGGACTGAGGGAAACCTGGGAAAACCCTCAGTCAGGGAGGACAGTCCTGGCGGGGTTCGAACCGCAGACCTCCCGCTCATGAGTCCGCGCCTTAACGACATCGGCCACCAATGGTCGTGCGGAACCGGACAAAGAGTTCAGCGGTGCTACGTTGAGTGCCTATGTGCAATACAGGTATAGTGACTGTACGTCTCACATTTTTCCCCTATATTTGTTTACCTTGCAATAAAATCTGAAAATTACATTTTCTGTCACAATTCTGCCGCTTTTTTATTTTTCATTGCCTTTATAAGGAGTTCATTTAAATGTGTATAAAATAGAGTTTCTTGTTATATTGTTAAATGAATAATTTTAAATACCATTATGAGCGAATATGAACTTTAAAATAAACTACTGATAAGATTTCTATTTTAAGGGGTTCTATTAAAAAAAGAAGTTTTAATAAAATAGATAAATTTGGCAAGTTTTTTGCATGAAAACTATTACACCAAGAGAAGTGACATTTCATAAAAAAAATTCTCTTTATATGTTGCAGTAACATAAAATATATTAAAATTTAAAAAATGTGAGGTTAATTTTGCTTTAATTTTCCGCACGATTTCATGTGAAATCGCCCATACAAGTCGATTAATGCCATATCATACAGTAAGGCACCTTTTCACCGGCTGTCAAGTTACACGTCTGCAATCGATTCTCGAGATATCCTAAGGCTTGAGCAGCATACTTGCAAAACAGAAAAATATAATACACACAGGGAATAAAGGTTATTTTGAAAATTTAAAAGAGCAAAGTAACACAACACTTAATCGAATATCTTTTGCAAAAAGGTACAAACTCTCAAAATATTATCCTAATACATTAAATTGAATAAAAGATTATATGCAACAATAAATGGGCACAAGCGTTTAATAAAACCTCCCTCTTAAACAACAGATAAAATAACTTGAATAATCCCCAAAATGACAAGTAAATTTAAATCCATTGACTTCCAAACCCAAGAGCATTACAACACAATTTTATGTCAATATAGACATATATTTTACTACATTACAACACAACTTTAATATGTGTGTCACATGGCATATCCTTCGAGGCCTCAGGGCAATTTTGAAGTGAAGGCCGAAAAGACGTATAACCAAGACTGTCCCAAAGATGACCCTTGTGCAAATGCTTACCTGCTCGATTGGATGGTTACGTCATAGCATAGTAGGCATTTTGATTGACAAGAAACCAATCATTAGTTGGCGAACCATGCTGACATGGCCAGGTTAACAGAGTAAGGAAGGGGAGAGGAAGGTATCAGGCAAGAAGGAAGTGTGGCCAAAAATGACACAGAGATTAAAAATAAATTTAGATAATTTTGCTTCTAGTATGAACAGTGCAATTTACTGCATTTCCGAATCCGCTTCAACAAAAATTGTTAGCATTCCGAAACCAAAACGCACGGATGACATTTGGTCAACCAAAATAATGAATATCAACCTCCCTACTCCTTTGTCCTTAGTTCGTAGAGCAATATCACCTATGTCTTCTCCTAGAGTAGAGAAACAGGATGACAGTTGCAAAACATATTTCATCTTGCAAACGAACAACATAAACATAAGGTGCAATCAGATAAGATAAATAAATATAAAAATCAATAAAAGCGCATTTAATCTGTTGAACCCATAATTATATTTGCAACAAATTGATTTTTCTGTTCTAACAATTTATTTTAAATTTGTTTTATAATGCCCTTATGTTTTTATGGTGGCTCTCACATACGTATGGTAAAGGAACTTTTTGAAGACATTGAACCCTTCCATTAGAGCCGATGGAGCACGAGGGTACACGCTTGCACTAACAGCCCCTGGTGTGTACCTCTAGGAATGGCTCGCATTTCAGGATAACACTGATATCTGTAATTAACTTAGTTGGCTGCAAAGGAAACAGTGACCTATGTGCAAATGTGAACAGAATAAAGTAGCCGATCAAGCTACTGAATTTAGTGAGTAGTGCTTAAGAGAGATCGTCAAAAAGCAAAGGTAGTTCAGCGATTAAACAATTATTTATCAGTTTAACTTATGTTCAATTGAATCCTTAAATAAACATGCGCGGATTTGTATGTTTTTACACACTCAAGGAAAAAAAAATTCAGTTTGCTTTTTTATAATTTGAAAACGGTAGGTTTTAGGGGTGGGCACGTCGAGTAAAATCCAAATTATACTATACCCGCAAAGTACTGCTGTTACAGTGCGTTATAGATCTATGACGTTATGTTAATGACGATTATGGATTGCTGTTCGCCACTCAAAAATGAAACGATGCTGTTAGCCCGCCGCTTAGTTAGATGGATATTTCGCAAGAATTATTAAAAAGTTCCATTAACCATTTCAATTATCATTAAAAACTTCTATAATCATTAATTTTCAGCACAAAATTTTTATAAAACATACAATAAAAGGCTGATACGTTAAAAAAATATAAGAAAACTATAAAAGAAACCTTAAGACGTTTTTATATATGCATACATTTCAAAATATAAAAGTTAGAAGAAACGTCTGTTTCATTCATAAAAAATAATATTGTTCAGCAAAATATTTTCTTGTTAAATATGATATTTATTTTTAATAACTGTTTGCACAGAGCTATGCCCTATGAGTGCAGCTTTTTTCGTTTTTTTTTTTTTTTTAATTAGCCGGAGAAGTAGGTTTTTGTCAAATTCTTCATTACCATTAATCGTTTAAGGCGTTTTTGACACAGTTATTTTTTCACGGAACTAAATATTTTAGTTTGGAAACAGAAATACATTACTAGGGAAGTACAACTTAAGCGGAATAAGTTCCAAGTCAGGTTCGTGAATTTTTACCATTGTATGGGACGGCTTTCGGTGAAAAAAAAAAATACCCGCCGATTTCGGGTGATGATTTTTCTTTCAAAAGGACCGACAGTGCTGCATAATAGGCTTATGTTATTCTTTTCTTCTCATCTATGGTGCAACAACTTTGTTCTCTACCACCGTCTTGCACCATCATTGATGGAGGGCAGTATTGCATGGGAGCCTGTGATCCACATATTATTACAAGTATATCACGCGGCTTTCCAGATAAGCATGCCATGTCTATATCAAGTGGCTCTCCAACTGTCTTCACGAAATTGGATGAACCCCTTTCCAGACTACCTTTCTAACTTAAAAAACGTCTAAGTGGGTACGGAAATCAAACCCGAGACCTCCTGGCCAGCAGTCATTTTCTAAATAGACTTACAAAATTATTTCTTGAGAATTATTAAAACAAATTGGTTATCATCTTTCCCGCCAACAAAGGTTTTCGCACTTAGACCAGTCGTTGTGCACTTTTCACCACTGCTTCAATGTGGATTGCCATTAAACATCATCAAACACTGAATGAAATGTTCCTATTTGCACAATTTTGATCTAAAATCAACAATCGCGGGAGCCATCGCGCACACTACTTTTCATATGTACTTTTTTTATGCAGTAAACTTTGCACTTTTGAAGTTGAAACGCGTAGTCTTAGATGTCTCGCGCACTTTCACTCCTCCGTCTTTAATAAACATCGTGTTCGGTTTATTTTATTTCGGTCATGTATCTAATTCTAAGGGCGTGAAATTTCCAATAAATTTTGCTCAGAGTCTCATTTGAGGCTATTTTACGTGCCGTAAATCTACCACAAGGGACCAGCGGCTTTACTTCCCTTCCGTTGATCCTGGCCGGCTTTGACCTTGGGTCTACAAGCCAACTGGTTACCATTAGACCACCAGGACCGACTAATAAATATCTTGGTTTCTTTCATTGGACGTCCGGAGCGCGCTTCATGTTCAGTAAATTTACGACCAAATTTATACCCAAGTGACAAAGGTCGATTAACATGACTATCAAGCATTAACTACATGCCGCAGCTGGCTGAAGCGTTTGTCACAGACTATACTTACCATGGCATATTTTATCTCTTTATGGGAATTTAAAGGACTTTTAAAGACCCTCAGTTGCAGAATCGCAGAATCTATTCGCATACGCCAATAAAAGGTGTTACAATCCCACACGCGTTAAATATAAGGTAGCCAAAATTCATTTGTAAAAGTGTTTTAAATTTTCATTTTGCATTGGTACGTCACTAAAGGCGATCTTGAAACAAACTCACTTTCCTTCACAGTACATTCCTTTAAAATTACTGCCAATGGCTACTTTCAGGTTGCTCAACTGTTTTTGGTTTTGCAGAATAGACTATTACTTTAACCTTTATACATTATGATGATCTAGAATGCATTTCCATGACCCCTGCCTTTTAATTGGTTTGCCATCAAACACTTCCGGGAGAAATCAGTCGCCAAGGCCGCATAATACATGTGTAGTAGCAGTTTGTAGCTAGTTTGGAAGAGGCTTTATCAGCGAGTGTCTCTGTTATGACACTACATAAATGTAGTCTTGAAGAACAGGTTTTATGTACGATACATGTATGGAAACTTATTTTTGTAGAGAAGTGGTAAGGCAAGAAAATATCTTGGCAATCGTGTTCCAGGTAGAAAAACGGTTTGCCAACTTGTGATAAAACTACGCGAGACAGGATACCATAACAACAAGAAAGCGTTCCGAACCTCTGTGTTCTTATGTAAGAAAAGTTAAGATGAAATACAGATACCGATAATGTATTGCCGCTGAGGGGCTTTGTTTTCAACAGCTTTTATAACATAGGGTAGTGATTATTAGTTTTAAATACAATGCCATGTTATGCTTTCAATAATAATATAAATAATGAAATAAAAATACTAATTTCACGCGTGACGACCATCTCTCTTTTTCGGGTTGTAGCGGTCGCACTTTACCAGTAAGCACTCGCGGTCAGGAGACACGTAACTCAAATAACCTCACTGTAGTTTTGCAGTTGTGTAAGGACACAACAGAAGGAGGAACTCTATAAACTCTACAGATGAATAAAAAACAACCAACTTCCTACAATTTCAGTAAGAAGTGACTTTAGGCTACTGTGTATTTTAATTCATATCATATTATGCACATAGTGGAACTCTTAGAAAACGTTTGCGACAATCATTACTGCGGATGCAGGAAAATTCAGAAAAAGTGTATGTTGTATTTATACAGGAATAGGTGTAAAAACTTTTAAAAAGTATCAGGATGAAAAGAGATTGCGCAGTATTTCCATGAATTGGGGTTTTAGTGCAAAATGCTTAGGGTGCTTTCAGACCTTTTGAAAGCCAATGTAATAGAGATGTGAAACCAACTCTGCTCTATCCTACGAATATCATTGGCCTCCTTCCCTAAGGTACTTTTCTTTATTTTCTTATTCTTAATTCCTTAGGTTAGGTTATTTGTATATGAGGTAGAAAATTTACTTTGAGAGTGATGGGTATTTGTAATGAATGCACTGATGGACTTTCGACATATAAGTGAATTCAGTAAAATCCTCAGTTTACTGCAAATATCCTGTCGGTCCTGGTGGTGTAGTGGTTACCATACTTGCCTTCTAAACCCAAGGGATCGAACCCGGCCAGGATCGATGGATTTTTTCGGGCGTAAAAATCGTAAGTATGGTTTCCTTCGGAAGGGAAGTAAAGCCGTGCGTCCCGTGTCGTACATTTACGGCACGAAAAAGAACCTCAAGCCTGAAAGAAGAGACCTCTGAGCAAAATTTATCGGCCGTTTCACGCCCTGAATAGAATGGGACGCTGATGACCTGAGCTGTTAAAGAGCGTCCTTAAATAAATAAATCTGATCTACAAATACCCTGTAGGGACATTTGAACACCCATATGCACAAAAACGAACAAACAAAAAATTGGTCCACTTAGGAAAACAAATATTTGCAGTTGCATTAAGCAGTTTGGCTGCTGTACATTACTGTGTATTCCAAATTCTGCCTTAGCAGCAGACTGCTGATGAGCCAGAGCTCCTGGGGGACATTAAGAACTCTCCTATTAGCGATGTTACATTATTTTGTAGCTGAGGATGAAAGGGAGTCAAGATAGTGAGAATGGGATCGCCGATGATGAAAGAGAAACGCTCAAATATAGTTCCCCGACCTTTCGTGACTGGGTTAATATAGAGGATACCAGGGGAGAATGGGAATGACCTTTTATAAACTTAAGCCGTTCCCTTTCTTCCCTCATCCCTTTATATGACGCAAAGTCATAAACGGGGGGAACGAAGTGACAACGTGGCACACTGCTGCTAGATGCTATTGATTTTAAAGAGGAAGTTCTCTATGCAATATTCTCTGCCCAACTTACTGGGCAGTACAAATTTTGAATAGTTTAACGACTCTCTGCCCACGATAAATAATTCCGACGCTCCTGCCGAAAATTACACGAGCTAGAGCTAGGTGACGAACACTCTTTGAGAAATCAATTGGTATGGTACACCGCACTTAGAAACTTGTTCTTTAGTCCAACCATGGCTCTAATAGTTTTGTAACTTTTCAGACTCTCTAAACAAGAACTTCAGGTTTAACTAACCTTTTTAAATTTTTGTATGGTTTGTTCACTCAGTTCAGTTCAGTGACCCCAAAAATCAAAATTTAATATTTTATATTGGCTCTAGTTCAAACAATATCCCAGAAAATTTAAAAACATTTAATCTGGGTTAGTTTAAAAATCACCGCCTTCAACCCAATCTCATTAATGTTTTCCTATAAAATTTTGTATATTAATGTTAGACAAATCTAAGCGATCACAGGGCTTAGAAAACCTTTCTATTTGATGATTTTCTCATGAGCAGGAATTGCTTTAAAATTAACAATAATCGACAATCATTGCTGGATTTAAATACACTTGACAACACTTGTCTATTTTTTTATCGCTCTTGATGAAAAATGTGAAAGTAGAAATACGACTTTTGTGAATATCTCTTTAATACGGCAGCAAATTGTTAACTGCTCATAATTCGCAAACACAGCAATATTGTTGAAAGTATTGGGTTGTTTAGTTTATTTGGGGCTCATGGCAGTTTGTAGATTTCTAGAAACAAACTCCTATTAATGTTAGCGTAAATTAATTAAAAGCTCCTAGACTAATATTTGAAAAAAAATAAGATCCTATAAGCACTATCGTGCCATTTTATTTTGAATTCAAATGTAAAACTTATTGAAAAGTTAGAAAGTCTTGCTTAATGTATTTGTAAGAGAGTAGAACGCTGACGCAATGCGAGACACAGTAATGAGGTTCAACGGCTCTGGGTTTACCTGTCATGACGCATCGCTTGAGCAATAGCCAGACACCAAAGTCTACGGCATAGGTAAGCATTCCCGTAATTTTGAATCGAACGCAGCCTTGATTTACACTACGTGCCCTTCATATCACCTGCCCCTGATTTAGCAGTAAAGGGTCAGTTCTTTTTTTAAGTGAAGAAAACATTCATAAGAAATTTGTTGCTATTAGGCTTCTTAATATAAAAATTAGCTATATTCAAAAGAATATTTGCCAGTGTTAGTTATAAAGCTGCCTTATTAATTTCACTGATTGTGTAAAGGCTCTATTATAGTAATGATATTGTAGAAATAAGCCACCAAACTGTTTGACAAGGAAAACTAGATTGAAAAGAATTTGGACACTGGACAAATCTGAAACAGTCTTTAATATTCTAGAATAAAATGCATTTCTTCAACACTAAAAGGATGTAATGCGTAATGTCGTTTCTTTGAAACGGTCTGCACTGAAGGAATGGATATCAATTCAAAGTGAGGTTAGTCACAAGTTAAATAGAATCTTCAGTAGCTCGTAGTAACATAAAGGCTCCTGATATATTAAGCCTTAGGTTCTTATGAAAGTACGTGTCTAACATTACAGATATGTTCAAAAGTGTAAGAAAAAAAATTGTACAATTTTGGTAATAGTTGGAAATTCCGAACATTTGTGTGGGATTAAGTTTTCAAGTAATGTAATCAAGATAAAGCGTTCATCATGGGCTTTTTTTTTTTTATTTCCGGACGCTGTTTAACATCTTAGGTCATCAGCGTTCCATTCAATTCAGGGTGTGAAACTGCCGAAAATGTTTGCTCAGAGGCCTCTTCTTTCAGGCTTGAGGTTCTTTTTCGTGCCGCAAATCTACGACATGAGACCCACGGCTTTACTTCCCTTTCGAAGGAAACCATACTTAGGATTTTTACGCCCGAAAAAAATCCCTTGACCATGGGCGGGATTGAACCAGCGATCTTGGGTTTGCCAGGGTAGTGTAGTTACCACTAGTCCAACAGGACCGACTTGAAGATGAGCGAAACGAATTTAAATATATAGGGAAGTTTGATATTACCATTACACACATCAACATTTGTAAACAATTAGCTAAAACTGAAATACAAATACCTATAAGAAAATATTCATTTTCTTTAAATGTCCAGTTTGTTGAATGTGTTCGACTTTGGCCCTCAGCATATTGTGCAATATATAATATTCCGTAACAACTGCCAAGGTCTTTGAGTGGAATGAATGAATAAGACGCAACTTGGCCAAAGCAGGGACTCGAACGTTTGGCTGCGCACCGATGCACTAGAGATGGTTCAGAGTGTTCTCGCAAATTTTTGGACATTTATAAAACTTCTTTAGTATGTAAACAGTCCTTCTATGCAATAGTTTTGGGCTACAATATTTCACACACCTGTGGTTTTAAGTTTAGAAATCTGTTAACTCTCACCCCATCTGGCGGACTCGATGCGCAAATCCTCCTCCGTAGTCCATTCTTTTCACTCTCGAAGAAACCTAAAGTATTCCCTTTTAAATGTTGACGCCCTTTTGCAAGACATTAAATTGCCTTACTTTACCCGATACACAATTACAAGTTTAATGCAAACAAAATGTGCAGCTACTCTTGGAGGTTGCTGGTTTGCGCCAGTGTAACAAATTTCAGCGTTTACGGGACACGGGGAATGAGCTTTTGACCAAATTCAGTCAAAAATCGAAAATAGATTTTTGCTGGAAATGGTTCCTTGAGCCTTTGGGCATCCACATAATGTACATTTGCATGCACCCTCCCTTCTTTTGGGCTCTACAGACATTTAAAGAGCTCCGCGTGTCCTTTTAAATCACATTGTTTCCAAGTATACTTTTTCATAAAGCGTTTTTCTCAAAACTTCATTTTCACACATTCAAAATGTCCCACGCGACACAGTTTTTGTTTAAATTCAATAAAATGTTTCCAGAATGTGCATATATATACATATACACATACACACACACAGATATATATATTGAATCGTGTTTAACGCCCGTTTTTACTACTGAAACACCACAGGCAATGGACATTGATGATACATAAAATGAAATTATATATTGGAAAAGGACATTTTTTAAGGAAGGAAACGTTCCAGGCCTAAGTTTAGGGTACCTCCCCGGCATTTGCCAATTATGAGGACTGAGGAAAACCTGGAAAAAACCTCAGTCAGAGAGGACGGTCCTGAGGGGATTCGAACCCCAGACCTCCCGCTCACGAGTCCGCGCCTTAACGACCTCGGCCACCCGTGGCGGTCTCATATATATATATTCTATGAAAAAATCATTCCTTTTAAAGATTAAAATTGCTCATAGAGTTAAAAAAAAAGTATCATTTCACTTATCAAAGTTATTTGAAATATCTTTCTATACAATTTTTATGTGGTGCAAAGCTCCTATTGCAAATAATGCCAACCAATTTTCTCAACTCATGATCCGTATTGGACATTTTCATTATGCGACATATTTACGTGATAACATTTACGAAATAATTTAAAGCTCATAAAGTATTTATCCAATTTGAAATACATAGTAATATGTATACCAATAAATCCAATTAGTATACATATTAACTTAACAGCTATTCAATCACACTAAATGTTTCAGAAAAATCCATTCAGTTAGATGTGGAACTTGATTGTAATTTGTTATGCATACAATCTGCTATAAATTAATATTTACGATTTTTTCTGCTGGAGTTAAAGGAGATTTGCCCCATTACAACGATTTACCCGCTAACATAGTACCACACAATCCGCTATCAATTTATATTTACGAATAGGGCGAGCGTAGGCCGTCAGGCCGTAGCGAGTTGCAGCATACCACTGGGTCCACCGGATTCTATAATTTACCTGAGGTGAGCGCTAAGGTTAGTGTGTGTGAGTGATGTGTGTGTGTGTGTGTGTGTGTGTGTGTGTGTGTGTGTCTGTGCGAATTGCAATAGGAGAAAAACCAGAAGGGCGATAATATAATATTACTTTGTAATATTAGTCTGCTGAATTAATAAAAAGTGCTACCTCATATATTCCTTGTCTCCCCTCAATGTATGCATTTTCTTGCACAAACATTTCATGGACATGAGTTACTTATAAAAGTTATTGTTCAAAATACACAAAATGCAGATTGCAAGTTGAACCCCCGTGTACAGGCAAGTGTTCCTAAGCAGCTTCCCTCAAGTTTTGTGCAAGTGATTGTTGGTTGATTACAATCTTGAATAGAATATTTTAAAAAAGACAACAATACTATATTTAAAGTAACAATGCTCTCGTGCAGAGACTCTCCAGCAGCGATATTCAGTTGTTTCATTAGTAGAAAGCTTTCGCTGAACTAAAGGCTTAAGTTTCGTGTGAATTCCTGTAGTAGCTGCTTTATTTCGTTTTGTGTTAACTGAATGTAAAGAAAATGAACACTGTACAGAGCTTACTTTCTAAGACCTTTGCGACCATTGGAAATAAAAAATTTAAATTAAAAAAATTGGGTAGACTAACTGCAAGTATTACTTTAATTCAATTGTAATTTTAAACATAACGGACGTATATAATGTTTTCTGTAGAGACAGATTTCGGCTTTAATCAAAGGGTCATCGGCATGTTTATTGCCATGAAAATCAACTATTTTTTTCTTAAATAGCTGCATTACTGCAGTATTTTTATTAACCTCAATTTCTTTTGTTGCGCATATTCTGCCACACAGGTACGAGTAACTCTTGATATTAAGATTCTAGACGCTTGCGATCTGAGCAGTAGGAGTAGTAAAGTTGTGTACCTTGGCTTTATGCTGCTGCCAGCCGCCGTTGCTTTTTAATCGCATGGCAGAAGACGTCAAGGGAAGATATGTCGGTACAATGATTTAAATCCTCGCATTTTATTGATTGTGGTTAAAGTAATAAAAAGAGAAGTATCCGTTGGCAAGTCTTTATTAATGCCGAACAACTGAAGGAATTTATTTCTCCGACTGACAGCTCACATGATCGCTACGTTCCTACCTTAAAATATATTACCGGCTTGTAAAATATTTTGGACCTAGCAAGGAAACGTGACATGGTGAGTATTTAAACAGAACAAAAACAGAGCATATGTGCGCACTAGCAATTTATTGTCCTGTGTCAAGACGCACTCTTTGTGGTTTCAACGTCCCATGCCGGCTGCTGCAAAACCTTGCTTTGGGAGAACACGTTTTGTGTTACTGTGAAAGGCACTTTCAAAATAATGAATGTGGTGTCTGAGTACCATACGTAGAGTCTAATTTTGGCCTCGCCCGCTTGCTGACGTTGCCTCAGCCGGTCGGGTTGTCTTCCCGTTTACAAACTGGTTTTCTTGCAGAAATCGCTTGATCTCCGTTGGCTCCGTGACCCCGCACTAGCTCACCTTGATCGTCTCCGTCTGGGCGGAGAATCCAAGGCCACTTGGCCGGCCAATAATATTATGTCAACTACCGAACACATCTTTCATGATAACCAGGTGAAATATTTAAACACGTGCGAGTGAGAAGCTATTCAAATGAGCTTCAACGCCTTCATCTTAAGAAACCACCTAAGGCGTCAGATGCCGTGGCACCTAGCCGAGCTTGATCAAAGCGCCCGAGCCGTCAGAGTTGCAGCGTCAATTTGATCCAGCTTCAAAGAAGCAGAGTGCACATTGGATCTTAGTTGTTTGCAGTTTCCGTCCAAATTTGTCCTTAACCCAAATGGCGAATTTCAAAATGTTTGCAGCACACTTAGAACATGATCTCAACATAAAATCTGTGAGCTATTCAGCTTTGAAATTTGCTATAGAAAATTAAATTAAACAAATCAATATCATACTCTTTATAATCTATGTGCATTCCATTTACTTCACACCTTTCTTTTACCCCCATGGGTGGCCGAGGTCGTTAAGGCGTGTAATGGTGAGCGGGACGTCTGGGGTTCGAATCCCATCAGGACCGCCCTCCTTAACTGAAGTTTTTTCCAGGTTTTCCCCAGTCCTCATAAATGGCAATTGCCAGAAAGATACCCTAAAGTTAGGCCTAACGTTTTCTTCCTTGAAGGGTAAAAAAAAAAAAATGTACCATTTCATCTCATGTATCACCAGCATCCACCGCCTGTGGTACTCAGTGGTACGGGTGTTACACACCATTAAAAAAACTTTCTTTTAAATTCAGCTGATAGCAGCTAAGACGCAAAGCGGAAACTCTCCGTACAAAAATCCAAAACTTTTAATTCTAAAAATATCAACACTAGCTTAAGATTACTATATACAAAGAGCCGAATCATAATATGTCCAAGGGCTTCTTTAAACTTTTCTGGATTCGAAGTGAAACACTGCAAAACAACATAGTTTTCGAGAAGCATATTACTTTGTAACAGATTTAAAGGTCGTAATAATTATAACTAATGAAATCAGACCGGTTTTTGGGTGCTCTACAAAATAAGCGCTTTAACTGATTACAAAACCTTCGTTAAACGTTTCAATATAACGAACTGTAGGAAAGCTTCATCTCTAACAAGCGCCCAACACTGAACAAGAAAGATCCATTCTACTAGCAAAACAAGAAGAATTCATGGTGCACCCTTCGACAAAAAAGAGCCATCCCCAGATTCAACGTGTCGGTCGGAGATCTTCGGGAAACCTTCCTAAATGCTGTACTTGCAACGTGCATGCAACGACTGGCACACTGCAGTGAGCGCGTTGGCTGTAAAGTAATATTCACAATTATAAGCATCTGGAAAGAGTGCATTAGGTAGAGTAGCGGTGGCCGAGCTGTTTAGAAGGCATTGCTTTTCTGCGAAAGAAATTGTCAAGATCTTGAGCTCAAATGCCATACATTTTGGTTTGATTTTTTTTTATTTTTGGGTTTTTTACGTGTATATGTGAAACATCGTGTTGCCTTATTATCATATTATATTTTAACGTAGCATTTGAGTTTTATGACATTATGCACACGCAAAAACGTAATCACAAACTAACTTACTATTTACAAATATCTAAATACATACACGAACAGAAACATTTATCTTCTAAATTGAAAATACATAGAAATAAACAGAAATTATATCGGGTGTATGAACTCTCAGCATGTATAACTGTCCTCAATCTTCGGGACATAGATGATATCTGATTTCTACAGTAGTGTGTACGAGAGGCTGCAGCATCCCAGGCTTCTTGAATTTGTGCGCATGTCATCTTTTGTCCTTCGTGCATGTGCAGCATATTGCATTTAGATCAAACAAATACTGAAAGAAAGATTATAATATTCATGTTAACGTTAAACCTTGCCGTGTATAGAAAACAATATTACGAAACTAATATTTCATAATGTTACAAAGGCTTCATTAAAAAAAAAAAGTGCTTCATGCCGAGAGGCGAACCTCCGCTCTTAACTACAGCACCAATGTACACTTTACCAAAGGGCTAACGGAACACAACATACAAATAGTCAGTGTCTTTAATACGTGCCAATGACACAAATGCTGCAGTGGCTACAAAGCTTTGCTGGATACCTTAACAGCGCGCTGTAACGAGTAGGACTTAGAAGAATTTGCGTTCAAAAGATGACTTTTTATTTGGGGGGGGGGGTCAAAGGGAGAACGTGAACCAAAAACAACATTAATGCTTTATAATTTGCAGTCAAGAGGACCCCAGCGCGGCTAACATAAATTATTCGCAACTCAAGCACACCAGTTGAGTTGAGTTCAGGACCGAGGTTGTTTCAATGAAAGTATATTGTGGCAGTATAGCATCTTCCAACATATAGTAGAGAACATGAAAAAAAGGTATTAAAAATTACATAACAGCAGGATTTTTGAACCAATATCCAAGCAAAGCTTACTACAGATAAAGCCAGTTTGACTCCTTCAACAAGAAGAAACATTCAAATATAAGATTCGGGAGATTAAGACTACTCCATCAAATGCTTGCAAATATTTTAATATCTAAAATAATAAACTATATTATCACTTCATGCAAACAAAATACAATGTCACGGATCTGCAGGCAATTGCCTCCCTTTAAACCACTGTGTGAACTTCAAACTCCCGAGATTTAAACCTATGGATTTCATTCTATGGGGTCAGCTGGAGAATATATCCACGGATACAATGGCAATGTTGAAGGGAAATGCTGAAATAGACTAGCGGAGAAATCGGCTACAACGGCTGAAGAGAGCGGGTGGTGCCATATGGATCACTAAGTGGAAAATCATCACATACGTATTTTAAATATATTTTTATTGAACATGTTCAACACTGTAATGTAAATTACACCCAACCACTAATTGATGCATTTTATAAACATTGTTGCACTATAGCTTTTAAGAAATTAATAACTCATAGTTATAAAACATTGCAAAATAAAAACATGTAAATCATTTTATATTATTCCATTTTATTACATAAGCTTATATTATTATTAATATTCTGTATTAAAGTGTCAAGCTATAGCTCTAAATGTCATAAAGTTGAATACGGCTAGATTGTATTTTGAGATGAAATAAATAACTACTTAAATTTAAATAAATGTGTAAAAACTGGGGTCATATTAGTGCACATTATTTAGTTTAGTCAACTTGCAAAAAACGCGGATTTTGCAAAGTATATTGATCTTAAAATTACGCACTGTTAACTCTTTAGGAAGACATTGACTTGGAATTTTGTACCGTTTTGGCAATGTTTATGTTACCACAAAAAGTATTACCAATATATAGTGTTCTGCTTAAAGCTATCCAGAAATAAGTGATATCTTGAGGTGTAAATAATGGATCATTAACGTACCTTTTTACTATGTTGATGTAGAAACTCTCCAAGTTTAAGAGAATGGTCAATATAACTTGATGTGTGCCACCCTCTCCCCATGTGCCCTACAGACATTTAGGTTGTAATAATTACATTCATAGAGAACAGGGCATTGTGCACGCATAAAATTTCTGTTCTACTGATCACAGTAAGCACTAAACTTTTTGCTGTAGCACCCAAATGCATATCATGGCGTAGCGTGTCAGTTGTTTTTTTTTTTTTTTTTTTTTTTTTTTGTATGACGCTCCTCGCTTTAAACATTGCTGCACATCCTTCACATCATGAAAGGGGGTCTTTGTTACTTGTAAGCAAGATTTTTTTTAAAGCGGCGAACAATTATTTCTATACATCTCTAAGCGCAACACCCTGCATTTTAAATATATTAAACATGTTATAGAAATACACTCATATTCGATCTGTGCAAGTGCAATGATATTGTAATAGTAATTTTTAGCATTTCATTCCGTTATAAAAGTTACGCTCGTTCTATTTAAAAATTATAGTCTTTTGCTAGAATAGTTATGCGCATAAATTATGTGCAAGCTTATTGTCAACTTTTTTTTTGAGAAAACAGAATATAAATACATAATATATACTTAATTTAATAACTGAAATATTTCTAGCGCAAAATATTACTATAAGCTATGTGCATAGTGACATTTGTTGCACCTGCATAGATTTTATACATATCCACAAATATTAGAATTTAACATTTGAGATTCTAGCTTATCACTGAGAATTTTCCTGTCATACACGTTAGAGATGAGATACCGTAAGTAAAGTGGACCAAAACAGAAATTATATTATTGAATTAACTCCACATTAAACAGCAGGATGTGTCATATTAACTCTCAGTCAAAAGAAAGCAAAGTTCGTTTTGTCATTACATATTAATAATATTAATAACAATAATTGACACGAATCCAAGACAGACATGGTTCAAGTTATAAGAACCTGATCTGTTACAGTGCAACGACCATCATCTTTGCTACAAGATTAAGGACGTCATGTTTAAGCATTCACAAAGTCAATTTTTAAAAAATAATTTCCAATAATAGTGGTATATGTACATTTTATCTGTGAATGCATATAAATTTACTTCATTTTCGTTCTTTTCAGTTTCGGTGACTTTGTTCACTGGTCAATTTTGCGTACTGTTCTTGCGGTATGTGCATATATTCCTATTCAACACTTTTGTCAAGTAGTGAATCAGGAAAAGAAGAAACTGGATGTTTCACTGATTCTTTCATTTTCTGAGATCAATTAACAACGTATACTGACAAAGGATATACTGTTGTATATTATAAAGACATTTAAAATCATCCATAATAATATAATGACATTTCTTTCTCCAAGTCAGATATCTACCGTGCAGAAACAAAACCTCTGTATATTTTATTAGCCACACATGAGTGTCAAAACCTGATATTATAATCTGTCTCTCTAAACTTGATATAGTACACACATGTTCATTTTCGAAATATTTTCTAAAAGTATTAATGTGCAGAATTACAGTTTTAGAACCCGCTTTGAAATATCAACGGATTACAGATGCCGAACAAGCGAACCATGATAAGGGCAGTAAACATCCTTCGCCCTCCTTCCTCAATCAGATTCAAAATGCAAACCGCCAATCACTAGCTTTTACGTGGAAGCAGGTCAATAAGTCCTCTTCCGGAGTAAAATGGCATGAAGCCTGTTTTGTGTTCACTCTCTGCTTTGGCTTGTTTTACCTGCGTCGGTCCCAAATTTCCCTCCGGAGATGGTTACAAGCACTCGACACTTGTCTCTTCCATTCGTCTTCATAGATTTTGTGGCAGAAAGTGGAAATGGCGACTACAGAAATGCTTGTTCTCAACTAATTTATAAAATGAGAACAGTGTGGCACAAGTGAATTAACGAAGAGGAACTCAGTTCGCGCACGCTAATAAAACATAAGAAATGCTGCAAAATGTTGGCCTTTCGGTTAGATAACATAAAATATAAAGTATCCACCTTTCTTCAGATTTTTTCTTTATTCTTTGTTCTGTAGACTTATGATGAATTAATATATTTAAATTAATGTTTTTAACGAGAATATTACACCAATGTGAGCAATATTAATGGAGCCGTAGCTATGTTGATACGCTTGTTTAGCTCATAAATATTCTATCTCTGCGTGAGTATAAGGAATCTGCACAGATTTCAAATTAAGTTGCTGGTTTTTCAAAAGCAATATTTAAACCATAATGATAGAAAATATATCTTACCGGTGCCGAAAATTTTTTAAATTATTTTTTTTTTGTCGCCTATGGTTTTTCAATTTTGTTTAAAGGCCGTTTTTACTGCTTAGGCATCACACAACTGTTTATACGTGAAATGAAAAGATAAATAAGAAAATAATTTTTTAAAGAAAGGAAGCATTTCATGTCTTATTTTACGACAATTGACATTTATAAGGACTGAGGAAAACCTAGAAAAAACCTCTGGTCCTAGCGAGAGTTAAACCCGAGACTTCCCGCTCAGGGGTCGGCGCTCACCTTAACGATCTCAGCCACCCGAGTCTATCCCGCCCATACTCCTAACGTTTAAACAGCTTCGGAAATATAAAATTGTGTATTTGAAGTAACTGAAGTGCAGCTCAGTGTTTCATACTGCAGAGATTATGCATTGCTACAGCGTACCCATTGTTGCCTTTGTTGCGATGTATCGGGTTAGATCGCATTAGCTCCTGAGAGTCTTTCTACATGGCACACTGCATAAAAATTGAATTTAATCTGTGCATTGTATTAAGATCGTAGACTATTTCAAGAAAACTGGAAATATGGAAAGAGTAAAAGAAAAGGGAGATCTAGGTCTTCTACTGCTACTCATAACAGTATTTTTAAGCGAATGTGCTTGAAAAATCAACGTATAACTTTAGTAGAGTGGAAAAGAGAACGAGACGAATCTTAGGATGTGGTGGTTTTGCCGGGAACCACAGGTTTTCAGATATGGGAATAGCCGCTATAACACCACCAAAGAAGCCCTTTTTAACAACAGTTTAAAAAGTAGTTATGGAACCTGTCCATGGATTGTGGGGTAGTTATTTCTGATAAATCAAAAGTTAACGTTAGAGGAAAGGATGGAAAAATATTCATCCATCGTCTGAAAGGTGAAGAAATTCTACCATAATGTCTAGAGCTAACATGAAGTTTGCAAAAAATGTTATATTGGGGTTTCGTTTCCAGCAAAGGGGTGTGTGCAGCACATATTGTAGAAAGAACAGAATATTGACATGCATACGAGAAAGTTTATTTCAGCAGAAAAGTGCACTTTCAGGATATGAGGGCAAAGAGGTCAAGATTATTAGTTCTTATTTGCCTATTCTGAAATACTGTATCAAAAATTATAACTTTGTCCCAAAGATAGGGCGTTTTCTCGATGACCAAGGAATTTCCATCCTCATATGGCCAGATAAGAATTCCACTGAGAACTGTGGGTAATACAGTTGCACAGAAAAAGACAAGGAAGCATGAAGATCTGGTTGAAACCATCCACACAGAATGATCCCATGTGATATTACCATACTAAGTTTGAATGTGATGTAATAAGATCTGGAGGAGCCGCACGAAGGAAAAAACTTAGTTATGTGAAATGCTGTTTGATTTTTATTTAAAAAAAAACACACGTGATAAATGTGCTTCATTAGTTAATATTTTTAAGGAATTCAACATTTTACTATACTTAGAGGAGAAAAAAAGTATTTATAATCCATGTAAAAGCCATCAGTAATGTTCATATTTTTAAAAATAAAGGCATATAAGTCACATACCTACAAGAAATAGATAACTTATATGTTTTTAATTTAATGGCAATAAAGAGTCAAGACTCTTGATGATACAGTATATATTTCTTTATTGTATATTGCGTCAGGTTTCTAAGAAGTTTAGGTGCAACTATTCCTGTGAAAGCAACAATGCGGATGAAAGAAATGAGGATGTGTAGGAGGTGGTCACTGACCTTGTTAGGCATTACGGGGCATTCGCCTTTAAGCGACCAGAGAAACTAACAGAGACACTTCTGCTGCATCAACATATCACCTCCATCCTCCAGCATTTGATGCCCTGAGACTTCTTTTGTTTGGGTGTTTATCAAGTCGCGAATGTACAAAATCAAAGTAAGAGAAACAAATCGTGTTCTAGAAACATTCGCAGAAATTTCAAGAGATCGTTGCAGTAAAAAGTAATTTTTATGGCGCTGATAGCATCATACATACAGTAGCAAATACAAACATCCAGAAACATAATTACAAATCAAGTTGTGTCTGTTGAAAAATAAATCCATTTTTCCCATATCCTTAGTACACAATTAACACGTGACTCTATTTCACGAATACTTTATGAATAGAAATATATAATTTTCAATTCCGAAAATTTGCGTGCAGTTACTTTAGCCCTCCCAACTTGGTGGCAAAATGTAACGCAAATATTAATCCAGTAAACATCTTAATGTTACCGATTAGGCTAGCAGCCTGTTCCAGTCTCATTCACCAGTATTTAACGTGCCTTCTTATACTTTCCTTTAAGAGAAATTAATTCGGAATTCTGATTACTTCCATACTTTCTAGTGCATTAACCGGCCATTTGTATACCGTGACATTTTTTTCATTTAATGATTGAATTGTATTCAATTTACTCCTAATGTCAACATTACATGTTTTATATCTTCTCTGGTATAACCTTTTACTCTACAGAAACCTCTTTTTCGTTGCTTGACTTTTAAATGTATCAATCTTCTTCCGTATTTAAGTTTCACTGCCGTATATCAAGTGAGGAATAGATATTATATTATATTTCATTGTATATCTTTACAATTTTTATTCTATAAAGTCCTGCTATTGTAGAAATTTTCATTTTATTATTTTTTATCTTCGTTAAACATAATAATGCATTCTAAATAATGAACATTTGATAAAAAACCTATTGATGAATATTGTACTGCAATTTTTAAGGGCATTTTCCCAAGAATGCCGCAATTTTGTTTTAAATAAAGAAATGGTTTGATTATAATTTAAAATGATATTCTGAACAAACAAAGATTTCGTAAACGATTTTCATTTTCTAAAATTCGTCAATGTACAACAAAAAACTTAAGTAAAACCCTTTCCGTAACTTTATTCCTGTAATTTTATTTCCTTATTTCATATAGGCAAATACAGAGTGAATATAACGTTTCGATTCATTTTTATGAAGTAATGATTTGTCGTACATGAAATTTATAGGACATGAATATATGGTACGTACATGCGTTTAAACGTGGGGAACAAACCTTAATAACCTTGGCCCAGCCCACAGAGATACATTTCAGCTGTTATGGCTTTCGTCTAAACAATAACACCACCACTATGTTATCGCCGTTACTTGAGCAGAAACTATGAATATTTCTTGTTTCTCATATAATTACGAATATTTGAGGGTGTCATAATTAATAAATAACGAATAAACAAATAATTTAATTTCACTTCGGCACCCGATCTCTGTTACCACTGAACATTCCAGAGATTCTAGAAACGTGACAATATTGTTTTCCTGATCGAACTTTGATACACCAGGCGTATAATATAAACGTATTTATTTTAAAGAGCTGAATGACTGTAATCTAAGTAGCAAGAAAAAATACCAAACTTTTTATCTGAGTTCAACATGCCGCCATCTATTTCAAAGTTGGAATGCCGCCCGAAATATGTTTGTAGCACAATCTTCACATCCTGCAAATACTTTACTTAATAAATCCCCTGGTATCAAATTCGGTGAACATGATGACCATATTCAAAGCGAACCTCTGCCTATTCATTGGAAAATCGTGCTCGAGATATTATTTCACATCAAACGCAAGATGGAGGATTTTTTTAAAGAAAAACTATGTCCATAATATCCAGATAAACGCATGTTGCACCTCTGCATATGTCAAATCGAGCAATAGACAATACCCAATCGTCCATCTATAAATAGCGTTTAGTGATAGTCTGAAATAAAATATTAAAAAAAAAACGGAATATTTTCAGGTTTTTATGACACAGAAATTAAAAATAGACGGCGGTTATGTTGATATAACACACACACACACAAACACACACACAGTAGAAAACAGAGGTCGTTAAGGCGGGGACTCGTGAGCGGCAGGTCTGGAGTTCGAATCCCACCAGGACTGTCCTCCCTGACTGAGGGTTTTTCCAGGTTTTCCTCAGTCCTCATAAATTGTAAATGTTGGGGAGGTACTCTAAACTTAGGTCTGGAACGTTTCCTCCCTTAAAAATATCCTTTCCCAATATGTCATTTCATCTCATGTATCATCAGTATCTGCCGCCTCTGGTGCCTCAGTAGTAAAAACGGGAGTTACGCACTATTAAAGAAAATAAAACCATTATTTCATGAAAATGGATCTTTGTTTCCAACCTGTTGTGAGTAGGGGTTTTGACTTGTTCTTTTATCCTTACTCTAGTTATTTTATACAACCCTTGAATAACTTCTGTTAAATTAGAACACACTCTGCATTGCAACACTTCCCATTAACTTTGTTCCTTTCCAGTAATCAAATTCCCTTGTTAAATCTAGAAAAGCAAGGTGAACTTTTACATAAAAATCAATTCTTTTCTATAATTATCTGTTTTAAATAAATGCATTACTGATTGTGAACCTTCCTCTTTTAAATCCTTACTTTTTTTCTAATGTTGAACAGTTTTAATATCCAATCATAGAGTATATTTTGGTGAAATAATATTTTTGAGTAACTTCTATCTCTTCTTAAAAACCGACATTACACGAGTCTCTCTATTCGTACTTGCGCTATTTTTGTGATTACCAATATATACGCAATAAATGTAAAATTCTTAATTTCAGTAAGACCCCAGGTTTTAATAGTTCTCTGTTTATTCTCTCAGATCCTGTTGCTTTACTGTTTTTGCAGCATTTTCTAGTTATTCCATAGTTATGTTATACACCCTTGCGGTTTCATTATTATTTAAATTTCATTTTCTCTATTTTCTTCTTCATGTCCATTTTTATTAAACCATAACTCCTCATAGAGTTTAATTCATGGTATTTAAATTTATTTAATCTTTCTCTTCCTAATTCGGGATCTAGTAATCTACAGATTGATTATCATATCGGCTATACTGCTTAAATATCGAACAATTTGAATGATTTATTTAAGCAGAATTTGGCGGATTCTTAATAATAAATGTGGAGTTTATTGAGAATGTGTGTAATCCACGTTAGCCTACTGTCCAGTGCCTGGTTAAATAACGCAGGTTTTGTTGGCGAACAATTTGGAATTAGAAACAGGAAAAATTGGAGGTCACGGCCGCGACTGGAACCACGGATCTTCGGTTTATCGTGCCGATGTACTTCCATCTCAACTACATCACCATGTACGACCACAACCGCGAATCCCTACATCTGACTCCTATATACCCGGAGACCGTATTAGGCTATCACGTTACAGAGATTTTATCCCATACCTTCAAGTACGTACGGTCCATGCTTCATAGATAACCGCACTATTATGGCTATTAGTTTAAATGCGATTATTTCACACATGTTGTGTGTTAGGAAAAATTCAAGATCTCGTCACGTTTCTTCTATCCCTTCCACTAGAGTAGTCTTGATAAATACCTACGATACAATGTAGCTTAACCTCATACAATAATAGAATTAAATGTACTAATATATGCATTATAAAGTATTTAAATAAAAGTAACATTAAACTATATAAAGCAATATGACATTAATTCAATGTTTTAATATATACAACAAAACCTATAGTTGGCGGCCAGACAGGACACGGCTCTTTGGCTAGAGCATCAGTACAATATCGTTATCCAAGTCTAGAAAATGACCTTAAAATTTACCTATTTGACTCGGATTTAAAATCCCAGCCAACACGTGCAGTGTGTGAAAAACTCCTAGATATAACCATTCATGCAATTTTCTCTAAATGACCATATCATTCGACCCGACTTTATAGTTGGAAAGCTGAAATTTCTGATGACAAAATTTGCGTATGATGAACACAAATGTGTTCCTTTGCAACATACAGCGAGAGTAGTAAAAGTCCTGATACACAGCTCAACCGGTCTGCGGTTATACCCCGCGTTGCCGCCAGTATTTTCTTGCGTAGACTTGCGGCGCTCAAGCGTTCCATCATTTTAAAAAACAATAACAATTTGTTACTCACCTTCCTAAAAGCAGGTGCTAGAAATATTGTGACACACAATCCACATCTTAGGAAATTACTAATGAACCTAACTTCGATTCGAATGTTTGTTACAAGTTCTTCAATGTGTGAGAGTTAGCTGAATATACTCTATTTTTCAATGTCCCTGAAAGATAAAAATGAAACACCGTAAAATCTTGGAAAGAACGAGTCCATCAATAAATCTGAGACGAAATATACTGCACAATTCCTGAATTGATGAGCAGTGTTAGACCTTTTCCTGTCAGTCAAAACCTATTTCAGTAACTTGTCTCACTAACATTGTTTTTCGTGTTGCAACTAGGCTGCCAGGAAATTTACACCTAATTGCCTGTTTCGTTCTGCCACATGATTTTCAGTACTTAATGTTTATTTTGAAGATGAATATACGACGACGCATTTACCGTTGCACAACACCACTGCACTATTTGATGAAATACCCCCTATTCTGCACAACACAATAGACCGACTCTGTCGAAATCCCCCTCGCAACTAACTAGAAGAGAGAATAACGTCGCACGTGGCGCGAGCGGAATCTCAGCAACTGGATGGGCATAGGTCTGCTGGTCGGTCGATCTAGTTGCGGGACTTTTAAACTGCTCTCAATATATAACAAAAAATTGTTATAGTATCTGTAACGCAATGTTCTTCATTTAAAGTCCTGAAGCAAAACATTTCATTTATGTCAGTTTCACTGCTTTAAATTTCTTGAGTTCATGTTTATTGTCCAATTAGTACTGCAAAATCATTGGCAAACCTAATCATTTTAACGTATCTAATTCTAGAAGTTATACAAATATTAGTAGCACACTAAGTTTTTTGCTTATCGACTGGAGTGACCTGGTTCGATTCCCTCTAAGAACAATTTGCTAAGCTGGATTATTTTCAGCTTCCCATCTCCTCAAAATGAGGAATGGGATAACCAGGTTTGAGTTCATTAATGCATTTCCTTTCTCGTGTCAAACATTTATGATATTAAACATTTACAAAAATGGCTGATTGTGGAAACCTGGGAGTAAGAAAAAAACATACGTGAGGTCTATTTATAGCTCCTGTGGGATTCAACATTTTACTTTAGAGAAAGACGAGTTCATTACTTCAGCGTAACGCAGTTTAGAATTTCTATCTCGAACATCCTCCCGTTTACCCGCAAGACTTAATTATTGTAACATTTCTACTATTGATAACGCGAGCCAGAGCAAGCCCTACATTAGTCAGGTATTCGCTAATAACCATCAAATTCGTCACTTATTTAAAGAAGCAAAACCGTGGAGATACAAGAGTGCGAGACGTGCACCAGCGATTTATTCTGTTGTTAGATGCGCGATTATATTTTAACACGGGGTACTGAAGAATGTACTGCAGAAAGGGTTAGAGAGAGAAAGTATAAACGGCCCAAAATATAAAACAGCCTTTGTTGTCTGACACACAGAAGTTGGTGCATTGTTCCTCTACACAATGGGCTGGTTCATTTTGTTTAAATCCAAAAGACAGCTAACATTGCCACTTTAACCTTTCGCTTTTGTGCCTCCCCTGGCCACCAAACCTCCCCTACTTCCAACCGAATGGCGGAAGAAGTCAAAATGGCCGAGTCAGCTACTCCCCGCGACTTGCACAAGTGTAAATTACGCAACCACATGTATAGTCTTGGTTTGATGAAAAAAAGCAACAACGACATTAACATTCATTTTAGATCAAATTTAACCCTTACTTTGGGGAACATTCTGATCAACGACTATTCACTTTCTACGTTTTTCCATTTCCCGAAAGAATTATGAAGTTCTAATCACACTGAATATGAAAATATTTTCGTTATTTACTTGAAATTTGTTCAGAGAAACGCTTCCAACACGCCTTAAGACAATATCTAATGCATTTATGCATTAGCGAGCATTATTACAAACAGGGTGCTTATAAAAGTCGCTCGTATTAATAATATACAGAATTAGTACAAGTGATACAACCTATCTGAAACAAAGGTAACTAACGTCCAATGAAATTAGAATTAGTGGAGAGAGAAACTGAAAACGTTTTGCTTCTGTGCTTCACATGTTAAAATGTGAGCTCCCTTGGCAGATTCTGAAGTTGTGTTATTAATGTACCAGAGAGATGTAAGATAGCTTCATCACTGAACTCTTAAGGATTTCACAAAATCATCATGTTTTCACACTCTTACAGATGAACGTCGTTCCCATTTCCTGTTCGGTTTTAGATACTACGGCAATTGTAGTCAATAAGCATAATGCAGAATCTTCCACACAGCCTTCTGCGGGATTTAGATTTACCTGCTGCCTTTGACAGTGTACTTCTGCGGACTGCGTGTGAAACTTTTGTTTCCAACTTACTGGCGGCCGGCAGATTGACTTTCTTTTTACAGATTCACCCCCGTTAATCGGAGTACCTCTTACGATCTTTTTTAATAGTATGTAACGTTGTTTTTACTGCTGAGGCATCACAGGCAGCCGACACTGATGACACATGAGATGATATAAATTGGGCAAGGATTTTTTTTAAAGGAAACGTTCCAAGCCTAATTTTACAGTACCTTCCCAACATTTGCCATTCATGAGAACTGAGGAAAATCTGGAAAAAAACCTCAGTATGGAAGGACGATCTTGGCGGGATCGAACCCCAGACCTCCAGTTCAAGAGTCCCGTGGCAGTACACTTAACGAACTGAATACCCATTGAGTTGATTTTGCTTCAAACTTGTCTCGGAAATGCGGTTGCACACTAATAACAGAGTGATGAACGGAAAACTCCAGTACACAAAATGTTTTCATTTTATCAAAAGGCGGCCATTTTCACTTATACCACCCTTAGCAACGAAACAAACAAAAGAATCTGCAAGAGTATGTACACTCTGGATTGTAACACCCCTAGTGGTCAATGAGGAAGCTCACATTGATTTCATATATATAGAAACAACCTTTTCTGTTTCTGTTTCTCTTGGTGCGAATTTCATACACGTGAATTTAATTTAATGCGAGTTACTCGAACTGGAAATCATTAATATCATTTGTACTAATCCTGTATAAGCAACAGCTGAAAATGACAAGAATTACAATATAAACTGCTTTAGCCGCCATATTTTCCTTGTTTACAACAGCAGAGCATTTTAGTGCTATCATTATCAAAGGTTAACTTCAGCAAGAAGTCTGGGATTTAACAGTATACACACTGCAAGAGAACGGAGGCAAATGGCAGCATACCTACACCTGGGGGAGAGTTTACTGTTATTAACGGATCCTTCTTTGACCTGCTGGTGGTTAACGAGAAAACCATAGCAATAATGCACATGATTCAAAAATACAGAAGCATCGATGAAGCTAATTTATTTGGAGATTAGCTTTAATGTTAAAATAAATACAAAGTTACCCTGAATATGCCAAACCAACTAAAAGTTAAAGCAAGTAACATTTTTATATCCCGTGCTTGAGCACATGACTTTTGTCAAAATTAGCATGTGAGAAGCTAATAAAGTCAGCTGACTTCTGAATATGACTGCGACATATGTATCTCTTAAGGGTACGCTGTTTGCTATCTACAAAACAGTGTTGTGCGTTGCTATGTAAAAGCTCGCAGCATACTGTGCTAGTTTGTTTTTCACCGTCTGTGTACCTGAGCCCCACTTTGTTTGCTCTTAATGCTACGACACAACTCTTCTTCAATGATAATTGACGTATAAAGTCAAAACGCAGAAAAAACTACAGTCCAAGGCAGATTTTGTTCTAGCTCTGCTTATTGAGAACTCAAAGAAAATGTGCTGAGAGAAAACTATTTAAACGCTTGCATATAACGAGCGCGTAAAACAAATATATTAATCATCTCAACATGTTAAATCAAGACCAACCTCAATCCTCAGACAATAATGCGAGTATCGATAGCACGCAAAATATCGGCGATCGATGTTCAAGCACGTTACTGCTATTAAGCGCATAGGTTCGTTTATTTGATTCGTTGCAGTTTCGTGGTTTATGGTTGGGAGAAATCAAAAATAGCTTGTTAGTAATTTTGTTTATAAGTAAGTTAATTTGTATTTAATGAAATTATAGCAGAAACTTTTGTAATAGAAAGTGTTTAATGTAACATGGGTCGCTCATGCTGTGTGCTCGGTTGTACATCTAATTAGGGCAGTGCACCACATACTACTATATATTTAAATTTCCTAAGGACCAGTCATTAAAGGAGAAGTGCATAAAGATTTTACAGTGCAAATTTTAAACTTATTGATAAAGTTATAGTGTGTATTAAACATTACGAACCAAAATGTGTGGTTAGGAAGGACATTTTATTTTCCCTAATCTTTCATTACATGTGACTGTGAGGATGAGCAATGAAAGGAAAGATCCCGAAGAACGTATGAAGCGGGTTTTGGATCGAGAGTTTTAATGAACGGTGTGAGGAGGATTCTATAATATGTTTCGACTTCATTGTAAGTGAGGTTAAGAAAAGACAGATACACCCGTTTATAACAATTGCCAAGGAAGATTAAGTCCTTTTCATTGAAAGAGATGATGATAAACTTAATGCTGTCTCATCTATGTCGATTGGTTTTAAGGTATCCAGTAATTTGGAAGTTAGTGCATTTTATAAAGATTTGTGCTTGCCAGTGGTGAAGCTCAGTTCAATCAGTGGAAGTAAGGGGTTAAATGTAACAAATGGAGCAAGCTGTATAATTTGCTGAGTTACCTTTTAACAACAACAACAACAACAACAACAACAACAACAATAATAATAATAATAATAATAACAATAATAATAATAATGACAATACATCTCTCATTAAAAGCTAAAACAAAAAGTTAAATATGTATATAGATGAATGTGTGCTTAAATTATCCATTAATTTTCCATTACTATAAATATCCTTAAAATAACTTACATGCACGTTACACTAATGAAAAATACTTTATTATGTTATTCTTATTTATGCTTGTTGTTGGTGTTATAATTATAGCCATTATTTCATTAGGCATTGCATCTCAGTAAATAGCAAAGAGCAGTGGTTGAATTAACCATTAATTTGTACATGGATGATTATATAAGCAGTATTCATATTATTTTATGTTTTATTTATACATGAGAAATATTATTTCTACATAATTTCACATTCTTAAAAACCTTCAAAACGTTTTCTAATGACAAAAATGTCCTGTTATAAACATTATAATGCGTGTTGCATTGCGGCCTGGAGTGGAGTTGGGTTGACTAAATATTTCTATATTAACTTTCTTCTTCTACATATTCTCAGCCATTCCGCATAAAATGTCATTGGAAGGCATTTGCTTAAATATTAATTACCATATACAGTTTATATATATATATATATATATATATATATAATATTCATTTTCTTCATTTGCGTTTCTCCCAAAACTGAAGCATAAAACTATTCTGTTTTGAATTTCTTGAAGCTACCATGTTATGAAATTCTGAAAGAAAATGCCAATGCCATATTAATATTAATAGCGTTAAATTAAGGAAATACATGTCTCCCATCTTCACCAGCTTATGTTTTCATATGTAACTTATGGTAATGACACTTGAAATGTTCTACACATGGTTATACGTGTCACCATTGAAAATTTTGCTGATATTTTCCAAACTGTTTTAAGGCATACCTTACTCGTCAGGCAACCTTATAGGGAAAGAAAACTGAAATAAAATAAGAAGAGGAAGAAAACCGGGCGGCGCAAAGAACCGTATTGCACGCAGCTATGCCCCTCCCTCGCATTGCAACCCTATCTCTAACTTGGGACACCTGGGTTCCATCTTCTCACTACTGGTTATGACGTCAACCGAACGGCCCACGAGCTGACCTCCAGGTCACTTGAGGTCGCGGCATCGAGATCTCAGCTTCGAGTCCCACACAAACACTTCTTGCAGCTCAGCAGCACTCATTACATCCTCCACATTTCAGGTTTGTAGCCAACGGGATCGCAGAGGTCCGGATTCATATCATTATGCGTTTCAAGACCTTATAAACATTCCCACCAATCTGTGCCGAGAGAGTAATTTATTGACTAAGATCGCCTGCAATTCCTCCGGCGTACAGCTGTACATTAGGTAGTACACCAAGCCTACATTTCTTACGATGTCCATTAGAAATATGTGTTTACTATCTTTTGTTACCATCCCGGTCTCAAAATTACACAACATTTGGAAGATACAAGTCCGTTCAAATTAAATGCAAAATAAAGAAATCGACGAGAGAGACAGAGAGAGAGAGAGAGAGAGAGAGAGAGTCTAGAATTATGTTCCTTGTGGTAAATGATAAAAATAATCGCTTTCAGCGACTGAATATACAAGAAAATTTAAATCCAGTGCCATGCTTAAGCATATATTGTGCTTCATTATCATTTTTGATGATTCAAAGTTATTTGCAATTTACGTTAATGAGTCAAATGTAATTTTAAAATTTGAAAGATAATATCTGAATAAAAACGTACAAAACAGAATTACAAAATATTAAGCTTTTAATTTGTGCTTGGCTCAATACATTTATTTGTAATTTTTCCCAACTGTTTCTGTTCCCTTCTTTATACTTAATTAACTGACATGTTTACTGTTATTTTTCTTCTTCTTTTCATTCAGCAGCGGTAAGAGTGCAAATATCTCTGCTATGAGGGGAGTGAGAAATAAGTAAAGAAGTCATTATTAAAATATCTTATTTTAATTTCTTTACTGGTATATTTTCAATAATTCTCGTTTTTCTTCCACTTTATCTTAATTTCCTCTTTCTACATAATTATATGTATCTAAAGATACTATTACTTTAATTATATGTTAAAATATGTATTGCATTTCTTCTTTGTGCACACTAACACTTTTGCTTTGTTAAATGATTATATAGGTAATATCTGAGCTCTTTGTGTACTCACCGCCATTGCGCCCTACAGTGCTTTGCTAACCGACCGAGGTGGCTTAGGTGGTAGTGCTTGGTACTCCCATTTGAAGGGTTTCTAGTTCAAATCCCTTAGGGCCGGCCATCCTGACCTGGGTTTTTTCATGGTTTCCCATAGTCGCTTAGTCGAACATAGGGATGGATGTTTCCTTTCTACTAATTTTCCACGCTCCCATTTCACATAATTTCATTCCATAGACATTTGTCACCTTCGAAATTTTCAGAGTGCGCTGAATTGGTGCTGTATGATGATGGCTTGCGCCTTGGAAAGTCTTTTGCCCTGATGTTTGGCTGTTCTATTAAAAACAATGTTAGGAATTCGCCTACGTCCGTGTATCACTGGATCCTTGCCCGCTGGTGTCTTCCACACTTCATCCCTTCCTTCGGGAGTTTCCCTCAGAGGGAATAATTATAGACACAAACGGCCAGCCGTTGAGCAAGGCTGAAATATAGAAATATCCTTCTCGGACCGTAACAATCCAATCCAATATATTGCTTTGCGGCACGGCTAAATATACTGGTGATAATGGGCAGGCTTTTCTTATTATTTTATTTCTCCTTTAACAAATATTATATTTTGCATCTCCCGTCTTACAGAATGTTCGCTTTTCTCACATTTTCTTCGTTTTCCTCACTAACACTAGTTTATAACACAAAAAATGAGATTTTTGCATCACCATGGCGAGTTTATTTGTTTCTGATTGTTGTGATTGAATTACAGATTTTCAAAGTACGTAAAAATTTGTTTCATTAATTTTTATGGGGCTTATTCAATGTTATTACGAATGTGGGAGCAGATTTTCAGCAGCCTTTAGGCAGTTTCGCAAGTAAAATCGATTAAGAATTAGCCCATGTAATATGAGCTATTGCCAGAGATCGCCAAATTTTAACTTACAACAAGATGATTGGTTGTTGGATTATCAGAAAGAAAGAGTGTTACAACGATGAATTGAAGGACTCATGCTGTTTCAGATTAAAAAAAAAAAAGGGCCCGAAGAGGTTTTTACAAGAACAAATGGTGAGCACAGACAAGATCTTCGAGTATATATGAGCACTGCTTCTGGTTCAATTTTCAGCATACACTGGGTTTTTCCACATTTTCACCTCCCAGTATGAAATAATCTAGAAGGTACGCTAAAGAATGGTGATGCAAATATGCCCGTTTCTTGTAGATTAAGACAGTGCCAGAATGTTTTAGATTGTGTAGAAAATGAAGAATACATGATCAATTAAGTTTACCTCTTACATTTAAAAACCGTACAACTAAGAAATCAGGAATATTCTGGCTGACCAGTTCAGATGCAAATATATTTTATTTGAAGATTAGGTGACAACATACATACATCCTGGTGATAAAACGTGGTACTATTTTTTCCTATGCGCAAGTTTTCTGTTTTATATATATATATATATATATATATATATATATATATATATATATATATATATATATAATCATGTTACAATGCTGTAACACATTGTCAAAGAAGATGGAAATACATTCACTATAAAAACTAAAAGCTATTTTGTAGCTCAAATTTACAATCTAAGGTATAAACGAAGTTAAAAATAGTGCATTTAGGGTGATGAGGCCTAAGAAGGAAAGATCTGTGACTCTTTAATACGATTTAGAAAATTAGAAAGCTCTAAAAGATTTTTGTAACTTACCTATACCTCTATCAGTACACCTGCATGACACAATATTTAACGTACATAATAAACAATGACCTATTTGAAAAAGTTTCATTTTATTATTTTTTATTTCTTTGATGATGAAACTTGCTTTTAAATGTCGATGACATCAACATCGAATGTGCTTATTAACCTGTTAAGAGATTTGTTTGTCTTTAATGGGGCCCCAAATATTACCTGAAATAATTTTTTCCGCACCTCTAAATTAGTACTAACACCATCAGATAGCTTTCATTAATACAACATGTATTGGTATATTAAAGTACACATATTTGTTTAAAAATTATATATCTTGAAATTTCGCAAAAATATTCTATTATTGCTGAGATATTTTAATATTTGTTTATAATGGATATAAATTCGTCTATTGCAATTTTTCATACTCTTCAAATGGGACTACTTGACAATAATGGTGTTAGGCGGACTCTTTTTCAGCATAGAATCGCTACTAGCACTATAATACCTACAATTTAAGAAAATCGTGGTGGGATTCCAAGAAGATACTTACAAGAAGGGTGTTGCATAAAAACGCGGCGCAATGATGAAATAAAAGTAGGAGCTATGTAACTGAATCAGCAGCACTACTATCTACTGCAGATGCATTGAGAGCACAAGAACACACTCGCTCAAAGGAACAAAGCGCATAGTGCAAATTAATGCAGACTTTATTCCAGTAGATTAGTTGGCACGGCAACAAGAACTCAAGTTTAGAAATTTGTTGTTGGATGCGTATCAGGCTTGTCGGTAGCTACCCACTTGTTGTTTACATGCACTCCCCAGTATGTTAGGGAATATTGGGGGTGATAGAGTTGTCATTCTTGGCTAGCATAATCCGAATATTCCAACGTTTCAGTCCATAGGAATTTGTGCAGCGCGACTGCTTCATGTTCGCTTTTACACGGGTAGGGAATCATTAACATCTATAAGGTAAAACCATATATATATATATATATATATATATATATATATATATAAATTATGTGACAAATAATACCATCCCTGTCGCAAAATAATAATTGCATTTCCTCAAAGGCCATGTTCGTTCTAGAAACTAAAGCGAAGAAGCAAATATGCACAGAGTACTGATCAGGGACGGTCACAGCAAATATGAAGGGTGTTTGGGACGTTGGAAAAGGTGTTAGGGGGATGGAAAGAATGAAGAATATTGGAGATGTTCAGGGATGGGTCATTTCTGATCACCTGCTTCGTGCCAGCAAAATTGATATATTGCAAAGATAGGTGTGATAAAGGAAACTGGTGAGAAATTTGCCATACGTTCTCTCCAACATTAACAAGTCATTTTCACAGTAGATAAACTTATCACGTTGTAAAGCCTGCCGGAGACTTTGAATAATGTCTTCCTAACCTTGCAACACGTGATGATAAACGTATGAAGGTTAATGGGAAGATCTAATACAAACTGCCTTACATAGGAAAATGATGTTTACAACGACATTGGTATTTGCTTTAGTTTTCCATTGCAACCCCCACAATGATATCTCCGCTTGTGCTGCTGTACACCATGTTAAATAAGTAAACAAAATATTTTAATTATATATAAACGCTTGTACTGCATTTGAGCATTTACTACTCTGATACCATCTACCACTAGTTCTCAAAAATGCGCTCTTTTCGTATGCAGCATTACAAACTAAACTACTAAAGATCAGCTACCTGCTTCTGGCAAAGAACTACTTTACGAGTGAGCGAAGAATCGTGGTGTGTTTACATGCCAATGTTGCATTTTCAGTAGAAACGTTAGAGCATTCATTCACTTAAAAACCTAAATGCTTCTATATGACGCTTATGTTAGTTCTTGGCTTAAGGGACCGCTAGGACGTAGTTTGCGTGTGGGCTTCACACCCTCGTTGGAAGTGCTCGAACTGAACATTCCCATGGAGATTTCAGGCAAGCTACGAGAAAGCGGCCTTTGCATCTGGACCTGTTGTATCTGCATTGCATTGCATTGGTATTCAGGTCGACTACATCCGCTCGACAACTGGTCAACCAGCTTTCGTATTACCCTCTGAAGTTTATCGCTTGGTATCAACGCCGTAGGTAAGGAAACCTTTCCTTAAGTTCTGCTCATTAAATGATACCGCAATTAGCTATCTTTTACTATGCCCTTCATTTTATGCGAAATACTGGCTGCTTTCTCCTACGCGGGACCGCTCCATGTGCAGTTGCCCGCAGTTGATCGAACTTTGCAGTTGATGTCTTGTTCCTAAGCTTGAAAGCCAGCCGGGGAGCCGAAGGGGATGTCAGTACGAGTTTAACTCTATAAATGTTCGAATGTATGTTGTGTGACAGTGTATTATGTATTCATAACGCGGCGTAATACAGCGTATTAATTACGTTAATATGGCTCAATCTCCAAGGGGTATTAATTTACGATTCATACGAGCGTACAGAATCGACTAGCGATGTACGGAGAATGTTTTAAGATAGATTCCCTGATATTCAAATTTAAAATTGAAATTAGATTCACAGAATGGTACATAAATTTCGTAAAACGAGGAGTAGTCTTGATAAAAAGCGTATACAGCCAGTAGGGTACTCACATAAAACACGTTAGATACTTTGTACATGCTCTGAAACTTTCCCCTAAAAATCAATTCCATCAATTTATCAGCAAACGGAAATTTCCTATTCCTCTGTTAGAACGACTACAAAGTTATTGAAATTAAAATCCTATAAAATTACTCTAATGCAACAACTTAAACCGGGTGTCCCTGCATTCAGGAATAGCTTTTGTGAATGGATTTTGAATTATGTACATGGCGGTGATATTGACACTAATCTAATTTTCTTTACGGACGAATCTTGGTTCCACAGTCAGTATGGGAATGTCAGTTCACAAAACAGTTCACAAGGATCAAAAGATAGGAGTGCGGTGAGCCATTAGCGGTTAGAGAATAATAGGACATATTCATTTATTTATTTAATAAATAAAAAATTAGTAGTGATAGGTATATGCAGAATATCTTGCAACCCATTTTTCTGTGGACTAACTGTGGAGAGACAGATTCGTGAGTTTCCTACATGACTCTACAACGGTAGATACAGCCCACATCTCCTTGCATGCAATTCATGAAATATTCGAATAGGGACGATAGAGTCGAATACTTCATGAATATGACTCATTGAATGACTCATCAATAAACACATGGCCCCCTCCGTCCCCCAATTTAACGCCCCGCAGTTTTTATCTCTGGGGGCATTAAAGGAAAACATGTACAAGACAAATCCATACATATTAGATTAACAGAAAAAAAAAAAAAACATTCTTAAAGAAATGCCCTTCATTTTTCAGAGGGAACTGCAGAGGGTAATAGTTAATTTCATAAGCTGGTGCCAAAAATATATGAAAAATTAAGGGAGGAGTTCTAGCTTCTTCTTGCTTGTTAATAGTGAGTGAATGTACGCTTTAAGTAATTTTAATAGCATGCGATTGACTCTCGTTCACCGCGGTGCCAGCTTGAACCTACCAACCGGTCGTTATGCGTGCAGTGGTCCCGGGAAGGAAAAAGCATCCATTAATATCAAGTATATGACAAATTTTCAGGACAATTCCCAAAGTGGGCGTTGAAGGTATCCAGGTTGTAGACCCGGTTGCGTTGTGGCCAGAACATCTGCTTTTCCAACGGGTCTACTGTTTGCATCCCGAGACCAACAGTTTTAACATATCCGAGACCGCCGTTTTGCTTAAGGCTACTTTCAATTTTCTTTTCTATGTTTCTTTTACCGCCTCTGCAACCCGGGAAGATAACTTTTGGCTGATAGACAAGAATTTCTCAGGAAATGTTAAGTCTGTGGCTCCTAGTCAATTACTTTTAAAATGACCTCAAAGTCAATAATATATTGTAAAGGTTATACAGGTCTGTTAGGTTTAAATCGCATATATTGCAATTAAGTACTTTTATTTGTTGCACTTCTCATTTCCCATATAAAGTATGGGATGTTATGGAACTCGTCATTTGTGGCTCAACTGGCTAATCATGTCGGTCCGAAGCTCTACGAGTATAAAGCGGAGGGAGCAGTTCCTTTGACTCATTAAGCCCCTGCGTATTCAACTATTCAGAAGAGGAAAAGTAACAAAAACGAAATCCTCACTCCGGCAGCTTGGTGCTACCAAGAATAAAGATAGAGGCACTAAATTTCTAAGGAAACACTGTATATATTAGAATGCTAAAAACATGGCGGAATTCCGTGGTAATGTAATCACTTGATCAAGAGTTAGCACTGATACTAATTAAAAGAGATGGTGATCTTGATCGTCTGTCCGGCACTAGAGACAGGGGAAGACTGTTTGTTACATTTTCCGGTCGCATACCTAATAGAGAAGTTCATCGCGCTAGATGATGAAGACGGTTATGAAAATGACGTGGGATGAATTGCGGGAAGAACAGGAGGAAACTTGCCCAGGAACAGCTTTGTCCAAAGCTCCATATCCGGCCGCTGGGATCGGAAGGCCACTGCAACTTCTATGGATGACAAACTGGATCATTCAAACAAGGGACAAATTACCATCCATTGATGTCGAAGGTAGAAATGGAACCCGCAATTGTCCCCTTATTAAAATGTTCTCTAACTAGCATTTTTTACCAGTTATTTTAGCTCAATCAACAAGAAGAGAATAAGTACAGTTCTGTGCAACCTGAAAAAACTTTTTAACTGTTTTCTTTGTTTCATTGACATTTAGAACAATCCATGCAGAGCAAAAACCTTTGGAACAATGAATGAGTCTAAAAACATTTCTGAACAGGGAAGGTATAAAACATTGAAAACTGAGCATAGTTTTTGAATGTTTAACATCTCATTTAAAATGTTATAGAAAAATCTTCGGGTGGAAGGCTAAATGAACCTGGAGGCCATTGACCATGGCTTTTTGATGGGAATATGGCGAATAAACCCGTACCAATTCAAATACACTAAGAGACAGGGAGATATTGGCAAATGTTTTCCGTTAATGTAAAATTTTTCTTTTATATGCAGAAGAGCCTTCAACCGAAAGGCCTTTTCTATCACTCAGGATTAGTGACCATTTCTGAGGGGATTTCCGAAGATATACTTCTGTGCACTCCTTCGGGGCTACGTTTCAAATGTTCCCGAGTTCAACAACGAATGCTTCCTACTGAATGTAACGATGAGAACAAACTCCTCAAGAAAAATGCTTCCCTTCCCCGGGAACACCCCCTTTCTTCCATTTAACTTCCCAATGGTTCGCGTTAGCCTACCCTGCCTTGGTTTTCTTTCCCGTCCTTGCTCGAAAGCATTAACATAAAACTTCTTAAGATGCTCAATAAGAGCCGAACGGTTAAAGGAGATTTCTCGTTTCCTTTCTACTTAGTCTCTAGTGGCTGCCACTCCTCCACCACCACGATCCAGAACATATCACAGTCTTGACTGTGCCAAGAGTTTATGCAGTAGCGTATTACCACCTTCGAAAAATGTATGGGCCTTAATTAGAAGTGACAGGACGTCATTAACGACTTCACTTCTTGTCTATATTTGGATACTAGTCACATCATGCTGTCCTTTCAAAAAAGCAGTGGTGCACTTTTTTTTATTATTTATTTAGTTGTAGTATTGCAGTTTTACCATTCCTTAAATGCATCATGTATTGATGAATTATACCACAATAGCCAAGAACTGTAGAACAGTTTTAGATATCAATTTGAGATAGAAAATCTATGATACACGAAGAAAAATACCGGAGTTATAATGCTGTTAATGAAGTTGAACTCAGATCTCAAGTGTTAAAGTAAATTGGGGTAAATATTTTACTTAGAATATCGTCAAACCTGTTTCACCAAAGAGAAAATCCCGATTTTCAATAACTCATAGTCAGCGTTTTCAAGATTTAGTGCTATATAACTTTCTAAAATCTGACACTAATCAAAGTATAACGGTAGAACACTAAACAACGATTAAGTGATTTACCATGATGCTTATAGTATACCCTTCTGACTGCGTAGTCAGGTTCTGTGGTTTCGAAGGATTTTTTTATATTAATTCTTTATTTTGGATGAAGTATGCGCAAAGTAAAACTAATTAACGGGACTCCTTGACAATGAACCACTATTACTACGAGAAGAAGATGTGCTCTCAACTTTCGTGGCACAATTTCAAATGGAAGCTTCATTATCGGCAGCAGTATACTGGTCAATTAGAAACTTAATGCCATTTTATCGCATATATCACCAATAGGCATCGGGATTCTTCAGCACCTGAATTAAATCAATGCAAATAAAGCATGAACGCAAGCAATGAGCCACCGCCCGACAGGTAAACAAGAACTGACGAGTGAGAGGCTCAAGGGGAGAGAGTTTGTAGCTCGTGACCTATGGTGCTCCTCCTATCTGTTGTCTACAGTTCAGTGCCAAAATAACTTCATTCCGCCTCATTCTGCTATTAGTGCTTAGAAATTCCTATGCCCATTCACCAGTGTGCACCACCCATGATGCTTCAGCAGTAGAAACAGGCTTTTAATTTTAATATAGGTTGGTTCATTCTGTTTTCATTTTAATTACTTGGAACATAAAATAATAATGACCAGAGCGTATGTAAAGAGACAAATAGAAAATGTATAAGTTAGCAACTAAATTTTATAACTTTGCAAGCTAAATTTTTGTTTTATTGTTCTGGCATGTAGCAACTGCATTATTCTTTAGCGGCGGTCTTAAGCAAGACTACTGAAATTAGAATAAAAATTTAGTTACGCACAAAAATTTATTTTTTATGTTTTATGAAGTAGGTTTTATATGAACATACAGTGTAATAAAAGTTGCTCACTGCGACTGCATTAGACCAGAGCATTTAATTTAAATCTATGTGCATGTGAATTTTGCAATTAGTCTTCATTTTTTACAGACATTTTCATTACATTTTTCAGAGTTTCACATGGTGCAATTTTTCTACCAAAAACGCCAACCTTTTATTTAAATATGCATAAAAGATTCAAAAGCACTCCAAGCCTTGATTTTATATATATATATATATATATATATATAATATTAAAAAATTAAAATGCTATAACCACGAAGAAAATGTATGACAAGTAAAAAAGCACTTTGATGATTTATATACAGCTACTATTTGTATTAAATTCGGTATTCAGAGCAAATTCTTTATTATAAAACATTTCTTATTTTGCACAGAGCAGTTTAAATATTAACAGTAATTATAACAAGTATACAAGATAAATATTACCAAAACGAATGACATTTTATGTATACACACTAACTTCAATATTTTGCAAAATTTCAAAATGATTCACTCAAAATTAAAGAAAGTTTAAAGCTTACGATATAGGGTTGCCTTAAGAAAATGCTTATTGCTAATAGAATGAGTTACATTAAGAGCATAATAAATCAACTCGTTAAAAATAAATGCAAATTCTGTATCAAATAGTGATATCTTACATTTATACCAAAAGAAACCGCACAAAGAGTGCGAACAGAGATGATAATTGAAGATAGCAGATAGGAAGGAAAAAAGAAACCGAAATGTGAAATAAATGTAAATGCGAGATGTAAATAGATTATGCAAAAGCAACTGTATAAATCGTATTAACAACAGTCTTCGAAGGCCATTTTTCTTGGTCGAACGTCAAAATGATCGAAGATTTTGCAAAAGTTAAAAACACAGGTGTAATAATATTTTAAATAAATAAAATGCTGTCTAATTATTGCACTAATATTTATTAACGCGCTTCCGCAAATTAAAGAAAACTTTTAAAATCCCTAAGTAGAGCACCGCCAAGGGTGGCCGAAACCGCTAAGGCACGGACTCGTGAGCGGGAAGTTTGGGGTTTGTTTCCCGCAAGGATAGTCCTCCTGATTGAGTTTTTTTTCAGATTTTCCTCAGTCCTAATAATGACAAATGCCGGGGAGGTACCCTAAATTTAGGCCTGGAAGGCTTCCTTAAAAAATCCCTTCCCAAATTACTATTTCATGTCATGTATCATCAGTGTCCACCGCCTGTGGTGCCTCAGTAGTAAAAACGGGCGTTAAACACTATTCAATCTAAGCAGAGCTAATGAGCAAATGTTTCTGCCTTCTCACTTAGGAAAACATGAAATTGATAAAAAAAAAAAAAAAAAAAAAAAAAAAACACATTTTCTGCTTCATAAAACGTTTGGTCAAGATATATTGTATTTTTTTCAAGTGTAATCATATCTGCAACGCTTAAAGTTACCTTTACATTTACATTTTGAGGGGAAAACTCCGTGAAAATGATTTTATGGAATTTCAACACGGAAACTACGATTTACAGACAGACACGCTGACTGCAAGAATGGTGGTTGCATTAGTGTTGCCGAATACCACTTTTAATATGAGAATCAAGCGAAAGCTAAATAATATGGGACCAAATTAAATAATAAAAAAACTTTTCTGTACACATTTATATAGATTATATATTACACGTATTTTAAAACAAGGATACAAAAAACGAACGCTTATTGATTAAAAACAAGTAATAGAAAATTCTCCTACATACATGCATCTTTCGCACCCCAAAAGCGTCACAACCGTGCAGGTTCACAAAGCAAGCTTTACACTTGTAGAAGCAAACACGTCCCACCCTTCAGTTTCCATCAGATTGCCTTCCGTAGGTGAAACAGGGGCTGCATTCAATATTGAACTCGACCGAGTGCCTCTCAAAAGGATTTAACAATGGGAACTGATTGATGGGCAGGCAGGACCGGTGGATTGGTCACCTACATGCTATTCTGACTATGTGTAATATGCGTTTACAGACTTCGCGTCATGGAGGGTTCCCTGTCTCCGGGAATATGAACATTTTGGTGAATGTCACTGAAGCGGCAAAGGTGGGAGATGGCTGAAAACCCTGCTCCTTTGTGAGTCGGTGCGCCAACGATCAATGAAAATATTGCATAAAGCCAAGAAACGAGACGATAACGAAACTTCGTCTGTTCAAGGGATCCGGAAGTACTGACTCCCATTCTGTCACGATGTGTTTGTAGACTTCTTTGTTTAAGAAAATGGTACGCAACAGATCATAAAGTCGTTTGGTTTACACTTAGAAGTTGTTTGTTTCCTTACACACTAAATTTCAGAATTATTTCCTTTGGTAACAGGTGAACATTGATAGACGAGATTATAAAGCATTTTAATCTATTGTGTAACCCTCATCTTGCTTAAAAATACTTCTCGTTGACAGTTAGGTACATCTCTGTATTCAAACACATATTTCTTTCATGGTATCAACATGGAGAAACAAAAAGCAGACCTCGAGGCAATATTTCTTACTTTACTGTTAACGTACCTAATGGAATATGAATCCCACACGTGCCATTTTGATCTCACATTCCTGCATCAGTTGCGTGATTTTGCTCGTCACTACGTTCCTAACACTACCCGTAGGTTAAGTTTAAGAATCCGGGACTTTTGGATTTACTAATAATTGATAGCGTTCACTTTATTTCTAACAAGGGAAACCTTCGGGTTTGAACGAAACAAAATATCGCACCAAAACCCAGTTTCAAGTCATTTACCTAGCTCTGAATTTAACGGTAATTTTAATTTTTCTGTAAAACTCCGCTGTTGAGTTACCTATTGCTCGCCCTCTGCTTATCGAGATCGTGTTGGTGCTTCTATAGCATGTCCCGAAGTGACACATTTTTCTTAGACCACTACTGGTCAAATGCGGCATTTTACAAACAAATGAACATCATTATTGAATTCAGAGATAAGTGAATTTTGGTGAATTTTGATTTATTCGAACAGATTTACTGGTAATCACACTTGCCTCGTAGACCCAAGATTGCGCGTTCAATCCCGCCCAGGGCCGATGGAATTTTTCGGGCGTAAAAATCTCAAGTATGACTTACTTTGGAAGGGAAGTAAAGCCGTGGATCACGTGTTGTAGATTTACGGCACGTAAAAGAACCTCAAACCTAAAGAAAGAGACCTATGAGCAAAATATATCGGCCGTTTCACGCCCTGAATTGAACGGAAGCTGATGAACTGAGAGATTAAAGAGCGTTCGTAAATAAAATAAATAAAAACTTTTCCAGGAAGGAGGGATGAGGGGGGCGCCGGACGGCGAGACGCGGAGCTCCCCCTCCAAGGAAATCCAGCCCCTAGAAGGGCCGTTTCCATACCAGAGGCCGGAGCAGAATCCTTTCCAAAACGTAAGCCACCTCACATTACACGAGCTCACCTCACCCTGGCACTTTCGACTATGTAACAGAACCAACGGAATGAAATGGGAGAGCGGTCCAGCATTCGCCTAAGTGGCCAGGAGAAACTAGGAGGAAACTCAAGGCCATAATGATATATCGCAAGAGTTTTGAAACTGGGGCCTCCCGATCCACCCCGCATGGTATTTTTCTTGTAAGATAGAAAATGTAATACATTGCTTCCACGTTTTCTCCATGCCATTGCTACAAGCAGTTTTTTAGGTTAAACGTATTGAGCTTTTTATTGCAAAAATATAGTGCATATGCTCTAAAAACAAATAATATGAAGAATGTGATATGTCTCTCAATTTTACTTTCGAATAGTTTGGCTATGTTATCGCAAGGAGTTTAACGTGTATATTGTATTTCGTAGAAGAAATTGCGTTGGAGACAGTAGATTTGTGTATTGTTACAACTCTCCATTTATTTATTGCGCTGTTTTGTTTTGATGCTTCTTGTGTTATTAAATATTTAACCGCTAAATTACGATTGAGTTAGAAAACAAATGGCTATTTTCGGCTTAGGAGGATAGCGAAGTTAACATCAATATTACCATAACAATTGTGATTATGAATGTGCACGGTCTTTAATGTTTTCTCATTAGAAATCACACTACTTCATGCAAGATATCTCCTATTACAGTATTACATTTGAGGAAATATTCGTTCGGCACCGTACTAGTAGTTGCTTTAGCTTCACTTGAATACAGGTGGGAGTACTCTATTACACTTGCACTGTAAAATTCAATAACGCTAAAGCCTCTGGAATCTAATTTTAATTTATGGTATAATGTGTTAGAATTGGCCAAGTTGGTGCTGCCCCTTCATCGCATTTGCTACATCACTTAAACTAAACAATGTTTCCAAACAAAAGGAGCTTAAAGTTAATGAAAGCATAAAGAGGTTTTAACCATAGATACAACATTTTGGACACATAAAGATAAAAAAAGTTGATAAAGTAAAAATAATTCCTCACCTGATTCGAGTTACTTTCAACAAAATTATAAAACTCATTCGGAGCATGCAACTTTAAATATACATAAAAATATATGACGTGTAACTAAGGTCATGGCATTTATCTGGGTTTTCTAGTTGATAAAACATTAAGTAAAACACAAATACGCCCACGGAGTAATGTTCATCTGCCATTATCATTCATTTATTCAATTATTTACATTAAAGACCTATTAGCAGCTGCAAGACCTTAAACAATAACGAACAACAAAATGTAACGTTGCGTTTTTCATTTGAATGAAAATAGTTGATAGGTTTATAATTAGCATATGTTCGATGCATATCTCGAAATTCAAAGTTCCCTATTATGTGCCGTTTTTTAATTAGGTTTTAAATTTCTCATAAAGCTTAATATAAATTTTAATATTTCCTTAAGCATGAATGAAATTCCACCTCACGAAATACAAAGCTTTGCATGAAAATGTGTGAAAAATAAAAAAAAAGTACATTTACCTATATGTACTTTTAACATTTTCCGTCATCATGCAAAATATACATATAAAATGATTGATACTAACTTACATTAAAAATTACAGAAGATTTTCATTTGTAAAGCACATCAGCAACAGGTTTAATTAGCTGCCAACTATAGTCGCGAACATGTTTCGTGATCATTTTCCTCTGTATCGTTATTCCGTGACAGCAACGTGGAACATGGCAAACAGATAAGGAGGAACGAAGTTTAAGTGGGAACATAGGAAATTTAATTTCAATTACATACACATCAATATATTGTATGCCATTAACATGTCTTCAATTAGCCCTTTGTAGTTTTCAACACTTACATTTCCATAGAAGATTACTGCATACAGTCTTGAACCACACTTCTGCGTGTTTTCCATCTGACCATCAACAAATCTTTAAAACCCCCCTATCTTGTATTAGTTCACGAATTTGTGGGCCAATTAAAATACCTTCTTTCAGTTTAGCTACAGTTAATCTCGGGGATTTTTCTGGAAATACTGGAAGCCTTTACAGATATGTCCAAGGCCTTCAAAAATGTTTCGCTAACCCTAACGTTATGTGAACCGTTGGAAGTAATATTTAGTCGTTTTTAATAATGGTTGCACTGACACTGATTTGACCCCGAACCAAACATTCGTTATGGGCTACCCATTTAATTTCATAAAGTTTCTCCTTAGTTTGAATGTCCCACTCACACAGAAAGCAATAAAATATGGTGAAACCATTCTGCATTGCCAGAAGTAACTCTATTACTACAGATAATAGATTCCTTACACCAGACATGAGCTTGGTTTGCCTCTATGCAGTATCCCAGGATATCCTCACAAACATTAATTAGCTATTATAACTGAAGTGATTTCAAAAAACGGATTTCAGTTTCGTCCTTACGACATACATATGAGTTAAACATACCGCATCACCTAATGGTAAGCTTAACTTAAATGGAATACCCAATACATTTTAACATTTTTTAATAATGCTCATTAAGAACTATTCAAAATTTCCCCACACTAGATACTTCTGTACAAATTAATTGTTACTAAATAAAAAAATAAAAAAGTACTAAATAATTAAACTCTTTTTATGTTTACTGTGTTTTGTCAGTAGTAACAAACAGTCCTTAATTATATCCATAGATCCATATTTATTGACACAGAAATATCTTATTTAAGGGAGTAAATCTGACACCTAGTGTTAAATAAATCTATCTGATGATGAGCGAAAGGGAAAGAATTCTTATTTTAATTATGGTTGGTTATTGAAACAGGAAGCCAACTCATCGAGAGTTGGCGAATTTATTTAATGGTATGCATCCGGATCGCCATAAAACTTCTCATACAACAATGACAAGAATCTAAAGAAATTTATTAAAATGGAAGCATAATGGACTCACCCCTACTAGGCCGCCTGAAAGCGCAACTGATGAAAATACTTCATTAGATGTTCTCTGTGTGCAAGAAAATCCAAAAGTTTCTACTGCATTCAAATATAAGCCATAGTTCCGTGATGACATTTGTTAAAAGTGCTAAGCAACATCGTTATAAAATTCAACTTTTGCAGGAACTTTCAAAGGGAGATCTCGATAGAATACAATTTTATAAATCAATGATGGGGTGCTTTAATAACAATCCAGTTTTTCTTAGACACATTGTATTGATGAAGACGTGTTCTGCTGAATGAATTTGTCAACAGACACAATGCCGATGTGGTCAGATACAAATCCACCTTTTTTAAAGAGAGAAACGCTAAACGCTCTTACATATTTGATTTGTTTCGAAATCACGTAGTATCGGTTATCGCAAATTTGTTTCCATATCCAGCCAATCTGGCTACAGAGAGGTATCTACAAGATGGAGCTCCAACTCACTATGGACAGATTGTTCGTTCAGCACTTAGACCAAGTTTTTGCACAGCAAAAGATTGGTATTATATGAGAGGTTACATTGTGTGGCCAGCAAAATACCCAGATTTGTTGCCTTTGGACTTCTTTTTGTGGGGCCATTTGAAGTCAGTAATATATTGAGAAAAGACCCTACAACTTCGATCTGCTGTGTCGAATAATGCACGCGGTGCAAGATATACCTAAAGCCTGCTTAAGTCATTCCTTAAAAGGTTTCTATGATCAACTGGCACAGGGGCGAACAGTCAATAAGGCCCAGATGGGCCCGGCCTTCCCAAAGAAAATGCAATAATATTTACCACTTTCTGTTCTCCTAGTCAACTTAAACAAAGTTAAAACAAAAAACGCATGTAAACAGTGATGTATAAACGGTCGATTCTCAATTGTATCTTGCACATTAAGCGCATTTGCTCTCTGCTGTACTAGCGGTAGCATGAGGGTCCTACGTTAGCAAGGGAAGCTCATGGGCCATTCCGGAAAATGTTACTTTTTAAACTTATACCTTCATAGGCCAGCAAAGATTTACAAGAACTTTTCCTTCAAGATGGGTTAGCCCCTCCTGCTTACTTCTGCGTTCTCTTGGGCCAACAGGAAGACGGCCCATCATGACCAGTGCTCAGTATTCTCTCCTTTCTTAGTAACCAGATGTTGAGGGGTTACTGACACCGCGCATAACTAACTGGGGTTAATTTCGCCCTTTGTTTGAAATCGTGTAGCTTTCTCACTGTTTATCACTGGAAAGTTGACCTTCACAGTGTTAACTCTTTAAGTTACAAAATACGTATCTGTTCTGTGGCAATGAATAAAGTGGCCGTTTTGTTGAAGACTCCATTTTCGCGTCTAAGTATAACTGTTAAATTGGAAATGAAACAATTTAGATCTCATTAAATGAAAGCCATTGGAGCTTACTCAGCAATACGGCACAAAATTACGATTTTTTTTATGGTTTGAAAAAATATCTTGCCAAGGAATGACATTAGAAAAGAAATAGAAAGGGCAAACTTCGTTTCTGTTCAAGTCGGCGAAACGACAAATATTATTTGCATGTCACAATTTGTTGTGATATTACGACACATTAATGGGAGTAAACCGGTTGAAAGATTCATATACTTCATTGCTGTTTCTAAAATGATTGCAGAAGGCTTAAGGCGTTCTTTAACAGCCGAATTAGAAGAGTTTCATATAAGCCAGAAGTTTATAGCACACAAAAGTACGATGGCGCTGCAGTAATGAGAAAAGAGACCTACACCCCCGCCACTTGGGTGTCATGTAGTTATGCCCCTAGCCCACCCTTCTACAAGGGCCACGAGCCGCCAATGGACTGGCACATTGTCAATCAGTGAAGGAAAACAGGATTTAGAGCTAGCTTTGGTTTGTTTTTGTTCAGGAAGGAGGATTTTACTGTTCGCTACAGTTTTTTCCCCTTGATTTAGCAACAATAAATTTGTATAGAAGTATCTAGTTAGGGTACTTTTTGAAAAGTGCTTAATGTGTATTATTCGAAAATGTAAAAATATATTGGGCAGTTCATTTAAAATACGAGAGTTGGAGTTACTTCCGATTAAACCGAAAAAAAGTTGGTAATATAATTTTTGAGTTCTTTGTATACTGTTATCCCCCCATACACTGCGCTCAATTCACTGAACCACATACTTCATAAGTTAAGAAGTGGTGCGCGACTTTTAGCCAGCCCTGTATAGTCAGCTGCAAATTTCATTGATGTAGAGTGAATTAGGAAAAACGCACAGTCAGTTTCTGCGTTTAATGTCTTAGGTTACGGTGGTTTATATTCTAAACAACAACAAATATTTTGATATCGAAACTGGAAACGTTCTCAGGAAGTGTGGAACAAATGTAGAAATGTGCGAATAATACTATCCTTTTAAGTGAAGATTCGCATAGCCCTGGCATTAGTTCTTCTACAACAAGGCTGTTAAATTTAGTTTTTACTTCAAGCAATAAACATAAAAGAGAGACCAGTGAAGAGGAGTTTTGACAGAGTCGTAATCACCATCCTTCAGCCAACAAAAAGCACACGAGAACAAAGGAATGACATAAAGCACATCGAATATGAGAGACCAACTATTACGGGTAACAGAACTGCTTGAAGGCCGGATAAAAGATGATGTGCGTTCCTTTCCCAGGAAGAGCAATATGAAAGCCATGAAAGAATAAAACAAAAGAAAAAACGCACAATACTCAACATCTCTGTAAGGTTATTAGAGAATCGCGACAAACCATGTGGAATGTAACTGGATTAATAATAGTAATTCGTTTTCTCTTCTGGGATAAGGGTTAATAATTTAAATTAATACTCCTTAAACCTTTCTTCAAGGCGTGTATACAGCGTGAGACACTTAAAACAGGCACCAGGATAACACGGTCAACATGATATATACATCGAGTATATTTTGAGGATCATTCAAGATAAGTGAAGATCAATTACCAAGAGAAATAGATTACTTCAAGAAACGCTTAACTACAGTGAATTCTTTCAGTTAATTGTCGGCAGACGGAGCCTACGTAGGAGAAGCCAGTTGCAAGGCTATATAATACATGTTCAGGTAGTAGCTTGTACTTAGCTTGAGGAAATGTAGTCAGCGTACCTTTGTGCGCTCGTATTTTACTCGGTGTTTTTACTGTACGTTTGTTCTCTGTTAGTTATGTCATTACATAAATATATGTTGAAATGGATACTTAAAAGGAAGTGGTAAAGAGATTTGCAAAAAATGCCTTGACAATCGTGTTCCAGGTAGAGAAACATTCGTCAGCTGTTAAAAAGCTGAGAGAGGCAGAACCTCTTAATGACGAGAAATGTGTTCCGAACCCTAGTATTCTCTCTGAAGGAAATTTAGACGAAATACAGGAATTTCTTACAGATGCCGGCTACGTATTGCTGCTGAGGGGCATCATTTTCAACATTTCTTGTAAAAAAGGTTAGGGCTAATTTACAATATTTAATGCTTTCAGTAAAAATATAATACTGAAATAAAAAAAATATTACTTAATGCGGCTGCTTTTGTTTTCCGGTTGCGATGTTGAACTAAGCAGCCACGCCCAGACGGCCTATAACTCAAATAACCTCGTTATAAATGTAATGTTACAGAAGAAGTTCCATTAAGATTACCACACTTACGTCGATCTACATGACGTGCAGTGTTGTTCGCACAGAATCATTTTACAGCATTATTATGTTCAAGATGATCATTTTTACACAAGTCAGATGCCGAAATTTCTGCTTGTTCTTTGGTATAAAGTATTGTTTATAATTGACCTTCAACGACTTCGAATGAACTTCAAAACATATCAAAGGCACAATTAAGAGGCAAAATAAATAAAACATCGATCCATTTAAAATAACGAAACTGGTTTTCGCATTTTCCTCGACACTTGCATCTATAAAAACTTCATCATCTTTCCCTCTTCAAGCTATGCAGCTTTTGGCTGCAGAATTTTCTTCTATAGCTAAAAATGGCTCTGTTATTCAGGTAAGTGCCTCACTCAGTATAGGAAGGGTATTTATTCTACTTCAAGCTGATGTAACTCTGCATATTCAGGCGGCTTGAAACCTACGAAAGTACTGTTCGCAAAGTATTAATGAAACTAATAAACCATAAATGTGGCCTATGAAATAGTATATTACGGTATTGCTAAAAAAACACTCTTTCTGGAGATGGTGGCATTAATTTATAGCAAACCGCAATAAATTTTATTATGGACATCGTTAAACATAAAACTACTTCTGCGAATATTATAGTTATTGATATGCGCCCTTTGTTATGGACCCTCAGAAATGTAAGTTTAGCATTTTTCTTGTGCCGTAGCAAGGAAATAAGAAAAATGTCCCAGGACACAGAAGCGAGTGACCCTTAAGATACAATGTGAAAAGTTTCTTTCATTTCTGTTGGAGAACAGATATTTCCAATGTCACTTTGCAGCCTAAGGGGTTTTAAGCATGTTCTACAGAATACGAAATGTGGGCGCCACTAAATTCTTTGCAAGTAGTTGAAGTGATCGATGGAGCTTCTGCGTAAAACTATAACAGAACTTTAGGCATCACTCCGTAAGAGTTTTGATCGCAAATGCTCTATCGATCACCAATTGTGATTGTGTGCGCATTAACTGGTATATTTTAAAATAGAAAATTGTGTGCCTAGAACTAAACAAATGTCTGAAATACAGGCATCATGACTTTTCCAAGCTACACAAAATTACTCTTTATACATGTGATTGCAAAATGTTCAACATTTGTCGAAGTTTGTAGTGATCTAGATGGCATTTTTACTTATTTACTAACCTGTGAACAGGCATTCCCTTCATAGTGAGACAGGTAATGTCTGTCTAGAGATATAATTTAAGAACTTTATAAAGAAACAAGATTCATCCCACTTCTTATCTCCAATATTTGTGAAACTTTCTCGCTACACATTTATTCTGTTTATTCTATATTAGGGTTGAGCAACATTAACTGAAGTGTCATCTACTTTCACAACTGAAAACCGGAGTGCTCTACTGTTGCATACATTTTGATCGTTAATAGATTAGGAGCACATTTTTACAAATACGAGTGGTTTCTGACGACACAATATATTTACTAAAACACACATGTATGATTTAACAATAATTGATGCAATATCTATGTCCGCATTTGAGCCACCAAAAGCTAAAAATCGGGAGTATATTTTGTCAAAGCATGACATATTATACAAAGAACTTTCCACATGTTTGTATGTGAAAGCTGATTCTCACCAGTATGTACATCCAAAACAGAAGTTTAGCATTTCACTGAATCATCTTAAGTTCGGAGATTTTTTCCTAAACGGTAATTTCTATAGGAATGAATCATCTGCATAGGCTTTCAACCATTCTGGAGATTTATTACTTCATTTTCCAGAAACACCTTGCTGATGGCAGATTTTCAATTATAATAGCTGCAGTTTTCTTCACATCAAAATTTATTTTAAATTAAAAGGCCAAATACTGGACAATATTTGAAAAAATTGAAACTAATCGAGTTTTACTTCAAATATGTTTAAACGGCATTAAGTTTAATTATATAATTTTGTGTTTCACGAGCAGTGCTAAAATAACTTTTTAAATGATGTTAGGTATTAGAATGATGTGAAAAACAATTGTAAATCCCACCACCACCATCATCAAAGTCAGTTTGCTTCTGTAGGAGAAAACTATACTTTATATCTAAAGATCTAAATTCATTTCACTAAGTGTTTCAAAAGATCCAGTCAAAAGGCCAGATCACAGAGCCATTGCTCATCATGACATTCATCTCCTCTCTGCTTAAAAATGACTTTATTTCAGTCAGCAGACTACGAGGTTTTGCAAAATTTTGTTTCTCCTTAGTCACTTCACTTATAAAACTAACTGTTATGATCCTTCCTCAAGAGCAAGGCTGGAGAAACGCCTCTGAAGAGATTTCCTACGGACTGAATTTACTATTTTGAACGTTGCATCCATCACATTGCATGTGTTTAATCTCTTACTTTCCAAAAACTGGAAAATAGTCTTGAGATAATTTTCTTCGTCACGAAAGAGTCAAAAGCATTAAACATATCCAAACTAATAGCTCTCGCTTTAAGAGAAATGATGCCAAGTAATTATTTTTATGATAAAATCCTTGATATCATAGGAATGGAAATCATCACCTGGGCTGTGTCACCAGTATCAATAGATTCTTCCATAGGAAATGAAAATGTTACAGTCAAGCAGGACCTTTTGGAGTTGGTGTTCCAAATTTGTATATATAATCCATTCCACGAGTTACAGTTTTTTTGATACCTGCAGATCCAGGATGGTATTTTGTATTTATTTCTTGTTTAAACTCGTTGAGCAGATTATCAAAAATGTAAAGGAAAGTTTCTATAAACTCCCTTTCACTGAATGGTTTAAATTTCTTTGCAATAAAAACAATACGTGATAGGGTATGAATAGAAATGTCTGTTGAGCTGCAAGCTTAGATTCTAATTATTTCAATTTAAGTTACGTAACTCACTCTTGGATGGAAGATCATTATAATGCTGTTAAATTTTCCATTCCTCGGCAGTGATATTGAAGACTGATAAATTACGCAACAGCAGTTATTTGTTTCCGTATCAAAGAAATGTTGAGTTTTCCAATAATCATGGAAATAGTAAGTTTTACTTTATTTACAGTATTCATTACAAGTGATGTTAAATGACAAATGAAACAGAAAAACACACTGTTTGTTGTAACGATCAATACTCCAAATTTGTTTTGTTTCTTCCCCTTGTGTCTGTGTTCTGAGTTTTAAATAGCATTGCCCACTGAAGTGTATGGTTAATCGTTAAACAATAATTCTTCAATAATTCAACAGAACATGTTGAATGAATGGAGAAAGTGCACAATTTACAATACAAAAATTTCAATTCAATCGCTAGAGGGTCTAGAAAAGTCGCTAAATTCCTTTTTAAGCAATAGAAAAGTTACAAGAAAGCCAAAAATAGGGAATAAGTTATCATGTTGGAGGCACTGATTCTGCACATTCATATTTTGGAAGAAATACCGAGTATTCACAGTCGTAACGGGCCATTCCAATTAGCCAACCAATCACTTTCGTAAAAATAGGCTTTTTTCAGTATCGTAGCTGACAATACAAAACTGCTTAGTATAATTTTAGGAAAATAATCAACAACAAATACCCTGAGAATTATTTGGCCACACCTGTTGTATATGATTTTCACGCGCTGTAACGAACTCGAGGCGTAGACGCCTTGAAAGTAAAAAACACATTCGTCCTGTTTATAAAACTTGGCTGAAGCAGCAAACTCTTTGAACAGTAGAGTAAATTTTGACTGTATACAATCAATTTCAGAATTCTCCATTTATTGTGCTCCGCCTGTGAATATCTACTAAGTCTTGCTCCAGTGAAAACAGAGTAAGTGTATACAGTTGAGTCTTTCAAACATGCAGTTCAGCAAATGCCAGAAATTTGTGGAAGACCAAACCGGTTGGTCTTTTAACAAATGCAAGCAGTCACTGCGCCTGCCTGGTGACAGACACACTACTTACTTGACTCAGATGTAACGCTAAGTAGACGCCGTATCAGGCACTAACGGGATGACTTGATCTCCGGCATTGAAATAGTCAAGGATTTTATTTCTTTAAAAAATAAATAAGATCTCAAGCATGTGGCATGTACTTATGTCTTGCTTTCTTGAGATAACTGTTTGGTTTAAGGTACAAACAATTTAAAAAGTTTCATGTCTATAAAACTTCTTATATGGGATACATACATCATTGAAATTTAAATATCTGTATGCATTTTACATTTTTTCTTCATTTTATTATAGCTACTTCAATGAAAATTTGTGACTTTAATATGTAAATGCTGTTATATAACTTAAAATAAAAAGTGTTTCCTTATGTTGGAAAAATTTGAAATTATTAATTTTTAAATTATCCATTGTTAGATTTGCATTAAATGAATTTACAAAATTATTTCCATTATTTTAAATTTTTCTTAACTTTTTTTTATTATAAAGGCAAATCTAAATCCACAAACTGAACTTTAATTGTTAAAATGTGTACAAAGTAAATGTATACTTTTTTACATTTAATTGTAAACGCACTTTTCCCACAATAATATGTTTGTAAATGTTTGTACTCAATGTAAATTAAAGAATGAGTTTCAGATTGCTGGCCGTAATAATAATATTTACGCAAACGTTTATGCAAAACGGTACGAGGTTATGATATGTGAATAATTTTGGAATACATACTTTTGAGAAAATGAGCGACAACTTCCTGACGACAGTTTTCACTTATATATTCAAGTCATATATTACCTTTGAATTTGAAGCCGCGCTTTTATTTTTCCCCTTTTAAATTATATTTCACAAAAATCAAGAAACAAGAAGAAGAAATTATCTTGGCATCAGATGCTTCCACTTTTAAAGTGGAATATAAACAGTTGGAACAGTTACCTCTTGTATGTAACAAATCCAACATAATGCAAACAGGTTCTCCAGGCTATTAGAATGAAACAAAATCAGTGACAGCACAAAATTTAAATTTATAAAAGTAATTTAAAAGGCTTCGATTAAGGAACTGGACATAGCTCTGATTAAAGATCAACTGTGATGGCACACTAAACTATTTTAATGCACAACTCAGCCATTTTTGTAGATATTTAAAAACTTATTTTATATGCACCTAGATGAAAGATTGTTTCAAAATTAACATGCAAACAGGAGTAAAAAGTGCACCCCTAAAGGTAAAACTATTACCATCCTAAAGAACCACATTTCACAGAATAAAATTTTAGAGGTTATCTATATGATAAACAAAGAATTCACTCCATTTCATATTTTTGGAAGATATAAAACATTAGAAATCACTGTACCAGATTTCGAAGAAGGCAAACCTGTACAAAAGGTTTCAGAACCTTTACAGAAGCACTGCGCTCCAATGTTGGAAAAGAAGAGTTTTAATGGAGTTCATGTTCAATCGCACTTGCAGGTCTAGCCAGTGGAAAAATAAATATTGCTCCTGCAGTTACGGTCCTTTGAAGTTAAATCCGGGAATTAATATAGATTTTATTTGCCTTCGTAATTGTTTTCATCATTGAACTTTTTTTTTTCCAAATGTATTTATTCATGGGCTTTATAGCTCCTGTACACTTGTTTATCAATGCCAATGGCTAGCAAACACAAAGTCAAAGTTGACGTGAGAAACGACAATGGACATTTTACATTTCTGTTTTATTTTAAAATCCACAGTGAATCAAAATTCGGTAATATTCAATTTAAATTTTCCCGAGGAATGCACTTTTGTGCAACACACCATTGCATACATATTTGCTAATCAATTTCAAAAACTTTTACACCGCTAAAAGCAAATTTACTTCCGTCATTTCTACACCCAATGGTCTACAAATTATATTTAACTTGCCACAAAGCTTCAAAGATATTTCATTACCATATTTTTCAGTACGGTACAAGATCATAAAATCTCGACGTGCTCCAATCGTAATCATATTAAGTCAAAAAGGGAGGCAGCGTCAGAATGTGCACAGTTAGAACAAAAACACAAATTGGTTTAATTCTTCAGTCATATATATGCTGTAAGTTTTATTTATTTGATATGTCTGTAGGGCACTTTAAAATGCCACTCTGAACACTTCTAAAATTACTCATAATAATGTGCTATTTTCATATGAATGGAAGACATTGAAATACTATATTCAGTTGAACATCATTTTTAAATAGTACAAGAATTTATTACTATTTTAGGATGCTATGTTTTCCTCACACGTCTAATGAAATTACCGGTATATTGTAATTAAAACTTAACACTTAGATGTAATGAAAAGCAACTAAATGGCAAATTAAATTCTTATTCTTCAGCTGGAAGAGTATTGTATTTGCATTCTAATGTATTCACTTTGAGGTTAATACAACTCGTTTTACCGTTACTATACTTGTACAACATTTTTGGAACAAAATCAATGTGTTTAACAGCAAAAAACTAGATATTTAAACATCAACTGCCAAGCTCGCAATACTTTCAAAGTGATAAACAATTTTGAGGCATAAGTGTATAGATTTCTTCATCGATTAGTTCCAATTCAGTATTATAGGGCATTGCAATTGAAATTTTATGAATTATTAATTTTGCTATGTGTGAAGTTTTCAATAACATAATTTTTCATTTTTTTTATCATCATTTATTTGCCTTTTGTTTTAACACACATCTGAATGACGATCTCTTGCTAAACATTCAAAATATATGTAGTAAATTCTAATTTCGTTTCAAGTAATCTGACATTATTTTCTTGGTCAAAATCCATTGTTTCATTTAAAAATATAAGGGCTTGTGCAAAACACTTATCGCATAATTCTAAACGCTAAATGTATGAGACACTTTCTTGCAGCATCTATTAGAAGTTAGCCTTCAAGCCGCACTTTCAATGCTTGCGTATATGTCCCATGGTAACTGCAAGTTCGGGTCAGTCGGCTTTATAAGTTGACTGGCATTTAGAGATACTTGGAAAAAGGACTGAACCAATTTATCCACCTGGGCTTGAAACTTAGCGATGGCGTGTATTAGTTCAAGTCTTCAAATATATCAAGTGTATCTGAAATGTCGTTTCGAGCAAATTGCTGGCGAGGCGCTTGTTTTCGTGGGGTTTAAATACATACGCGAGACGTTCAGCATCAATTTACTCTCTTTACTTTCAACGTCTGCGGTTCCCGAGGGTGTTTCACGTTCTGAAAATTCATTTATATACCTGCACGTTCACCCGAACAGGGGAGGGGGGAAGCAGGATGACAATGATAAGCAAATAGAACATCCTGAGTTGGGAGTCCGCACGCACCTCTGCCGTGCTTCGCCGTCGTCCATCTTGCTATCAGGTCCGTCTAGCCACCACGCTTGCTCACGCAAGCATAGACGGACCACAACAAGAGATAATAAAAGAGCATAAAATATGAGACAACACTTCAAAAAGAAGACAAGTTACGATCTGGAATGGATATAAAATTGCACAGGACATCACCAAAAAAGATAATGGAACAAGAATGTTGCTTGCGCGAAAGGGGAGGGGGCCGAATATTTGAGAATGCAGGGAAGAGGCAGCAGATGGCCAGATACTAAAAAGAAAGGGAATGGAGAAGGAGAGAAGTTGTTTCCGTCCAGACCAAACTACTTCGAGGAGTAGCCATAAATCGTGATAGGAAGTGTATACGAAATGTTTTTCGCCTCAATCGTATCGATGTGCTTAAGGGCGTGGAAAGAAACAGAAAAGCAAGAAATGGGTACAGTTAGAAAATATATTACTGGAAACAAATTCAGTTTCATTCAAATATTCGATTATTTTCTTGAGATCAATACTGTACGTGCAGTCATTACTTCATAACAAAGGGTTGTGGTTGTTTTCTGTCGTAAGGGAGCCTCACGCAGTGGAAAGTCTAGTGAAATGGTTATGGTGTTGAGGAATGAGACAGTTTGAAGCATGTTATTGGCACTGTCATCGCTATCGACCAGGTCCATCATCATAAATTATTATAAGATGCTCTATGACGTTTGTATGCTTTTGTCTTATACTTCCAGTAATGAGGAATACAAATACCAAAGTTGTCATTTGCCTTCTCTTGAACGATATGGTAACTTCGAAGGACAAATAGTGATATAAGTGTTTCTCGTGTCAGATACTTCAAATAAGGACAATGAAAGAATGTGAAATTATTTTCCTAAATGTATAACATTAATTCCTGCCGCTGACTACCAGATTATCCCAACTTATTTAATCTTCTCTCTTTTGCAGATTTCCAGTTTTCAACTGGCATGTTTAATAACATGCACAAAGCGGGATATTTTACATTATGAAGCACCAGACTCATTCTAAACGCCTATGCAGTTCAGCTTTGACAGTGTTGAAGGCGACTACAATCACGTTTAATATTCTTTTGCATGCTTCCATTTACATGATCATATTCCGACGTAAAATAACATGTATTGTAGTACAGAAAATCCGATTTTATACAAGAAAACCTTTTGGACACGAGAAAATTGGGGTATGCATACAGAACACAAGGGCCTATTTTATTTCAGAGTACCATAAATGCAGAACGCTACAGGAATGACATACTCGCAACATTTTTTTTTTTTTTTTTTGAAAAACCGATTGATATTGAATGCCAGTCTAGGTATTTGAAGCAAAAAAAAAAAAACCCACAAAAAACACAAAAAAAAACAAAAAAAAAAGAGGAAAAATTTTGACACGTCTCTTTTCATAAATTATGTTAATGCTTTATTGGAACTACCCATAAAATACCCAGCATTTATGAATATATTTGTTATTGTAATGTTGCATCTTTATATTTACGCATTCGAATCGGGGCATAAAATATCGCACTCTTATTTTATCGCCATTGCTCTTTTGTTTGCATATCGTTTCACACGCCCACCTAATCTTATGATCTGGGAGGCTCTCTGTCAGTTGGATTTCACTCAGGCTTCCACGAACCTACTAGAAGTATCCATGTCCCAACAGCGAGTGATACGCGCGATAGGTAACTGAAAAGTCTTTGATTTCTGTATGCGTCTATAAATATTTTGGCACTCGCATTTTCAAAGACAAGGAAAAATCCTAGGTATAAGCCCATCAAGATGACTCACACTAATTTGAACCTTAACCGGAGTGAATGACTGGTAATGTCATTGTGATATACAGAAGGCGCCACTAAACTCATAAATCTGATGGGTTGTAACAAACAATAACATTTATTTATTTATTCACCAGTAATGTTGAAGTTACTGAAATATTCTGAGCTAAGAAGTCCTTAGCCATAGAGCAAAAATGTCTGCGCTTAAGCCCTAAAACACAAGACTACAAGACTTCATGCACTCATATCCAACAAGAGTCAATTAATAATCTAAATAGAGCATTTCGAAGATACAAATAACCTACGGTCTAAGAGCCTTGGTCCACTAAAATTACGAACACTGACTAGTACTGCAAGATACTTCAAAGAACTACGGTTCCACTGGCGCTAAAATTTTCCAGCAAGAGTTCGCGATTTGTTCGGCATGAAAAATAAAAAAAAAAAAAAAAAAAAAAATATATATATATAAAAAAATGTTTGATCTTCGTCGATGGTACGATGAAAAAGCAATCACCTCCATCTACCTTCATGTACAGAACCCATTTACAATTTTAAATAAACTCTAACTTTGTCCGGCACTGATCAAGAACAGGAGATTTTGCATATATTGAAAGCATTGCACCATAAACAACATATATTTTTTCTCATTGTTGCATTGTAATATCTGAACTAGACAAGTGCTCGTAAATCGTTAACTATTGAATTCGGTTGGGACAAGATCCTGACCAAGTTTTCGCCCAGAGTTTTCCCTACAGGTAACTTCAGGCATGGGACGCTACAGCATTTGGCGCAGAGAAAGTAGTTCTACCGCAATTGTAGCAGTTCCGATATCAGTATATCGTGTTTTAGTAGAAAACATATTTAAAACGCTTAACAAGTACTGCTCGTTAAGACACAGAAATGAGGACATCACAGGAAACTTAAATTCTTTAAGCTAGCACGTATAAACGCTAAGAAAAATGTCTCAAACCCAGGCACTGAACTGCAAACTGGCAGAAAGGTGGTCCATCATGATATCATACATGAATAAGTGCTATTAAGTTTCAACCATGCATCAAAGATGGTGCTGTTAGCCATAACTCCGTAAAGACGAACTGGAGGATCTTGCCTAGAGACAAAATGTACCCGGCATTGGTGCTTTGATTAAGTTATCCTCAGGAAGGACCCTTCACACATGCCTTGAAGGTTTACTGACTTACATAATTTATTAATGAAATCAAATAAACTGTTTTGAAAGTGCTCGACATTTTCATCCATTATTTACTCTTCGTTCTTACATTATACCAGCTATTAATTTTTCTACCTTCATTACACAAATTTAAAGCTTGATTTTCGAGAAAACAGGTAAGTTTAAAACGTATGAATTATAAAAACAACACTTTTTTGCAATGACGTTGCAGACATTTCGTTTCAACATGAACTTTTGTAGATAGTGCTCAAGTTTATGAACTGTAATAATTACAGGTTAATATTTGCATTGCAAAGCTGCTCCCAATGGCGTGCAAATACTTCTATCCATCGACAGCTGCTGTCAAGCAATTAGCATTTCTGTAAGTCTTTAAATAGTTGGCCTGTCCTGTCATAACCGAAACACTTCTTTTGCTTGGTATGAGTTTAAGTAATATCACCATATTAGTTTTTGTTATACCAAGCTTTTCAGCCACGAAAACATTTTAACGACTGCTATGCGCAAATTCTTCATCTCCGACCCTAGTGTATGAACAAGCATTTAGACATCCAAAATTCAGGAAAACGCGGAAGTGCTATCAAATTATTTGGACCTGATTTCCTAATATGATAACTTTCGGGAACATTTTACAGTACCAGCCGCTGTTCTTGTGGATACTTCCGCAGTTATCTACAGAACTTGCTCCAGGCTATGCCGATTCTCTGATTCCTCCTCTAATCGGTTTCGAACAGCTCTGCCTTTTCGAATGGTTATTATAGGAACAGTTCATCCAAGAAAAAATAAATAAATAAAAATAAAAAGAAGCACTTGACGGACTTCGCTGGAATCTCGCCATGTTAAATGCTTTACTGACACTGCCTAGATGGCAGAGCTACATTATTGATATTTGAACCTCCAAACCACATCCTGGTCTATTGGAAGGCACGAGTTTGGAGACTTCCTATGCAGGAATCCATTACTTGCAGGGAAAACTTTTCTTGCTCACGATGGAAAATATCCTGCGTCGTTATCCTTCATAGTAGTGAAGGTAACTATAGTAAAAATATCTAACTTATATTAAAACGTTTATCTGCATTTATCCATTCTAAGCTTCGAAGCTCATCATAAGTTCTGAAAGGAGCCGAATAGATGAAAACCAAAATTTCTTCTACACTTTTACTTCTTAAGAAGGTTCAACCTGTAAATACATTCATTAGATCATGTATCTCATTGTTAAACAGCATCTATTCTCTAGAAAATGTAAAACACACGCTGCTGCATTTCTCTGTGAATACGCTATCATTGGCACTCTCCCGCTAATGCCACAGCAAAGTGGAGTTAATTTCTAAAGGCGTATTAAAATAAGAAAACCTGCAATAAAGATTGGTTTGCCCAGTATGACGGGAGAAAGAGAAATTTTACTAATTATACTTTGAACTACTTTGAACCAAATACCCCATAAAATTAAAAAAGCAGACACCTATTAAGCTGAAAATACAATATCTGTACATTAAAAAGGTTTGCCATTGAACAATAATAATCAAACCCAAAGAAAAATACACTTTCCCCAATAAAATGTAACATAATTGAATCGGAAAAACATTACCGGTGCCTAACCTTAATGTAAAAACGGGAATTCCATTGAAAATACAACCATTGAAAATTATTAAATCTTTACAAATACACACTTGGAACACTGGATAGTGTGGAGTAGGCCCATGCCCTGAGAATTCCAGCTAGGGGACAACAATCACATGAAATAATGGCTCCTTTCTTTTCCACACAGAAGGTATTTCCTCGAAGTCCGGGGACCAGCTCGTCTTAGCTGTAAGAAAATGACACACTGAGGGGAAACGACTCACTAACACAAAACAATCCATATTTACCACATGCTTCAGCCAATAAGCAACGACCACGACTGCATAACATACCTGCGAGTATACTAAGAAAGGTAAGAGAGGAGTAAAAATGACGAATAAATATTGCGTGACTTAATATATAACAAAATGACACTGCACCTCATTAAATAAGTACACAAAATACTCTTGACTTCTTTCTTTGAGCTCCATAACAGATTATATAACAGTGTTAAACTGATAAACATGTCGCTTTGCGCGATGGTCATGCAGGATAAGAGGCGGCTGGAAAGCCCATCAAAGCTGGGATGCATTTTGCACACGATCAGTGCTGCACCAAAACAACCTGCCGTTATTGCCAAGTTTTGTTTATGCAAGAACTTATAACGAAAAGTGTTGTTCTGTCTGCTAATTTCAGAGCCGATTCTGCTTAATAAACATTCAAAATTTGACGCTGATACCCCTAAAATGTTGAAATTGCCAAAAATTCAGTGCAACGCATATTCATATTTCACCATTAAAATGGAATGAAGTAATTCCATTTTAATCCACCATGATATATAACATGAATTGGCAACAGTAATGAACGTTCGATTATTGTTTATTTGGGAAAGTTCACTAGGAAAAAACAAATCTGCTAGAACCGCCGTAGATTTTTCAAGTTAAACCCTCGCGTACTTTCATGGCATGCCTGCCATAGTGGTTGCATCTTGCAGGGATTCTAGGAATGAAAGTAATAATACATTTCTTTCCTGTAATAACGTTATTACCAATTAAACTGCATAACTAATATGCTATCGATGCACAGATATTATTGCATGTCTATTTCTTTCTCTACTTGTTAACCTGTCATTAAATATAATTTCTTTTGGCTGTTAGTGATTCTGACCTACTAAATACACTGTCAGTTTACGTGGGATAAGTATTTATGCAATGGCAGTCAGTAAAACAAAGAGAAAAATTTCCATATGAAGTATCTGTAACACGTTCTCAGCTCTCTCGCATTGACGGCTGTTAAATCCAATGGCTGCTTCTCTCAATCCTTATAATGTAATGTGGGTTACCTATACAGAAAAAGTAAACGGCGTTCTTGGACACCGTGTACATGAATGGAAACAATTAATTGCAAAAATAAAGAAGAAAAGAGTTCAATTCTCATTACCAAAACCATCGCCTGCCAGCCACAATAAATCAATCCTTTGATGCTCTGAGTTTCGGATAACTGTAAGAGATAGATCATGTGGAAAGTATGGAAGCGATCTTCTCCCGCACTGTGAGAATGCTGGTATCGCGATGTTTTTTCACTAATATAAGACCAAAGAAAGTAAAGCGCCTGAGCATTATAAGACCAACAAACAAACAGGTTTGGCAAATATGGTGTGTCTGCTGTTGACTGCTGCAAATCCAGATTCCATCTTGGAAACGCCGTGCTGAATCAGTGTGGTACGGCTTTGTTGATTGGGAGATTAGCGCTCAGGGCTTTGAATCTGAAGATCTACATTCCAATCGAGGATGGGAGCTAAATGTCCATAGACTATTTACACAGATAACTGGTGCTTTTTACTAAAAATTGGCAAGGAAATAAGACGATGGATTACTTTCTTCATCAAGCTACTACTCCTATGAGCAACTTAAGCATGCAACGTTAGAATACTGAAAGCATTCCTAGCTTTGAAACAAGGGCACATCCTCAATGCAGAAATCGCATGCAGCTTCTGTGTTTGGTCTTCCGTTTCAGTACTCTATCTGGAAAAAAATTCCCCGAGTTGGTGGGCTCAGACGATAACTTTTGGGACTTGCTTTTGGGAGGTCCCGGGTTCAAATCCCTTAGGGCCGGCCATCCTAACCTCGAGTTTTATCGTGGATTCTCTCTGGTCCCTTAGGCAAATGCTGGGGGTGGATCTTTTCTTGCCACAAATTGTTCGTTCTTCCATTTAGTATCATGTCAAACCGATGGTTCTGTTGCAGGATCGAACGCGCCAGGACGAGGTGAGCCGGTGTTATGTGTGCTGTGTGAAGTAGGCTTGCTCTTTGAAAATGTTTCTGCCCCAGCGTTTGGTATGGAACTTCTGAGGGGCTCGAACTTCTTGAAGGGGAATGGGCGCCGCCGGCATCAGGGTGCTTATTTGAAAACAGTTAGGGATTCTGTCTATGTCCGTACCTCACCTCACCCTTTCCTCCCGCAGGTTACCCTACTGCGGGCTTAGGCATAAACAGTCAGCCCTTAAGCAAGACTGCGTACCAACATTTCCTCCTCCGACCCCTACAATTCAAATCAATCCGATATTTGTTTTCGGCCTTCCCCTACATGAGGAATAAAATACCAGTTAATAAATAATCTCATTATTCGTAAACAGCTAAAAAGTTATTAGAATATGACAATCACAATGCCTAAGCAAATTAAATGTTTCAATACAACTATAATCACGCTTGTTTATTAAAGAGAGAGAAAGAGAGCCAGACAGAAATAAAACTTCGTCAGTAATGGTCTTCGCTTCCCATCGGGTCTTATGAATAAAACATTGCTATTTAGTAATTCTTGTGTTTCTGACGACCTGCCAAATGTCTTGTATCGAAATAAGATTAGGAACGCTGTGGAGAAACTGACAATGCCACAAGATATCATTCACATTCCAAGCACGCGTTGAAAAGAGAATGCTGCACATACAGAACATTTGAGCCAGACCGTACATGGAAGGAAAAAAAAAGTGAACAAAGGACTGAAGAACTTGGAAAGCACTGAGTTGACGTTGAAGAGATGTCTGTAGCTCACTTATTTATTTAGTCCATTAACATTTTTTACAGTGGTCCTATAAACGAACGAGGGCAAGCGCTCTCTTGTAGCTACGTATGTTGAACAGCTCATGTCCCTGCGATCGAATATATTCTAATGAATGAGCTGAACTATTCCAAAAGATGAGTTGGAGCTCTCTGCATGCGCGGTAAAAAGCTGACTCATCAGGCAGGCCCTTGAGTGCATGAGCAGACAGACCATGAGATGAGAAGACCATGCCGCTGTTATGTGTGAGATGAGAAGACCATGCAGCTCTTATGGGTGAGATGAGAAGACCATGCAGCTCTTATGGGTGAGATGAGAAGACCATGCAGCTCTTATGGGTGAGATGAGAAGGTTGCGGTTTAAGTTTTACGTTGTGCTTAAAACGTAGCAAACACCGTGGAATACTTTTAAAGAGTCATTTTTATGTTAAAACTCAGGAGAAAAAGTGGATATAAAACCGTTGACTTGACCACTTCAGATCTATAGGATAACACAAAAAGCTAGAAGTGGACAAAAGATGTGTAACAAAATTTAACAGAAAAGTGTACGAAAACAATTGGGTGAGTGGATGTTAAATTCAGAATGATCTCTTCTTCTTTTTTTATGATGCTTGGAGTAAAGGGGAACCTGGTGTCACTGTCTCCCTCTCGCATCTCTTCCTACCGGGGTCGTAGGCACAGAAGGCCAGTCATGAGAGAGGCTCATGTACCGAAAGTATCCTAAGCTCCAAACAATCCAATAATCCAACATATTATTTAAAAAAAACACGGAGGAAATAAAAAAAACATTTCAATGTTTTGGATCCCATGCTTTGGGTTTGTACGGTTTTCATTTTTTGGCCATGAGTATATTTACATTTTCTATGTTTGCTTTCTTTTTACACTTTTGGTTGGTTATTTAGAAAACAAATCAGTTCAGATCTGATTTACTGCGCGAGCCCGCCACTGATTTACGAAGTTGTTTTTCGCACAGTGCTGTGATTGATTGTCATCTGTTCAGAAAATGTGTCAGGTTCCCTTTTGGCCACGTAATGAGCATAAAAATAGATCACTAACCTGCTGGCATTGTTTTCTTTTCTCTTGCAAGCCATAAAGTTTTCGCATTCGGCTGGTAGCTACAGCGAAAAGAAACAAAAACCAGTTTCGCTGTTTTTAAAGATCTACATCGCATCTGTTAAGCGCAACTTACTTCTCGGGAAGAAGTTTTTCTTGTGCACCTAATGAACTCTGCGATAAGAATAAAATGAATCGGGTTTCTTGTTGTGAGGCTAACAAAGGAGCTTCCCTCCTACCGCCAGTTGGGTTATTTATTTTCGGAGAATGGAGTAAGGCTGGGAATGCTCGCAAGACAAAACGCGTTGCGGACCAGACGGCGGGACACGTGGCCAGACCATCAAGGTGGCTGCGGCCGGGAGCGATGACCTTTGCATTACTCTTCAGGCCAACCACCGACCGCCTCGTTCACGATTCCAACAGATAAAACTTTTATTTTTTGTAACAAACCTCACAGCAATTTCGTTCGCTTCGTCGAAAGCCCATACTTTGAATCCGTATAAAGAATATCTATTTATGGCTTGAGATTCAAAGAAAGGAAGTTATATAGGAAGGTATTATATAGGGTGTTTCCATACCTTCTGATGTAGCGCTAACGTACCATTTAAACTTTTATTTTGTTCAAAAATAAAATTTAACCCTAACTAAAATAAATTGAAATTTTCTTAAAACATAAATACATTTTTAAAAGAAGTCTGCTTATAAAACAGCAAACTTGGGTTGCATTACCGATTGCTAAAAGTTGCCTAAGTGGTGATTTTCCTGAAGTAACTTTAAACGCTGACGAACTCCAATACTCATTCATGCCACCAGTTCCAAATACCTTGGCGATTAGTACGAACTTCTGAAGTTTTAAAATAGATTATTACATAATTAAATTAAAGCATCCCTAAAACCTCCGTGTTTAGATCTTTAATGTTACCGTAAAAAAATATTTTCGCTTAGGTCACATTTTCCCATTTTTGCTGTTCTTAAAAATAATGAACTGAGTTAGACAGTATAGAAATTTCAGGTGTAACTAATAAATAATGAAATTAAATATGACTGCTAAAACAAACGCGATTACGCTGAAACTTAGGAAGGTAGGTAGGTAGGTAGGTAGGTAGGTAGGTAGGTAGGTGGGTGGGTGGGTGGGTGGGTGTGTGGGTGGATGGATGGATGGATGGATGGATGGATGGATGGATGGATGGATGGATGGATAGATAGATAGATAGATAGATAGATAGATAGATAGATAGATAGATAGATAGATAGATAGATAGATAGATAGATAGATAGATAGATAGATAGATAGATAGATAGATAGATAGATAGATAGATAGCCTATGACCTCTGCTTGCCCCCTATTCGTAAGTATAATTAGTACTGTATAGTCACTGTAACCCCTTCGTTAGGTTTAACTTAACGAGGAGCATTGGCAAACTTAGCGATATTTTCATCTTTTTCTACCATTCCATTACCGTTGCATCGATTGGTATAAGGTAAAATTAAAAAGTACAGGAGAAAATGCTGAAAGCCATGCACAGAGTCATCTTGATGGAGAAAAATGGAAGACATGGACGAGTATGTATAAATGTGGAATTTTGCTATATTAGTAAAACACCGTCTAAGTCTAAGGGCCCATGCGTGAGACCACAGAGTCCAAACTGTTCACATAGTGCAACTTTTGTGTCTGCACTCACTCTCTTGTTATTTTGGGTGTGCGTTTTACTTAACACTTATGCTGCGCCGCTTGCCTATATTCAGGTTAAATTAAAACTATATATCCTACAACATTTCTAAGATTAAAACCAAGTGCTTACTCGCATCGGCTTTAGCTGTAACCCTTGTCCGCTCACGCAATGTTTTACTTATCTGCTACTAAGAGTGCAGCAGCTGGAGGCGCAAACATTTCAACCTTGCTTTCCCCATCTTACTTTATTAGGCGTTCTCCCTCGGGTAAACAAACTCTGTATAGGGAAAAGAATATTTTTTACCAAAACTTATTTTACTGTGTGCCTGGTTTCATTGCTATTGTTTTCCTTATGATATTCCGCAACCCCCAATTGTTATGCTAATTATGAGAGTGACATTGATAGCTTTACGTTAAATTTTTCTGCACATTCCTTTTAGTTTTCCTCTGTTTAAATCCGCATGCATACGACGGACTGAATTCATGTTTAAAATAGCGAGTTGTAAAGCACCACATTAGCGGACAAAGTTAACAACTAAAACTTAATAATATATCTTTTAAATACACAATCTTTAAGGCTTAGTTTTTATTAAGCTTTGACCTACGCCACATGTACAGTATCTATCTTTGAACCAAACAAGTAACTGATGAAATTATTATTCTCGTAGCAATACCACTCACAAAGCTTAAAATTTCCCCCAAATATACATAGCAGCAAGTATTTTATTTTAAAGATATGTACTTATATTGTATTCAATTTTTACGCACAGTTATAAATTTAATGATTATTAATAATTGTACTGGTAGTGCGCTGGCTACCAGACGCGTCCGAAGTCAAAGGAAACTCCTAGCTAACCCCTTATCCAATCATCTTGATATTCCCAGGTTTTTGCTAATAGCACTTCTTAGTCAGCAACATTAAATCAGACTATGCGTTGCTAACAGTATAAGGCGAACAAATAAGTCATATGCGTATAGGTGAATATACCGGGTGTTAATGAACTACACAATAATTTTAGAGATTATAACAATCAATTTGAGATGGGGGATATATGGTCTGCCTGTTAATATTTCAAACTTATAGCATTAGGTTTCTAAAGATCTAATATGTCACGGATTTATGAAGTTTTTATTTGAAATGATACTATACATAACGGACAGAAGTTGTGAAGCATGTTTCGTTGGCGTAGTCGATATGATACTAGCGTCAAGTAAAAGTGGATAATTGTTATCGTGTTTGAATCTCGTTGATTACATTTTTACTTTTAAATCCTACTTATGAGCTCCTTCATTGTTAAATAAAAATAATAACCTACTACGCAGTACTCATACCTACAATTTTCGAAACCATAGTACAGTTAAGTGGATATCTCTCTCTTTAATACGATAAATCAGTTAAACGTTGTTCAGTCCAATACTGTCATGTGATTAGTCTCATATTTTAGATATTTTTACAGCACTAAATATTAAAAAAAAAAAATACGATGATGAACTATTGAAAATGGTTGGCGATCTAGAGTTTAAGACATTCTAAGTCATATATTCAAAGCATTTCGCTTTATAAGCATCAAATTTGAACTTCTTTATCATAATATAACTCCGTTATTCTTCATAGACCACAGATTCCCCATTGCAAATTGCTTGCCTAAGAGCATTCTACAATGCCTGAAATTATTACGGTGTAGTTAATTAACACCCTGTATAACGCAAGGATCGGTGGGCCTATACAAAAGTAAGAATACGATCGCTATTTTTGAATTCTTGGAAATTTTCCTTTAACGCGCAGGATTATGACACCACAAATTTAAATATCTATTTAATTTACACTCAACGAGCATACAACATAAAATAAAAGAATTGCGTTACGACAAGAAATAAAGGAGTTATTTCCTTACAAAGCGAGGAATCATTTTAATCTACAATAAACACTTTTGAACTCTAGAAATCTAGAAATCCTGCGGATTTTTTTTCTTTTTTCTTTTTATTTTTTTATGAAGTAGAGTCATTACTATTGGCAATGAAATTAGAGAAAACAGCTTATACTTGAAACCTTAACATTTTTCAATGTGAAGGAAAACCACTTATGTTGTATGTATCGGTTTAGTCCTGGTAAACAGCTTTCTCGCATATTAACCCTACCGGTCTTAGTTCTTGTTAATTATTTTAGTTTATTCAAAACAAATACTTGCTCATATTGCGTCGTTACTTGAGAATCTGTAATCTACAAACCACTGGCGAGCTAACTTCAGTGAATAACTAGGATATCGTAATTTATAACTCGAGAACCTGTAATTTTAATCGGCCCCGACCTCGATAAAACACACTCACCTTCACTGCATCGGTTATATGGCGACCATTCTCATCATGTATTCCTTATTTTGTGTACATTTATGCACGGGAATGTTTTAGCAAATTGTATGTGTTCATTTTAGACTCTTCCAAGTTCTACTTGTTCTCTTGTTGCAACCATAGGCAATATTTGAAGATAAAAACATCGTATTTCAAATGACAGTTTTTGAATGTATGGTATACTTTGGAGAGAAAAATTGTCTCCGACAAGGCTTGAAATAGCTTGCTTCAAAATCCCGCGTCTAATCGCAAACTCTAGGGCAAAGATCGAAACTAGCAGTGCCATTTTATCTGGATGTTAAAGGTAGCGTGGTAAGCACTATGCACTAATTCCCATGTATTTATTTGGATAACAGAATGAGCGAGTCTATAGATACAATTGAGCGGATAAAAATCTCTCCCTAGTAGTTTACCATCTAAGCTACACCGGCGACTGTTCCACTCTTTATTGGTTAAAATTCCTTGTCAGACAATTTTGTGAACGGCTATAAAAGCGCTCAACATACGCTTAAAAATCATTTATACACTTTCGATTACTGAAAGCAACATTTCAACCAGTTTGAAAACTTACTGCTCTGATTTTAATGAAAAGATGGACAGATAATATATTAGTTAACAGTACACACGAATATCAAAAGAAAGCCAAAAAGAAAAACTTCTAATAGTGGAAAGAGACGGGCTATTTCTGCAAGATTCAAAATGTCTTTTAACTCCTATGCAAATTATGAGCTTAATGAATAAATTTGTAGTGTTTTTTCATTTTTTTAATTTGGTTGCAATGACCACCCGCTGATTCTTGTTTTCAACTCACAGGGATTTTTAATTTTACCCATGGGATGCAAACGTCGCATGATGGATAAATGTACGCAATCCATCCCATCTGCTAATTATTGTGTTGACTGACGTGGAAAATCATGAATTAGTTCACAAGGCCTTCATCGAAACCCGATGGTCTTCCTGCACGTGGCGGATTGCTCAAGTCAAAGTGGCCCTCTATGAAATGACAGGACCATTTTCTTGCAGTGCTTTCTCCAATGGCATTTTCCCTGTAAACGGTTCAAATGCATCAAGCTGCCATTGTTCCTCCATTAAACTGAAAAAGTGTATGTCCGTAGTGTTCATTTTTTACCAGTTGACAAATTATGTTCTTTACCTAACAATAGCGCAAGCTTTCTTCAAATCTGATAAATTAAAGATGTATTTACAATCAAAACTTCTCCAAATAACGAATGACACACGACAAACGGTAAATACAGGATGTACTCTTAAGAAAGAAAAACGGCCCGAACTCCAGAGACTGTCTATTGCGTTCTGCATGATGACATGCTGCATTACTAGGTTTATTTTACTGCATTTTGCTTGCAGATCTGTATAGCTTTAGATAGTTCACAAATTGAAAAAGTGTGTTTTCAAAAACATACTTAATTTTACCGAGCAATTTTTAGCAAAATGTAACCAAGATGAAACATTTTCTGGATGTCTAAAGAAGTGAATTTTTACTCCAGTGCCTACGTGAATAAACAGAACTTCTGGTACTGAGTGCAGTCTTGAATTTCTACATCAGAGGCTATTACAGATTGAAAAGGTGACATCGAAAGGAATTATTAGCTCATACATTTATGAAGATGCTCATGACGGAGCAAATTCCGTAATGCCAAAATAGTGTGTCAATATGATTGAAGCGTTCCTCAGCTACAGAATTATCCAGCGTACGAATCTACAAGGTTACAGCAAAGCAGAACGGCGAGAATATTAATCACCGCTTTACAAGAGCTTTTCGGAATACGCATCATGTCAAAAAAACTGCGATATGGATTGGCTTGCGAGATCAACAGATCTGTCACTCCCTGATTCTTCTCCAAGGATATTTAAAGAGTCCTGTGTATGTTAATCACTGAACTAAAGACTGGGGCTCTTGAAGATATTGAATCAATCACAATTGAAAACGTTGCGCAAATGCAGGAGGATGGAGGTCATTTAAAGGAAGTGTTCTTCAAGACGTGGTTTTTGTAATACGGGTAATAAATGAATGAAAATGTAGTTTTTGATGTCCTGGATTACACAGAAATAAAAATTCATTTATACTTGCATTACTGTATTATTAAAAACTCAGTTCCAGCGCGTCGCCCTGTCTTTCGCTTATTTTACGTAATAAAATAACTGCCTCGTGTTCAACAAGTGTACAAAAATTCTTGGGTAGTGAAACGGTTTACAGTGTAGCACAAATATTGTTCATTTGCTTTAACTATGTTACCTTAAATCGGAATACTCTGTTGTAGTTGTTTAAAAACTAAAAGAGCTATTCATTGAAAAAGAGTTTCAGGCTGTTTGCCCGTGAGTTAAGTGTGTGACGAACAGATAGGAATTACATGTCAATCATTAATTTCGAAAGACCGGAAGAAAAAATAAAATGTTACCATAACAGGCTTCGAAATTACTAGTAATCTTAAGGGAGTGAAAACTATGCCAAGTTTGAGGCACCCTGTTTGCTGACATAGTGTTGAAATAAAAGTAGGCGGATTTGTAAAAGGGAAATAAACAATAGTAAAATATAACGAACGAAAACTAGTAGCGCAATTTTCTTTATTTTCGCTCACATACTAGAAAAAGGCCTCTAATTGCAATATATTATTTTAAATATGTGTGAGTTATGGAAGAGTGGTTTTTTTTCCCAGAAACCTCTACATTACCGTGAGAATTCACTCAATTTGTCACTTAAAAGTTACTTTTATTTTAGTTTAACGCCTTCATATTTTCCAAAACGTGAACAACTGCCAAATTAACTTTTCTCTTCCTCTTTCTATTTCCAGTATTTGTTTTTGAAAAACCTAACCTTGAGGAGTCTCATTTGTTTCAATGTAACTCTTAAGACCAATGTGCTCGTTACAATCGTCAAGCCTGACATCCGAGAAAATCTTAAACTGCAAACCATTCCGGTAACTCATTAGCTAGAAATGGAGGTGATGTGGAAACCAAGAAGGATGCCTCCCTGGTCCTTAATAACCCTACTTACCAAAATTGGTATGAAGGTTTTTTTGTCCTTTTATGCAGGGAGGAGGCAATAAACTCGTTATTAATAAAGTCAGCTGTGGAAGATCGCGTGTGACCTGGATGGGAGCGTCGCCGTCGAAAGCTGTGTATCGTGAAAGCGAGAGAGGAGGCGTGTTCGGCGTGACCTGGCAGATCTCAAGGCCACCTGGCGCCGTCATCTTCCGCCGTGGCCTCGAGCACGGCGGTGTGCATGGCCCGGGTCGTGTCCGGTCACCAACACACCTGCAGTCTTTAAGACAGACTTTACCGCAACCGCTCATAATTTCCCTCTTTCTCCTGCTATTGAAAGGTAAATACCAGTGTTTCGTCTTCTTAGTGGAATACTTACATTTTGCTAAGATCATTACGAAAAAATGAACATTATTCCACATCGAGTTGTGAAGAAGCTTGTCATTTAAATGGCCGTTTTTTTTTTTTTTTTTTTTTTTTGTAATGGAACATATGTATGCTTGAAATTGCATTTTTAACAGCAGAATATCCCACAATTTGCGCAATTGATTCACATCCTATTATTCCTTAAAAAAGGGAAGAAGAAATGTTAGTGACAAAATATCGTTTGACGAACTTTTTGACAACTCTGTTCATGTTTTAGTAATAAACATGTTCTACATGCGCTTTACTTGATATTATGACACAGCTACGTGGTACGTATGCAATGCAGGTTCCCGCAACTTCATTTATTTGTTTTTTCATTTTTTTAGTTATCTATGATGTACTTAATGAATAACTGAGGCTTGGTTAGTTGGCTTATTTACGGATGGTCTTTAACATCTCAAGCCATTATCGTCCTATTCAATTCAGAGCGTGAAACGGCCGATTAATTTCCTCAGAGGTCTCTTCTTTCAGACTTGAAGTTATGTTACGTACCGTAAACCTACGATGTGGGACCCCACGGCCTTACTTTCCTTTCGAAGGAAACCATACTTAGATTTTACGCTCGAAAAAATCCATTGACCCTGGCAATAACAAAGATGACTCTACCATTTGGTTAGGTTGTCGGTCCTTGTGGTGTAGTGGTCACCATACTTGCCTCCTGCACCCAAGAACGCGGGTTCAAACCCAGCCAGGACCGATGGATTTTTGCGGGCGTAAAAATCCTAAGTATGGCTTCCTTAGGAAGGGAAGTAAAGCCGTGGGTCCCGTGTCGTACATTTACGGCACGAAAAAGAACCTCAAGCCTGAAAGAGAGGCCTCTGAGCAAAATTTGTCGGCCGTTTCACGCCCTGGATTGAATGGGACGCTGATGACCTGAGATGTTAAAGAGCGTCCATAAATAAATAAATAAATCTACCATTAGGTTACATGGTTACATAGCCTTCCAATTGCAAATGAAAAATACATTAGTAATTTCTCTTCACTTTCTTTTGAAAAGGGCTTTCTTTAAACATCACTGTATAGCATTGCTGGAATGCCGAACGAGAAGTGGCAATATAGGACAATCACAAGTCTTTTGCTGATAATCCACGTGTTGTTTAATTGCCTTCAGGGCCCAAATGGTGAATTATGTTTAGACACACGCCTTAATGAGCTCAATGGTCACGGTGAATTAGTGATCATATATCTCAAAAAAATACTGAATTCTGAAACCAGAAGGCGCCTCTCTTTCTCTTGTGTATAGTGTTTAACGCCCGTTTTTACTACTAAGGCACCACAGGCGGTGGACACTGATGATACAAGAGATGAAATAATACATTATTATTTTTTTTGATTAGGTTTATTTACGGACGCTCTTTAACATGTAAGGTCATCAGCGTCCCATTCAATTCAGGGCGTGAAATGGCACACAGATTTTGCTCAGAGGCCTCTTTTTTCAGGCTTGAGGTTCTTTATCGTGCCGTAAATGTACGACACGGGACCCACGGCTTTACTTCCCTTCCGAAGGAATCCATACTTAGAATTTTTACGCCCCAAAATATCCATCGGTCTTGGCCGGGATCGAACCCGCAATCTTGGGTTTAAAAGGTTAGTATGGTAACCACTACACCACCAGGACTGACAAAATGTAATGATAGATTGGGAAAGAATTTTTTAAAGGAAAGAAACGTTCCAGGCTAAGCTTAGGATACCTCCCCGGCATTTGTCATTTATGAGGACTAAGGAAAACCTGGAAAAACACTCAGTCAGGGAGGACGGTCCTGGTGGGATTCGAACCCCAGACCTCCCGCCCACGAGTCTGCGCCTTAACGGCGTTTGCCACTCTGTACTAACCAGCACATTAAGAATAATATGATTTACCCCCAATAGGTTCCTGAACCTCAACCTAACTAACTCGGGGTATTGGAAGGGATAACTAAGATATGACGTTAAGCGGAGGTCATTGCCAATTTTCCGTTGCCAGTGCGCTTCTCAGTTTCTGAATTCTTTGCAAATTTACAGTTACTGTGAAATATTGTAATTTTATTTTTCATATTTTATGTTATTTGAAATTGTGCTGCCTACAAAAACGACATGGAGTTAGTACCACGTTGAAAATCAGACATACATAATATACTGAAACTGGAAAGAAATTCAAATAAATTAATTATTAAAAAAATTGGCATAAAACTGCATTGCATGCATACTAATCGTGTTATTAGTTCAGCTATAATATGTAAAGCAATGTGCATCAGACGCAATTGGCCAAGCGGAAGCTTGCGTGCCTGCAAATAACGACGGACTAATTCTTCTTGTCATGTAATGAACGAATTGTTGTATGAAATATTACGTAAGCTGTAGACCAGAAAAATTGTTACTAAAGAGATGCCGTAGTTTATCATTTTATTTTTATGTTATACGAAATAGTATTTAAAAATGTGCAACTTTATCACATTAAAAATCACGCTTCTTACATAAAATGCATTGAAACTGGAAAGAAATGATAATAAATGAATTAAAAAACGCAAAGTAAGAGCCTCAATCCTACAGCATATAGATACGTACCAGTATTTTTGTATAATTCGTGAACTTCACTTGGCACATTTTGTTATACTGTGCGCGAATATAAACCAAAAGCATATTAAATAGCGCAAAATAACAAATTCCTAACATACTTTTTTTACAGAATTTCAGCATAGCATTAAACGAACCAGTACGCGCGTGTATCTGACTAAAGCATATGTAGCGAAGTGCAGTATGCAATTTCTCTCAGTTCCTTGTAAATTTCTGGAATCAAACATGAACATTTATCATACAGACAGTGGTACAGCTATTAATACTAATTTCCATCCACACATGGACCCATTGTGTCAGGTTTTTTCTCTTTTTTTCTTTCAAAATTAATGGCAGCTTCAGTATACCTGGTGTGAATGTTTGAATTTTATTTCATCTATATGAGTGAACTGCTGAAACAACAAATTCTAAACATCAAATTGGTACTAAGGAAAAAAAAAAAATTACATGTGAAACGTGCTGAAAAATTGCCTATATAAAGAATGCAAGAACGGAACCTTGTTACATATCTCACCTCAATATTTCAATGAACAGTTTGTGAATTTTCAATTTTAGTTTTCTCAGAAACAAGAATTAATACATTTTTGACATTGTACAAAACAATCTATTGTAAAATATTAACTAAAATCTTAAACAAAATGTCCAATTATAGCGTATATAACAGAGAATATGTTCAACCAAATTTTTTTTTATATACTTATACATATTTCAGCTAGTTTTGTTTAAACGTAACGTTTGATTCATAATGATTACCACATAAATTTAAAATAACTAAGTCCTAAAATAATGTCTACACAAATGTATTTTTGTTGCTGCTGTGGATTTGAATTACATAAGTTTTAAATAAAAATGTTATACTTAAACAAACTCAGGATAGTTCAAAACTCTAGTTATAATGACTAATCAATAAAAAAAATTATGTTATTGAAACCCGTAAAAATTGTGCATATCTTATAATTATACACATTGAGAAATAAAAGGAACAGAAAACGCAACATCTTTGAGATTTTGGAACGTATCAGTATGAATAGACCTATTTGGAAAACAATTATGATGGAAGTAGATTTCCTTTGTTTTCTTCATTTCTTCGATTCGCCCTTTTCAGGGAGAGGTAAATCTTACTCAGGTTAACTGTTCCTAATGTGGATCGCTGAGAAAGTACTTCATGAAGTAAAAGGCATCCAGAAATTTTTTGGTGCCTCCAGGATATGGAAATGGAAATGTAGCTCTGCACTATGTGAGAAGAGTATTTCACAAACTCTGACAATGGATGAATTAATATAATTTGATGAACAATAAACAATATATATATAACATACATGTAAAACAACTATGAAAATAGGAATCACAAAATTGTGACAAAACATCAAATAGCTTAAATATACATTGCTGTAGATTTATGTGAATATATAATTGAAATTATAAACGATTAGTAAATTAAAATGCTTCCTTTGAATGTTTTACCACATCATGATAAATTAAATTGCTAACGAACCAAACTAAAGATACAAGCATACGGAAAAATCTTCTGATTAAAAAAAAAAAAAATACTTTAATGGTGTGCCAAAATTATTATTACCTACAATGTTTGCAATAAAAACATTCATTCGTTGTGAACAGCGAACAAGACCCCGAACCTAATAATTTGAAATTCAAGAGCCAAAAAAGTTTGCATCGCATTCTACTAGGTCTCCTTGGCGTGTCTCTCTCTTTTATTTTTTGATTGATTTATTTATGGACGCTCTTTAACAGCTCAGGTCATCAGCGTCCCATTCAACTCAGGGCGTGAAACGGCCGACAAATTTTGCTCAGAGGCCTCTCTTTCAGGTTTGAAGTTCTTTTTCGTGCCGTAAATGTACGACACGGGACACACGGCTTTACTTCCCTTCCTAAGGAAGCCATACTTAGGATTTTTACACCCGAAAAAATCCATCGGTCCTGGCTGGGTTCGAACTGGCTGGGTTCGAACCCGCGATCTTGGGTTTAGGAGGTAAGTATGGTAACCACTACACCACCAGGACCGACGTAGGAAAATAAGTCAAGAAAAGTAGTTCACAGAATTCGAAAAGGCATTGGACATATAAAATTCATTATATAATTTGATAAGCAACTATTTCCATCACCGCTAGGGAAAAGGGATAGACGACAAACTAGAAGAACAGAAGGAGACAGTACAGCAGCGTTGAAGAATTAAGATTCTCTAGTGGCAATTCAACTAGAATGTTGGAACATGGTCACTATTTATATTATGATTTAGAACATTCATGTTATCAAATTGAATTTAATATTAGCATACAACTTTGCAGCAATGGGAAGATAACACTACAGAATGACCCAAGAAAGCACGGTCCCCGTCTCGTAAACAAAGGTGGACATTGTATCTGTTGCGTCAATGTATGTGTGAACCTACAGAAACATCAACACCAGGACATTTTGTGGCAAAATTCTTCCGCGTTTTCATAATGGAACCTGTACACACGGACGCCTCCACGGTTTACAGAAAATACTTTTCACAAGACAAGACTGTGAATATTTCCTCACAGCACAAACTGCTTCCTTCTACTGACAGACGTTGAAATAATCACTTCCTATGGGTTGCGATAACGCAACTTTCTTGCATTTCCTTTCCGCTCTCCATTAGTATGCATTATCTGAGTCGCCATGGTCGGGCCGGTATTTCGTGAACTACCTAGAAAACCAATATCTATACTATATTTTGTTTTCCTTTTTTGCTGTATTCTCAGTTTACAGCATTTCATATCTAAATGTACACGAACTGCTTGGTTTGTTCTGTGACTTCTTAAACAATTTCATATTTCTTAGTCGCGATGTTATATTCTGAAGTTATGACCTCGGTCGGTACCCGTTCAAAGAAACTCAAAATTAAATCATATGAGTATAAGGCCATTCCCAACGGCCTTGATAAATTTTACAATTGGAAGGGGTATACTAGGCATTTTGAATGTCAGCACATATAAATAAAAATATATTCCACCGCATATATATATATATATATATATATATATATATATATATTCGTATTTTGAAACATTTCCACCATTACGAACTAAATTATGGAAATATACGTCAAAATTCTGGGCTCAGGAGGTAGTGTTTCTTATACATTTATGTAGAATCGCAATTGCATCAAACCGTTGAAATTTAAACCCGTTCCTCCTTTGAGAATTCCCTTTATATGACACATAACTGATTGTTAGCAGTCATGAATCCTCTGATGACTGCCATTTACCCTAATGTTACATGTACACACGACAATCTGATAAGAACACATTCCTGCAACGCTTGTAATCCATGCCCCAAGGGGGATTCAAACGTCAACAATAGCGCAATGAGTTACTCTTCCCGTGAGTGAACATATTATGGCAGCGTTTTACCACCCGAACAATATATAGTCATCATTACTACCTCGACCCCCACCCATCATCATTTCCTAGGGAATAAATCACAATAGACACTGGCACAAACGGCACTCATTGGCAATTTGACCAGCTAAATAAAGGCCTCCATAACACAACGACCACTCCTCAGCAGGAGGCATGCAGTTTTCTTTAAAGTATCCCATATGCATCGCGTTTTCCGTAATTTCTCAGTTCCGACTAAATAGTTCTTTTGGTTAGACCTTGTTTTATGAAAATCACATGTACTCGGCAGCTTTACACTATTGGATTATGTGGTTGTTGCACTCAAAAAGTGTTGGATTTTATGATGTTAATATGAAATTTTTATATCTCAGTAAGACATGGTGGTATTCAAGCATGGTGAACAATAATATCGGAACACAAATCACTAATTGCGAAATACGCCTTGGTCTTTTCCAATCGATGTATATGAACGACAAAAACCGGTGATATCTCTGACATAGAACTCTTTCCACATGGAGTCCCCTGGATGCCCTGGACTCTTGTCTCTTATATCCTCAGGATGAAGCGTTTCTTGAGTATGCACAGTGCATTTATTATCTTCAAATGAGCCTGGGACCCGACATTCTGAAATTATCTGGTACTTGTTCTATTCGCCGAGGAAAAACCTCTGAGACAGCTTGAATCAAGCAGGCTTGTTTAGGTGTTTTTATTTAACCCGGAGCTTTTCCTTTATTCTCAAAAGCGATAACCTTTATTTATTTCCAAACATCTTCTAAAGACCCATGCCAGCAGGGAAAATAGGCATTAATTCTCTATGGTACAATTCCAGCTTTCAAGCGCTGCTATGAGAGTATGTTGTGATTACCTCCATAATCACCTTCGGCAATGCCCTGAGAAACGGAAAAGTCACGAGTAGTTTACCTGGGAGCGGGGCCGAATATCTTCTCGCATGCTTTGTGCATAATATAGGGTTGGTAAAGTATGAGAAATAGTAGCGACCAACATAAAAATTGAACAGTGATGGAAAACATTCAAGTAATGGGGGGAAGGGGTGTTGTCAAGGAGTAGTAATCGGGGGGGGGGGGAAAGTTCTGCACTCATTGGTTGGTGACAGGATGAATTTTTAAATTAATCGCAGTGATTAATACTTACAATGGAGCAATTGCTCCTTTTCTTAATCGTGGGCACGTAGGCTAATAATGCACACTACTGCGCTTGAATGAATGTTACAGCAATTTGACACATACGCAATACGTACGCATTACACATTTGGCTTCAATGTTGTTATTTGCATCCGCTGGTGGTGTGAATCGTGCTGCAGGGGAAACAAACATTTACAATTATATTAGCATTTCTTTTTACTATTACGACCATGTTAATTGCTTTAAAATTCCGGAAGGAGTTGGTTTCCCGAGGGCAGAAAGAATTAGGCTGCGTGTATGGAAGCTATATATAACTTGTTAGACATAACGTGTTTAATGTTACAGCTTGTATAAATGTTTATAATTACGACCAGCAGCCTTGTTAAGACAGAGATTCAGGGTCAACGTATCTCTGTATGTTAAAAAGGGTGAATGCTCAAGAAGCACGGCTTTGAGGGATTTGTGACTCGAGGCATCTAGCTGGCAATATGCAAGATTTTTTTTTTTCAAACAGGTCTCTGCTATGGACTACAATTTGTGCAGACGTTAAACTTGCCTAGGCGACATGGTACTTCAGGATTTGGCATTCACTCTCATATAATTAAACAAGTAACGAGGAGAGAATGGTTAAGGAACGTTTCGAGTTTACTAACAGAGCAATGAAAAATAGATGTAGGGTATGGTAGTTTAAGAAAAATTAAAGTAAGGGGAAGTATTTGGAAATTAGGGGGGAATCCCTCACATTGGATATTGGAAATAAGTTCGATTGAGAATAGAGAATATGGAGAAACAAATATCCTGTTGTCCAATTACGTATTAACAGAAGGGAGTGAGGGCTACTTCGGGCGATGAGTCATCATACAAGGTCAGCCAGGCTAAGAGCGGGAGGGTTTACGAACTGCTACGTTGGACTTGAGTTCCATGCCACTCTAGTGTCATTTGAACAGTGCCAAAAAAACAACACGCCTCTATTCCTGAAGTAAGGTCTGCTAAGAATACTAAATGGCAAATACTATGCCTAGATAATCTATTCCACAAACGAGTATTTATATCCGCATCGAGTCCAGTTGAGATATGAGCGGGTGACTTTGTAAAAAAAAAAAAAAAGAAAAAAAAGGGGGGGGCAAAATTTGGAAAAATGTTTAAGGTGCGTTGCCGATGGAGATTATAGTAAAGAAAATGTTGAATAGAGAGATATATAAAGATATCAAGAAAGTCTGCATAGGTGAGGGAGCAAACTAGGAAGTCGAACCATTGAAATAATATTAAGAGGAATTCTGAAGTATTAACCGTGCCTATGCACACTGCATCCCTAGGCTAATTAATTTACAACTCTTTGGTAAGACATAATATTTCAAATGTATTTAGCGAAGTTAGTGATATAAAATTCAAACAAAATACTGTTAATGTAAGTAAATATAATTTCCATCTTGATAATAAAATCTTCAAGCTTTCGATATACCAGACAAAAAAAAAATTAAATAAACTGAGTAAAATTAAATATCTACTCACAGTGTTTTAATGATATACATTATTTTAGATAAGACATGAAAGTACTGACTGCCCTTTTACATTGAAATACGTTTTACGGGTATTGCTGATGTACCGAAAGCATCTAATTAACATCAATGGTTAGGAGTTTGTCTTGAACTGCGCAATAAATAAATAAATAATAATAATTATAATTCAATTTTTGAAAATGTTACATCTTTTTTTAAAAGTGAATGTTATTTTCGAACATAAAATATATATTATATTGAAGAATCACCAACTATAAAAGTCAGTTAAATGTCACTTGTTTCTAGCATCTCTAGGATGGGAACTGTTCATACGATTATAGGAAAAACACGCTCTTCGTTCCATCGGTGTGGATCAAATGGTAGTGATTCCGTTTGCCAACAGCAGGACCGCGGTTCGATCTCCGGCCATGATATGTTGCCTGGGTATGGTTTATACTGATTGTTTCCCTTGCCCTGAAAAATTGAATACCAGGTAAATTTTGACGCTAAGAAATCTGGATTTATTTAATCCTTTCATTATCCCGAAAGACCTTGACAGTTGCCAGAACAAAATATCCAAAGGGAGAGTTTTTGGGAAAGGAACTCTATATTGGTAGGTTTTAAGTGTTCACAATTACCCCAGAACCAATTGTTTTCATTTTTTAAATCTCATATATGCTAAAATGAGCATTCCTTCTGGAAAGTTTATTAAATGGTGACACTTTCCTTCAAATTCATCAAATGAAAGTTCCGCAAATCTCACAGTGAAAGTGTTTCTTCCATTGTGTTCAACCAAGAAAATGTGGTTGGTTGCATTTCATAACCTTCTACATTGTTAGTAAAGATCTCAATTCAACTGAGCGATGATAAATATGATGTCCGCTGATTGAAGTAACATGCAATTCGGGTAAGCGGTGTTTATGTAAATCTGTAATTTTTTTTAATTATCTCCCACTAATATTTTGGTGGTAAAATATGTAGTTAAAGTCGCCGCCATGGATTCTGCCAATTGTGATGATGTTGTGCTGTTAAGCATTCAGATTCAGCCATAGTTACACAAAATAAAATGGTTAAACATAATCATTTTCAAAACTGTAACGATATATTTTTCTATATATTCTATTACACACGATGTAACAACTTTATCATACGCCTACAATATTTGGTGTAAAATTGCAAAAATGTAATAATAAATGCAGTGCAAAATATATATTACATTTTAATATAATTTACTTAGTTGTTATTCTTTTAATGTTTTAATGGGGCACTTTTTACTTATTTTGCTCCCAAAATAATGGTTTGTTTCAGTTATTTCTATCGTTCTAACCCTATCTTATATTTAACTTCTTATAAAGTCCCATTTGCTTTAATAGCTTCAGTTACAGGAAATAGGAAAGGTGTGATAATCCTGAGGTTTGAAAAAAGGGAGATCCGGAATCTTGAGCCTGGAGCTGGCTAAGCCTCCAGTCACAAAAAAATGGAAGTCTGGTTCCTCCTTCATTAGCCATCATCTGCACTGAGGGACGGATACAACTCTCAATACATGGAAATACTTAACTGACAGTCATCAGTAAGAATCTGTCACTGCCTTAGGTTGGTTTCTAATAAGATTCAATAGTACAGCGCTGCTTTTGCAGATATCCTTTGTAAACAACTTAGGATGTATGAGTTTAGGAAGATAGTTTTAAAAGTCTAAATATTTTGAGTGGCATACTTCACAATATCATATTGTTAATATCATATTTCTCTGAAAAATTCCTTGAATAGACCCAGTTTAGTTAAATAAACCCCACAGCACCAATTTTAGTCAGTTTATCAGCTTTTCATTGTCCATAATTCCTGTATGCACTGACACAGACATCAGATAGATTTTTTTGTGTTTAGTCAGTTCCAAACCAGTTTTGAGATAATTACGTTCGAACCAAATGCTTTAAGGATAACTTAACTATTAGAGAGAATATAGATGTATTTCTGTAGCATCTTCTAATAATCTCGGAAACACATTCTAAAATTGTAAATATCCCAGCCTGGATGACTAGTCTTATCGATTCAGATTAAAGGTTTCCCACAGGCCCACAATGCACATTCCAGCTTAAATAAGATGGTTAATTCTTAGAACAGGTTCTCAAAATCAGGTCTGTCAAAAATAGGAACTGAGCAGCTTACCAAGCGGCGAAGGAGCAATCCGCATGGGTTCTACACGAAGGTACATGAATGATTCTAATTGTCATGAAATACCTATACGCCGTAAGCAGGGCCAGTCGATCTATTTTAGACTTATTATGAAGACAAAAATAATATATCGCAGTTCAATAACGAGAACAGAACTGCACAATGCATGTGAAACGAAATCAAACGTTGCGGTTGGTGGTTAGTAACGTAACACGAAAATTAATGCCGAGGATTCCCTCTTCCTCTACCGCACCAATACTGGAGGACAGCATCGCTGGTGAGCAAGCTTGGCCCGTAGTCTGGCCCGTTTGAGACTAGAACCATCAATGTATCAGATGCCTTTCATAGATAGCAAATTACCGACCAATGTTCTGCAGAGCGATGTTTTACCTACAGGCGAGAGCGGTCGTGGCGCGGACACAACCACACAACAGTTTCCTTAACTTTTTAACCAAATTTATGAAAGAAGTTAATGATACTGGCCACCGTCATTGTGCATAATTTACTAATTAAGAATTTGTGGCCCTCTCGGTCCCCTGACCTAACCTTTTGCAACTTTTATCTCTGGGGTTAATTAAAAAATACCGTATTCAAGACAAACTAACATACCCTGGAAGAACTGAACCAAAATATACGCCAAGAAGTAACCAGCATTACTCAACATGAACGAGTGATGGATATAATATTTATGGAGATGCCAAAAATGTATGAAAAATGACGGAGGCCAGTTTCAGCACCTTCTTTCATAAAGTCGATATATATAAATCCTTTTAAAATTGTTAAGCAAATTGTTGCATGGTTGTGTCAACGCCAGTCTGCAACATTCGCAGCCGACGAGTACATTGCGTCGCTCTGTATATTCCAATAGAAAAGGGTTTTATTAAAACGGTAAACACATCTCGTGGTTTTGTAGAAATGTTCATTAGATTGGAATACCAAACGCTTTAAAATTTGGAACTCCACAAATTATAATTACTAAAGTTTTATAAATTCTGTTAAGGCCTTCATTTGAACAAATGTGTGCAACGGATAAAGCCCCTGGAGGCTTTGCAAATAAACAGTGGAAGGTATGCATAGCTCCTATAGTACCAATCTCGGAACCTTTGTGAGAAGGGTGTGACAAATCTTTACCCACTTTAGTTGCTTTGGTCACAATTACATTTCAGCATAATCAAAAAACATTATTCTTCAGAAAAAAAATCAACATCCATTTCAGCCATTTACATTTCTGAGAATTCGTATTTCCAAGTTCAGGGTTAATTAAAATTTAGAAATGTGTATATATTTGGGTGCTGTTTAAATTGTTGATAATTCCAAATGCTGGACAGGAACAACAATGCATTTGGTTAACATAATATCGTAAATATTGAAAACCTAGAACTAAATTCACTGAATTCAGCAAATTCTTTGATGAGTCTGAGAAATCGTAGCAATATTTTGCAAATGAAAATTATTACTCGTAATATCACAAGAGAGTCTGAGATTGCCGATAAATTCATGAACGTAACGAGTGAATTTTGTCTGTAAAGTTAAGATTATTTCACGAATAAAATAAGCTTTTAAATATAATACCCCTAAATTTGGCTTTCAAAATTGTAACAATTGTATATTTGTAATGTGAATGCTTAACTTTTCAAGCCATCTTGCAACAGACGAATGTCGATTGTTAGTTGTGCCAATAGAGAAGATCCAAACATGGGCTAGAGCTATTTCATGAATAAAATGAGAACAAAAGTAATATATATTTGAAATTTACACACGATATTAATAATTGTATAAAATGTTACACTTACTTATGTATAGCTATCTATTCAGAAACCGTGAGACTGAAATAGAGAAAGCCGACTGTTAAAATTGCTACCGTTGGATTTACTACTATTTACTATTACCAACTGAGAAAAACAAACCAGAGATAACGTGTTTATTAAAATTTATGGTTGCTTAGGTAGTTATTGTCGATTTACTACTATTTACTATTACCAACTGAGTAAAACAAATCAGAGATAACGCATTTATTAAAATTTATGGTTGTTTACATAGTTATTGTTATATAATTTACAAAATTACTTCAGATTGTTGGCTGAATACCCAAAAACAATTATTTGAGTTGTATACATTTAGTTAAATGTATAGTTATCAAATAAATTTGAATGAAGGGGCTGCAATTTCATTGGACACAAAGGATATTTGGGAATTAGTTGATGAAAATGTGGAAATGGAATTCCGAATTTATTTAATATTGCTGAATGATATTCTCGATTAATCTGTGTGGCGCTCAGGAATTATAGTGGGGCTGTACAGTTGGCCATAATGATCAGAAGATTCTGATCATTTCACTTCGCGGTACAGTGATTTGATAAATCTTTACGATATTTCACTGCTTTATCCGGCTGTGATTGGTCAAAATTCAAAATGTTTCGTTTCATCGGTCGATTCGATGATGACGCCACAATAAGTGAAATAGTTATACTAAAAAGAACAACACGACAGTGAATTTATTATATTTATTAGTAATTACAATGCGCAGTTTTAGAATTATGCATTTTGTGTATCCTTAGTGTCCGCCTAACATACATCTATAAACAGCTTAACGCCTACTCCTAACAACGACTGCACCGCACGCCACTGGTGTGCAATTAAGTTCTCAAGGGAGCTATGGGCCAACGTGAAGTGAAACGTTATCTGTTATTTAAAAGAGTCTTCCTCCCGCGAGGTTAAACTGCATATACGCCACTGGCGCTTCCTAAGTTAATTAACCATTGAGGAGAGGTGGGGCGAAGGCTTGGCTAGGACGAGCAAGGCGCGTGGTTGTCGTGATGCCTGGATATAATTCCAGTAATGGAATTAACAACGTTCCACTAACCGACAGCCAGATAGTACACATGAATAATACATGACAATGCTTCCTACCAACCGACAGTTTTACTGGTTAAGGTCCAGTCCAGAAATCCCGCAAATTAGGTTAGGGGGTTCCAATCTCGTGTCGAGCACCAAGGAATCTTTGTTCCCCTTTTTGACGCAATACAATAAATTGAAAGGGAAGAAAAATACGATCTGTTTTCTTGTCTTCCTCCATGTTTAGTACATTTCCTCAGGTTGTCGATGTAAACAAAGAAGGCACATGACGTCGGTTGAACTTTTAATTGTAAACGTATGAATTTTCAGCATCTCAATCGCTAACATTCTCAGATATATGCGGTACACCACTGTTGATAAAACGGACCCCACTTCCCTTGCAGTCTCAATGGTGTTCATATCATATCATTAACAATTAAGCCTTTTGTTCTGGAAGGAAATACTGCATTTTGCATTGGCTTGTGTGTGAGTACTCGCGTATGTTAGGAACATCTGCGACGTAATGAAGATCCAGCGCACACCCGAATGAGGTGGGAATGGTGTGAGGGTATTGCTAGGATTAATTATTCACCGTGGAGGCAGCTGTTCTAACGAAGGTCTTGTGAGAGCTGCAAAAGGAGCTGAACGAGTGCTTTTAAAGGGTTGAAAGAGGCAGGCTGGGGTGTACATGCTACCTGTAATGCCTACCTTCAAAGGAATTCTTGTAAAAGGCTGACCAAGCTAAACGAGCAAACATGCAACGAATTTAACAGGTGCAGTTATAAACTGCGTACTGCACAAAATTTACGCCTCCAGTTTCTGAATCTTCAAATGAGCTTGAGGCAAGAGAATTAACACTACGAGTTTCCCCTCGCGTTATATACTCGACATACAATGTGTTACATGATATGTGTTATTCATATATTTATCTCGCAACATTTGCCTGATTTCTTCGCCCTATAACTGTCGTAAACATTTCTTTATGTCGGCCTCGGGCATTTAAAACTGAGCATATACTAGTAATGAAATCAAAGAGAGATTAGATTCCTGCCTGGTATTTGATTGTACTCTATGGGGAGGAGCACACTTCGGTACTTTAACCTTGCCCACGGCTCGCAGTTTGTGCCTATGCCGCCAATGCAGGCATCTGTGATGAGGTAAGAGAGAGACCGAGCTACCAGAATGCAGCAGCTGTGACTGCGTCAATGCAGACAGGACCTCTTAACAAGCTTCAGTACATTTAAAACGGAAATAATTGGAATTACGCCTACTAGTAATAATTATTTTAATAAATTAATATTTGTTGATTTTAGCAAAGGGAAAACAATGTTGGAAGTAACTGAAATTATAAAATCTACTATTACTGGCAGTACTGTTACATGATGCAGCTCCAATGGCCACAGTTGCGCTTGTGGTAATCAAGATGTCTCTTCATTTTGCCATTAAAAATAAAAATGGAGAGTCAGAATGCTTATCCGGACAATTTGTTTATGATGCTTAAACCTCACACAATAAAGCAGCATAGGGACAGTACTTCGAAAGATATACGAGACTTATCCAATTAGCGGGCATGGGTGATCACCTACAATATCACAATGAAACCTTTAATGCATAATGGCTTTATGTTATAAGCATAAAAGTCTATGAACAATAAAACAGACATGAGCGAACGCTGCTCTGAAGAACACGAAGCGGATAGTTTACAAGAGAACTAAAGCTCGTCCAATAAAGCACGCAGGGTGCATTGGTTGCAATGGAACATTTTCTGCTTCCTGCTTGCCAGCACTGTTCCAATAACTGCAGCTTCCTACGTATCAGTTGCGTCACAATACGGTACTCTCTGCTTCATATGCAACACCTATGTTTTATAAATGAACTTCTTATGTAGCAGTTGTTTTCCGTGGTGATTCGTATAGCTCGTAACGTAGTCTAGGCTTCTCAGCACCTTGTATGTTTGGTAGTGTCATACTTGTAATGCATCAATTTTTGTTAGTTTCCTTAGTTTTAGAATTCTCATAAATTTCTATATTTTGAGACCATCATTTCTTCTCACCATAGTCACTATTTCCTAATCCCTTTGTTTGCTATGGCGGATCTAGTCACATCGATTTGCAAAGACCGTCGTTAATCTTCATCCATAATTTGGTTCGGAAATTTGCATTCTTAAGGTGGCCTGCTTCGTGGTGCTAAACAATGGAAGGAGGTTCCGTAAAGTACAGTTAGCCGTTGTACAGCGTTCCAATGTCCCTTTAAGTCTTAGTATCCTGTAATTTTCAAGGTAAAGTATGCCATCTGGAATAAACGATTCAAGAGTAAGAAGAGTAAACTTCATTCATCCAGTTAGCTGCTATCGAACCGAGCAATTCATCAAAAACTCTCTGATTAACTGACTTAGTTTAGAGCTAGAGCTCAACAAGCGCGTTAAAAGTCTTTTTATTCTTGAAACGTTAAGATTACGTAAAAATATATGTACCTATAGGAAGTAAGCAGGATAGTGCTGAAACCATGTATTCTTACTTTCCTATCACTTAACACCTGCCAAAACCAAGCACCATTATGTGCTACAGTTTTTTAATAGATTTATTTTGGTTATTTCAGGACGCTCTACATCCCTGGGCGTTATGGTCCGATTCAATTAAGGGTGTAAAACGGCCGATAAACTTTGCTCAGAGGCCTCTTCTTTCAGGCTTAAGGTTGTTTTACGTGCCGTAAATCTACGATACAGGACCAACGGCTTTACTTCCCTTCCGAAGGGAGCCATAAATTTTACACTCTAAAAAATCCATCGACAATGGCCGGGTTTGAACCCTCGACCTTGGGTCTACGATGCTACAGTTACATTCCAGAAATGAGTGCTATCTCGCGAGGCAAATTCGCTCTCTAGGAACCTGGGAATCAATACACTAAATAATTGCATTGTTTATTATATTTTATACTTAAACTATACAGCAGTGAATGTATTTTGTTTACTTTTATGTACATTTTTGTAATCATCTTCTTCTTTACGATAAGCTTAGGCTTTCTAAATGTAATTCCTGATCGCAATCGAAAATAATTACAAATGTGAGTTTGGGGTAGCCCAGGGCTGCTAAAGAAGTGCACATTCCCTTGGACTGTTATAGGATATTGATATTTTGGAAGTTCAAAGGTACACCAGTCCCAATACCTCATTCAATAAAAATTAAAGAAGAGAATGCGTTTTTTTTAAGATATGTGTTTTTGTAGTTAGATAGTGAACAAAACTCTACAAAATATTTATGTTCATTGGAACGTCTGTAGTTGATTGTGGTATACCACATGCGTTCATGTGTACATTAGGTTTCAATACTTTTGTGCAAATCATAATGTTGCTTTAAAAAGAACTCCATCTAGCCATAAGACGCAATTGAAATATTCAACATATTTCCATGAAGTTGTATTATTTGGTATGAAAAACGAATACAGGAATGATCCTACATTTTATTTCTGCGAATTTTCCGAAATATTATTACAAATAACGATTATCAAAGTAACTGAATTTGTATTAAAGAGCGGACAAGTAAAAAAAAAAACAATCTTTGATGTTAAATAGCGCAGCATATTACTTTAATTTCTGTTTCTATTTATTATTTTTAACAAAAAGCTATGAAGTACTCAACGTTTTTATTGCGCCTTGACAGTATGCAAATTATCTTATAACAAAATGGAGTAAAATGTACCTCACTGACGGACACTTCAACATTTAAGCTTACAAAGATTAAACGTAGATAGTATGTTTGCAATTCATCATTAAGATTACTTATTCTTAATATTCAATACAGATTGCCAAGGTTTCCGGTATTACTAGTAGCTTTTTATATAAACAATTTAATATACGACTGTTCGTTTCAGATGTTAATAAGCAGTATGGGTGGATTGGTCACATTAATCCCTAAAAGAGGCAAACTGAAATAAAAACATACCAATTAAATTAGTTTTTTAAGTAACAAACCCTGGCCTAGCGGATTAGTTCAGGCAGTAATGCTTAGGACTCGCATTCAGAATGTCCTGGTTTCGACTCTTGGGGCCGGCCAGCTTCACCTCGTGTTCCTTCGTGATTTTTCTCTGGTCGCTTAGGTAAATCTGTGCTTTCTAAGACCTTTACTTTCTCGGTAAGCTATGGAGTAGTTTGACAGGGAGATGTGAGAGGAAGCGGTAACAGGAGATTCTCGCCAATAACAGCCATTATGTGCATGCGCTATTTCATCACGTGCGTTCCCAAGGAAGTTTATCTCGAGCTTTATACAGACTGATTGCATTATAAAGTTGAAAAAAAAACTCTTTTAAAAGACTATATTAATACCAAAATAGTAATTTATACAAGGTGTCCCATTTATCTTGCACACCCAAAATAACTTTACTGATGCATCAAATGAAATACTGTTTCAAACAAAAGTTTTTAACTCACTTTTGGGTTAGCAAGATAAATGGAACACTCTCTATTAAATTTAGAAAAAAGTTGTATTATTTCAATACTAAACAATATTGCATTTCAAGTAGCAATGCTTCATACAGTCACTTTCCAATGGGATTATCATGTTTTTTTTATTGATAAGTTGTTGTTGAATGGCAGGCTAGCGAATCCCGTATCTGTTGGTAAAGTAGTTGCTTCATTTCCATTATGTTAATGGGATGTCCAGAAAATGAACACTGTATGCTTTACATTCTAAGCCTTTTTCTTTGCAATCACTGGAAGAGAAAATTTAAATTAAAAAGCAGACAAGGGAATTCTCAAGTGATAATTTGAGACAAACCGTGTTTCAAAAATATTGAAAGTATCTGTAGTAAAGTTGTACTTCCCGGCCTTATGCTGCCACGCGCCGCAGCTGATGCACAGCTCCACAAGACATTAGCTATCAGTTCTCGAACTGTTTGGGCGCGTTGCAACTTTAAACATGAACTGCAGTGACCGTTTCTCACCTCTTCTATTATCCAGTACATCAGTAGTCTGACTGCATGCTTCTGTGGCAATTAACCGGAGTAATAAGTTAATAACTGTTCCTAGATAGATGAAACCCTCTCTACCATTTTATATGCACCATCGAACTTGCACTGAATCACAGGTACTAACTAATGCGGAAATTCCGCTTTTTGGGCAGCTTTCAACACGACATAGGAGTATCTGTACTTTGCATATAAATCGAGGCTGTAATTATGAAGCCCCTTGGTTAGTTCGCATGAGGGAACTTGATGACTGCGGGCGCAAAGATGAGCGCGACAAAATTAAGTTCCTCAGAGCGAGTTACGAGAGTTAAGCTCTGAAATAAACTGACAGAATAGAGCTTCGCACTAAAGAGCTTACTTTTCTTGGCAAGCTTATCAGCATAAAAACTTCCTCCTTTCATTTCATGTGCCACAGTTATGGCTGAAGCTGCACTATCGTCAGTTAGCCACGCTGGTAGGTCTGGCTGAAGAAATAATTTCGCGTTTTATTGTTATTAAAACCGGTGCACGAAGCTGATGACTGGAGAAGAGTTTTAGAGTGATATTCTTCTTTTTTTCTTTACGGTGTCATCTCAACCCCTTGGTGCATCCCCACGGAATTACATTTGACTTGCAAATCGAGTAGCGGCACTTGGACGCAATCACCGCCTATTTTTTACGTCTCCATGGGATTCAAGGGTCAGATGTCGTGTGCCGCGTATGACTTTGAGTCGTAAGTAATAAGGGGGCTGAAGACTCGTGCCCATCATTCTTTTCATCAGGCAGTAGAACTCGTAAGAACCAGTTTTCTCTCCTTGTTGTTAGCTGCGCGTTTTACAGGAGCATTAAAAGTTTTTTTTTTCTTTCTTTTTTTTTTTTTTTACCGAGCTATCCTTAGACCGTCCACTTAGAAGATACAGTAGCATGATTCAAATCTTTTTAATAGGCGGTTCAAAAGTAGCGTGGAAATAGTTATAAGATGCTGAATATGCTTAATATCTTCCTGAAATTGTTGAACGAGGATTGAAATAGTACGATAGTAAACAATTAAGTGAAAATGGCAATATTAAGAATATAAGGGTGTTTTGGGTTTGGTACCAAAGAGAACGAGTTCAGTTTTGAAAATTGGCACTTCATTTTTCGACATATTCCCCTCGAAGTTCAATGAACTTGATCCAACGTTTCTCCAGGTTGGTGATTTTCTCATGGTAGTGGCTTTCTTCTAGGTCTTCATAATAGTTGTTTGCCTCTTGTATGACCTCTTCATTTGGCTTAAATTTATGTCCAACTAGGAAAGTTTTGAGTTTCGAGAACAGACGACTGTTCGTTCGAGGGAGCGAGATTAGATCAATAGTTTGGATGCAAAATCATTTCAAATCGTAGTTAGGTATATTGTCTTGAGCGACGTGGCTTGAATGCACCGGCTCATTGTCTTTATAAAAAAAAACCTTATTGTCTATTCCCGGTGGTTTGTCCGAATTCTTTCTCTTCAGTTTTTCCAAAAAGTGATGCGAAGTATTCTGAAGCAATGATCTGCCCCTTCTCCAAATGTTTAAGCAAGAGAGTTCCTTTTACTCCCAAAAACAATTAATCTATCACCTTTCCAGCGGATAGAACGCATTTCGACTTTTTCGGAGTTATTCGCCTACTGCAGTCCACTGTTTGGACTGCTGTTTCGTTTCCGGTGTATAGTGATGAATGCACGTTTCGGGAAAAAAAGTAGAATTCTTCTTAAAATATTACCAAAGAGTAGGTCGATATTCGCATGCGATTTCCCCTGTGCTTTGGAGTGAGCAGACGCGGCACCCATCTTGCGCAAAGATTTTTAAAGTGTAATTCATTATGCAAAATAAAACGAACCTACTCAGTAGCCTCTGCTAGCTCGCACTCTTTCACTCGTCTGTCAACCATGATTTCTGACTTTACAGCTGATTTTGGAGCTCCAGGGCGTGGTGCGTTTTCGATGCTTGTTCCACCACGCTTGAGTTTATTTACCCAAGTGGAACGGTTTCATAGGAAAGGCATGCGTGGCCCAATGTAAGTAAAAACCTCTTATGATTTTCTTTGCTGTTTTCCCTTATAATCACCTCGAATTCCAAATTATCCATTTTTCAGTGACTCGAAAAGCTTCTGTTCAAAAAATAACCAAACAATAAATTAACATCATAATGACTTGTGATTATAAAATGTTGATACTTAGAAAGTAAACTTTATAATCACATATCCAGTTGCTGTCCTATATTAGTATGCGAGCCGTCGGTCCTGGTGGTTTAGTGATAATCATACTTTCCTCCTAAACCCAAGATCAAGGGTTCGATCCCGGCCAAGACCGATGGATTTTTTTGACGTAAAATCCTTAGTATGGCTCCTTTCGGAAGGGAAGTAAAGTCCCATGTTATACATTTACGGCACGATAAAAACCTCAAGTCTAATAGAAGAGGCCTCTGAGCAAAATTTGTCAGCCGTTTCACGCCCTGATTTGAATGGGACGCTGATGACCTAAAATGTTAAAGAGCGTCCGTAAATAAAACAAATCAAATAGTATGCAAAGCAAGTTATTTATCAAACCACCCTTGACCGACACGGGTGGCGGAGATTAAAGCACGGACTCCTGAGCGGGAGGTCTGGGGTAAAGGCCGTCCTCTTTGATGGAGATTTTTTCCACAATTTTCTCAGTCCTCATAAATGGCAAATGACGGAGAGGTGCCTTAAACTTATGTATGGAACTTTTCCTTCCTTTTAAAAAATATTTTCCTAAATTATCATTTCATCTCATGTATCATCAGTGCCCAGCACGGGCGTTAAATGAAAACACTCTGGTATGTGCCCTTATTTACCATTTCTACTTAATGATGCACTTAGGATGAAACCTTTTGATTTTAAGACAAGCATGTACTAAACTTTTAGGCGAATTCCTGAAAATTGCCCGCAATGTTGCTACATCGTTAATGAAGTTTATGCTATTAGGAATATTTAAGAAACTCTGCGAAAAGATACTTATATTAGCTGTCTTAATGCAGCTTGTTCGCTCTGAATCCTATAGTAGATTACTTAACACCCACCATGCTACCCTTATTCTACTGCAATTGTTTTAAAACGTGTATCTTTTTCTTTAGTAACTTTATTTTAGAATTTCAAAAATATTCCTTTAAATCACATGTTTTGAGATTTATATTTAGATATAAACATTTAGGTATATCGCTTTAATAGGTAAAGTAAAACTTTGGGTAATAATGTTGAAAAACTGCACGACTAGGAACTCATTATTTCATGAACATTTTGAAATTAACTATTTCCAACAAAATGAACCAATTCACGCGCTGTGGCCTAATAAAGTTCCTTACTGAACTTTATTATAAAAATGATAAACTAGTTAGGTTTCACCCCTAAAATGTAAGTACGCATATTTAACTAGAACATGTGAATATAAAGCAAACTTAGTTCTTAACGGGGGGGGGGGGGGGGACTTAGTAATGATCTCTTTTATAGCAATGAAAAAAGAAAACATTCTTTCATGCAGTTTGCAGTTCAGGTTATATCCCTATGGCTACTAGGGTTGCCACATTTCTTGTGATATTCAGACAAATGTTCGTTACGTAAAACATCTTTGCTCTTAAAATACTATAGCAGCAACTACACTGCTTTCTGATCAAATACATACGCAACAAAAATGTTAAAAACTTGTTATTTGGCATGCAAGAACAGGTATATGAAGGATATACAATGTCACACCAAATAATATTTTCCACAGTTTAAGATAAGAAAAATAGAGAAACGAAAATTTCAAAAAATGTGTTCTTTTTCTGCTGTTCTTGGCCATGTTTTCTGCGATCGATATAGGAAATTATTTTTCTTGCCTCTTCCTCTCTTTTCATTTGCATAACCTGATTTTCAGCATGTTTGCCTATTGGTTGCAACGCATCGCTCAGTAACGAAGGGTTGTGCAACGCGCTAGGTTTACGAAGCACTTCTTTTCTCTTCGGTTAAGACGCAGTAAAAAGCAGAAGATGGGTACGTTTCACTATTTAAATGTATTTTTTTATTAATTTTGCTTAAGGAGATTCTAGAATGTTTTATCAAGAAATGTGACCGCTAGTGCAAGTTGTAATGTCATAATACATTTTGCATGATTTTGAACTGTTATATTTTTTTTAAAGGAAAAGCTTTATTCAATTTTAGTGTTTGTAGCTTGTTTGCCCAGAGTCAATGTAAGTTTCATTATATGAGACTTGGTCATTTAAGGATTTAATCATGTTATATTTTTTCAGTGTATTAGTGTTGCTCCCCCCCCCTACTGTATGCAAATAAATGTGCTGCTTTTCACCCATTATAAAGTTTAATTTAAAATTAAATTTAAACCATTGAGAACTAATGCTAATTTTTATTGCGCTAATACAATATATTGCTAAACCTTGAGTATGTTACTATTCCTCTTTTAAGATATCTCTCCATGGCCACATCCTGGGGTTTTGCCTCCAGTACCTATCTAAAATGAGAACTTGCAGATATCAACGGAAAGATGTCGTTCTAATTTATTGAAACGCTGTGCATTATTTAAACTCAAATTATTAACACAGCGCTAAATTTTTCCTTTCCAAGCTTTTGAATTATTTTATTCCAATACTCACTACTATAAACTGGAATCAAAGAGGCATTACATATTATAGATGATGCTATAAGTGGCAAGTCCGCAGATTGTCATCAATCTTGTGCTTGTTTACTTCTTGAAATCTCTTAAAAAGATGACTTACTGAGAGTAAAGCACAGCATGAATATCGATCTTACGATATGACATTGACATATGGCTTTGTTAACTACACTAGCTGTGAAGTTAGCACAAATGAGTAGTAGATAAACGTTTAAACGTTGCGAAAGTTTACAAATTCATTATTTATTATTTTCAAGGAAAGATGGAGAAGCAAAACACAAAAGGTACTTTAAATTACTCACATGGGACAAATTCTGACCCTTCTCCGTTTATTTTTTGATCCCATTTTCTGCTTGTTGTACTTAAAACAAGGGCAATGGATGTTTAACATTCATTCCTTGAAGAGTTATAGTTTGGTATATGTTTCCGTTGCATCCACTAAACTTTTCATGAAAAAAGTACTTCATTAAAATAACAAAAGGTAATAGTTCAGCACCAACTAATATAATCACTAGCATTAAACCGCTACGGGTGGCCGAGGTCGTTAAGGCGCGGACTCGTGAACGGGAGGTCTGGGTTCGAATCCCGCTAGGGCCGTCCTCCCTGATTAAGGGTTTTCCCAGGATTTCCTCAGTCCTCATAAATGGCAAATGCCGGGGAGGGAGGCATGGGACGTTTCCTTCCTTAAAAATAATTTTTTCCCAATTTATTATTTCATCTCACATATCAATGTCCACCACCTGTGGTGCTTCAGTAGTAAAAGCTGGCGTTAAACAACATTAAAAAAATTACCATTAACAACGAAAGGCATAATATTTATGGCATTCTTTACCTTCAAACGGTGAGCTATGGAGACAGTTGTAAAAGTGAGTGCAGAATGGTTCTCCACCTTACCTGAAACAATGAAGAGAAGTAGTTAAGTATTTCATTTCAGCCCAGTCAGGCTGCTGAATTTGGTTCATAGTTCATTGGGTCGCTCTGTATTTCCAAAATAATTTTTTTCTTTAGTCAGACCATGTTTGCGAGTATTTGTTTACAAGTTAACAAACAATAATTCACTCTGCAAATTACAGCAGATCTTCTCTTTCAACAATGATCGTTTAAAACATGCACGTTTATCACAAAACACATTGAGAACATATGATCATTATAGTTACAAGTTTACCAACTAAGAATAACAGATGTCCATGTACGTGGAAATGGCCTATATCGTGAGATCTTGGTACATGTAACAGACTATTAGGAGAAGGGTAAAAGATAGCTTATAAAGTATCATTAATTTTGCAAAAAAAAAAAAAAAAAAAAAAAAAAAAAACCATTATGCTATCATAAGGAAACTAGGAAGTACATGGCATATCTGAGCATGCATGAAATTCACAAAACATGCATATTTTTGGGCACATTTGAAAGATCAATATAAATAAATAGTATAATAGCAGTACATTCACACTTTTCCTTGTGTGTAGTGTCTGAAAAAATATAAACTTCTAAAAAATTGTTGGACTGAAAATTTATTTTCTCAAAAATTTCTTGAAGCAGACAATTGACATTTTTTCTTTGGGTTATTTCATGCCACTGAACAACAGGAATTTTGCTGTTAGCAGTATTTCATTTTAACAACTTTTTTCTCTATGAAGAAAATGAAGTAAAATTTATACTACAGGACTTCATAAGAAAAAATATAAAGTTTCATAAAATCTGTTACATTGACAAATATAATGGTATTCTAGTGAATTTATCAGATTTTCTTATATAAAAAGTTCAACCTTGTAATACTTTCTGCAAAAAAGAAACATCGTTTCAAGAAAAGTTCAATGGAAATTTAACTTAAAAAACATGACTCATTCTATGCATTCCAGAAGAGTAATCATCATTAGCAGCATCCACTATTGACTTCTAGTTGGCTAGTCTACTCCTTTTGACCCGGTATTCTTTTGATTAGAGAATAACAAACTTTATCCACAAAAATAGTTGAAATATTTCCTACAAGCTTTACTATTCTCAACTAAAAAGAATCACTGAATTTAATTTCATCAAGAATAGAAAATGTAAAATTTGGCAATTTTACACTTCTCAGTTCCCTTAAAATGTTGCGAGCAATGTTTGAAGGTCTCATCTACAAGAGGAATCGCAAATAAGAACACATATTCCAGATTTTCTTCCCAAAAAGCATTGCTAATATCAAATGAGTCTTTTGGTCAAAAGACAAAGGTGCCAAACACAGGCGTGCTTTTACTGCCAGCTATGCAAGAGCTTCACGCCATATTTCTTCCATGTGTAAATACTATATAGGCTTTCTTCCTGTACGAGTTTAATGGAGAGTACAGAAATATAATCTTTGCATTATTATTATTGATGTACTAAACTTGTCATTCGGTTTTTGCTATTACCTTCATTCACATTTAATAAGCTCAATAGTTTGTATAGATAGTAATCAATATTTTCAGAATTTCATATTATAGAAATTCCAGGGACCTTCAGCTGGCCACAAGCAACATGTGGTTATACAAACAAATGTATTATACTACTATTGTAGGTACTTATATGGATATAACTTTGCCACTTGTCCATTTAAACACTTTAACCGTCCACTCGAACAGTATATTCATGTATTTTTGGCAGCTGTTTATGTATCTAGTTCAATGGTAGAAAGTTTATACTTGCAGATATTACATTTACTCGAATACCGTCATTACTGCACATTTTGTATAACTTTATTTAAGGAATATTTGGTAACACACAGGATTAAAAAGAAAGAAAGAATTTTAAATAAATAAATTATATCTTTTAAAGAATGAAAATAAAGCCATATCGTTTGAATAAAACGACTAATTCTAAAGACATTCTTTACGAACTCTTTGCTTTGCAACATTAAGATGCCTAATTATTTGTATAAATTTTTTATAAGCCATAACGATTAAAATAGATTATTTATGTACCCTTACTGCAAAAACATTATGAACTCCGTAAAAACGGGCGTTAAACACTACTCAAAGAAAAAAAAAAAAAAAAAAAAAAGAACTCCACGAAGTCAGTCACTGGCCTACCAGGATTGTCATTTACTGGTTTAACAATGAACATTGGTATGCGCCTGTTAGGGCATAAGCTATTAGAAATAAACATCTGACTTAACTGCCGATAACGGTAGTTCATAAGCTCTTTCAGTGCCCACGTCATCCGAGTGTTCAAAATATCGATGTTTTAAAATAAAATCCTTATTTCCCGATCTCTGGATTTATATTATGTGTATATTTTATGGTTTACAGTTGAGCGTGACTCTCTCTCCCAGTATCTTTCCTAGGATAATGGCACTACTAAACGCAAGCTTACACTTTCAACATATGAACACATACTTTCTCCCTCAAAATCACATTATTAAAGCATGAACACGGATTTAATCGCGTTGTTCTATTAAGTTCTCGTCGCCTCGTTCAATGTGCACTTAGTCAGATTATACTACATGCAATAACCCCGAGCTGTGTTACACGGTACGATTGGCACAGCATCATTAAGTTGACACATTCACGCGGGAAAGGGGGAAGCGCTCGAATAACTGCGAAGGGTCAATGTTTTATCCGTGAGAACAATACAAAAAAAAAAACATTCCTGTTGTACACACTGCGGACAAGGTGGGGAGAAACCCAGAGCTGCACAAGGACGACGTGGCAACGCAGCCGAGGAGTTCTATCATTTTCTTTCGGGCGGACTCGGGTGATTCCGATGCGACACGACTCGCCTTGTTCGGCCGACCGGCCGGCCGGCAGTCTGGCCTCCAAGGCCGCCTGGATCACAAACATAGAGAGACAAGGACGGCCGATGATGCACTCCTCTCGCCCACGCTTCGCTCCGTTTACTAAGCTTAACCTACCGTATTTAGCAACAAATACCAATCTCTCTTAGACAGTTTGTTTTGGATACTTTAGCAAAAAGCTTCCGAACAAGGTATAACCTACGTATCGCAACCCTATCTCTCCAAACGCCAGTGTTTTTGCTCAAACGATGCGGTGAACTTGGCAACATATGCTTTTTCCTTCAGGTCATTGCTCCCTAGAGCAGAAATACTAAAGCTGCTACCGGCGGAAATTCAATTTGCAATTCAATGCAATTTAAACAGTACATGGACGATAAACGTTACATAAATGGAAATTGGTCGCAAGAGATCAATTTCCTACTGTAAGAGCTTTATTTTATCTAATTCTAATTGCAAGAACATGATCAATATTTGTACTTATTACTGATAAAATTACATTTTTAAAGTAGGCCTCACGGTACATGCATGATGTATATGAAGAGGTGTTAAATATTTTAGAGACGTGTTCCAATTAGGGAAACGAAAAATAAATAAATAAATAAAATCTACATAAACATGGGCTTTCGAGTTCCATGAAGAGTGTTGCTAAGAAACCAACTAATAGTACAGGTGATAAATTACCTTACAGAAATTGGTCATGGTTGCATGCTTTCTCTTCGATGCATCCTCTGAAAATTACTGCATTATTTATATGCTCAAATACTCTTGGATACGCTCTCTCAGAACGTCCATATCAAGTACATTAGCCACATAAACTAAGGACTTTAAATGTCCCCGCGGATAAAAATAATTTGTATTCACATCCGACGATTGAGCAGACCATTCAAAGAATCCCCCTCGACCAAGCCATGTTTTTGGAAAATGGCCATTCTGATGAACTATCCGAATAAAGTAAGGTGGAGCCCAACGTGCATTAACCAAATTCTTCGTATAACGTCCATTAAATAGTGCAACTTATTTCTGAAAAATAAATGCCTCGTAATCAGACGCAGAAGGAAGAAACAGGGACGAAGAGGATGATTATGAACTATTCTGGCCCAAGCGTTTAAACTGACTTTCTGTTCATATTCATCCAGTAGTATTTTATTAGGTTTTCATAGGTTCTATCGATTCTATATGATTATTGGGGATATTGTGATGTGTGCACTCAGCATCAACAATGAGCAAGCTAATTGCCAAGAAATTCATGAAATATGGTACTCTGCCGTAGAATGCGTTGGCACAATTTTTGTGACCAAAGTGGTATGCATTAAGTCTCTACACATATTGAAGGTGATAGGGTACAGAAGGTTTTTCATACGGAATATTCCAAATAGTCATGTAACTAACTGCCTCTCCCAAAACAATTTTTCTTGTACTACCTGGTGGGTTTGCGCCCATGTTACGAATATCTCTCGTTTCTCATGCTCAGTTTCGTATCTCTCTTGGTCTTCCAGCATCCGAAACCCTTGCAAGCGTTGGTAAATTTGTGAAAATGTTCTTGCACAAAGTAACTGTTTTATCGCGATACCTTTCTCCACAAAGTTCATATGAATTCCTATCTGCCAGATTGTACATGTAGCCCATGTCTCCTATTTCACACACCGAATGTATTTTCTTCCCTCAGCAAACAAAAGACAATAAACGCAATAAAACCAATATCATGGACAACTTTAGAAGAAAGTGAATATAAAAGGAAAGCAGTTTGAATTATTCATTCAAATGCTCTACGGATTAATGCTTAATATCTTAAAAATTAAGAATATTAAGGCCAATGTTTATATGAACATTTTTAATGTTTTGTTGTTAGAAGGAGATACCTAAAATATGTTATACAAATTTACACACACCCCTGTATGCACATATAACGACCAAAACGTTACACTATACGCATTTAGTTTAGGAAAATGAAACTGATTTACAACGCAATATTCACCATTTAGACAGATTTGAAGTTAAAAATAGCATTATGGTTTTTTTTTTTTTTTTTTTTTCTTACTGCTTAATTTGATCGCAAGTCATTTCAGGCAAAAGGCAAAATAGGAGAATACATAATAGAAAGGGAGTGCAATGCTTAATAAAAGACAATATCCATGAAATTGTTTCAAAGCAGGATGACAGGAAGAAATTATATTATAAGATAAACTTTGGACTTCACAAAATTAGGAAAGAACCAAATATAATAAAAAGTCAGGACATGACCTCAGGTACCAACTTAGAGCTCAAGGAAGAGCGAAATAAATATCTATGGTGGTAGAATGGATAATCAACTGTTGCCAAATAAACTTTCCAGAAGAAGAGAATTCAATAAGATACAAAATAATTAAAAATGTGTTAGTTTTACGGTTATTACGAAACAACCAGGGTGGTGTTTTTAACGCTTACTTGAATCTATATAAAATATAATAACCCGCTAAGTGCACTGAATGAACAGACAATTCATTTCAGCATTATATTATCCCATCAGTATGAAGAGAAATTAATTATAATTGATACCATTTACATTTACAACAATAAATGAGCCAAAAAAAACTTAAATTGCTTTGTAAACAACGTTTAAATGAAGCCTGAGTATTGAAAGATGAAACAACAAGAAAAGGGAAAAAATTTTACAGCATTAAACTAAATATTTTGCTATTGAATAATAAATAATGTGAGTAGACAGAGTGAAGACAAACTATTTGATATAATCAACAAGGCGTATTTTTTAAAATTACCAAATAATTTGTACACTAGACTTCCTAAGAGGAAATAATGCAGACTGTGGCAGAGTGTAAAGTATATTTCAATACTTAATCTTGGAAGTTAACAGCGTACTATTGCTAATTACATAAAGGCGGTCTTTAGATTTTTAAGCAGCTTCAATAGCTGCCAGAAGATGTACGAGGGTCATTCAAAAAGTAATGCCCTTTTTTAATTTGCAATGCGATAAAATTGAATTCAGCGCAATTCCACAAAGTTTCTTCTACAATCCTTGGCAACAACAACTTCATAACCAACATGTAGTAGCACTGTATCGTAAAAGGCCTGTTATTGACCTATGTGTATGACAGAGGGCTGTGATAGAATTCCTGAATGTGGAAGGTGAAACGCCGATTTGCAGTTTGGGGATGCATATATGCTGGGTTCGTCACTATAGGCAGACGAAAGGAAAACCTCATTGTTTGATGAAAAGCGCAGCGACTGCACGGCCACTGCAGTGGCAACATGCAACAAGTCGATGAGATAATTCTGAGATACTGACCACCGGGTAAAAACTGACTAATTATGTTTCATGCTCAGGACAGTGTACAGTACATGCCGTTATTAAAACGTAGCAAATCCCGTTGAAAAGCAGAGAGATTATATTGAAAACTGACAAATTAATCACAAAAGTTGTGGCTATATGCTTTGTAATATTTACTTAGTTTTCTTGTAAATTAAAAGAGAGAGAGAAAACAAAACAGGAGTCATTACTTTCTGGGTAAACTTCATATATTAAAATTGGACAAAAATGTAGCATACTGAAATGTCACTAACTGCTAAACTCTCTGTTCAGAATTTATATAGAAATATATCAACCATAACCTCACTCCCAAAATTATTTAAACGCCATACGTAATTCACTAATAAGCTCTACAACTTTTCGATTTGGTGTGGAGAATGGCATTGAAAATTGCTCGTGGAACAAGTTGCGTGCTCTAGCTCATAATTCGTGACAAAGTGACATTCGTGCAACCCAAAACAAACACAACTCGTTAATCTACCGTAAACAACGTAACGATACAAAGAACTATTTAAAACGTTTCTTTTTCCTTTATCTTTCGATTAGAACTCTCAAACTGGGCCCCAAGAAACGTCTTTCAGATTTCATTTCAAGCTCATAGCACCGAAAACCTTTGTCGAGAAAGTTTCTATCTATGCGTCCCTGTTATCCAGTATGTGTTCCTGACACCGACTCGAAGTTATTTAGAAATAATGCATTACCAACCTCAAAAGGACTCATGTTTGCATGGAAACATTCGCCTAGCTCAACAAATAATGCTTCGTTTTCATCAAAGAATGCTGAATAAAGCAGTCTGTTTGTTTCCCATCCATTGCACAGTATGTGTGACTAGGATTACTTTCGTGGTTTTCCGTGGCAGTGAAAGCAAATACCAGTGTAATGAAGAGTCGACTTTGTAACGAAAGCGTGGTATTATAAGGAATCGTAACATTGACAAGATATAATAACAGGATATTGTGTAAGAGCACGCTGTATATCGTAGTTAGTGAAACATACTGTATACACCCAAACATAGTAAGACGTAGACGTAATAAATATTAAGGGTGACTTGCCTTGTCACACTGTGCATCCCAGAGGTGACGTGACCTGAAAGGGTCCTCAGAAAAACACTTGCATAAACAAAAAGCAACTCTATTTTCCACTCACTTAAAATATTATGTCTACGTGTGTATGTTATAGACAGACAGAATTATTGTACTGATGAAGTATTGTTTAGTTTTAAGCTTAACAAGCCCAAACCATGAACCTCTTAGAACTTATGATGTCAGGACCTGATGACCGTTGACCCCATGGCGGTGGAAAGTGTTTAACAATAACTCTTATGTCTAGACTGGGTGATTATTACCCCCTACCCTTGGGCATTACAACTGCATAAAATGTCCCTGAAAGACTCATGGCGATATTTGGGCGGATTGTGCATGCGCAGAAGCTTCAGCAAATTCATTGGCTTGCTTTCGGGCATATTGTTACCAGTTTACTGTTGTTCGCTTTTGCAAATGTTGGATTATAATTACTGGGAGTGTAAGCAATCCCATTCAGTGATTCGATTTCTCAACGCAAAAGGCAAGAGTGCTGCTGGAATTCATGGTGAATTGTGTGACGTTTCTGGGCGACTGTAATGAATTAAAGGAAAGTCAGGCAATGGTGTCGGTCAGAATAGCGAAGAAATGTTCATGATGAAAAGATAAGTGGGATGGTAGTGTTCAGATGGATGACTCTGTTGAGGCGTGGACGCAAAAATTGGAGAAAATTGCAGTTTCAAAATCAGTACTTTTGCAGTGGAACTTTCAGGCATATCAACAAGTACATTGTTCCGACTCTTCCCCAAAAAACTTACATTTCGTAAACTGTGCAAGATGGTTCCTTAACATGTTGACTGTGAACACGAAAACGAAAGAACAGAAGCTGCACATGCAAATTTGAACTAATACGGGGCAGAAGGAGATAAGTCAAACAAACAGAGTGACGCAATTCTACTTTAACGCAAAAGAAAAAATGCAAGTATGCGTCAGCACGGAAGAGACTGGCTACTACTTTTGAGTCCAACTTGGAGCCAGGAACAATAATTACAGAATAAGTGTATTGTACAACGCTTTCCAAACTAAGCTGCATTTAGAACTGGATACATGAGAAACTGTCTTAAGAACTGTCAGCAAGCTTCAACAATACCAATGGGAACTTTTTAAGCATCCGCCATATAACCCAAAACTCGCCACCAGTGATTTTCATGCCTTCCTTAACATTAAGAAATGGCTTTGCTTCAAAAGATTGACGACAACGGAGAGTTGAAAGCGGAGTGCTAAGGTAGTTCAAACCCTAGGTGGCGGATTTATGCACAGGGCTTTTGAGCTTGTGCCTAATCAGGGCTATCCAGCGTTCGTTTGTACTCTGGCACATTTGCATGATAGTTAGAGGTCCGTGGGCGACAGGTTATAATACCAGTAATTTACCACTACTGCTACCTATACTACGACTAATAATAATAATAATAATAATAATAATAATAATAATAATAATAATAATAACAAGGGAGAATTATAATGAATATATAATTAAAAAATGTGAAATTATATTTTTCACCCAAAAAATGTCGCTCTACTTTATAATTTTACGACCAGAGACGCTAGCATTACAAAATAAACACACTGGTTTTCCTTTGTTTACCATAAAGCAATACTGGTCCTCCCATTCACAGTTAAAGCTATAAATTCTTTGCCATTTTAAGAACTGTTATGCTTAAAATGTTACCGATTAATAACTGAATAATTCATAGTTTAAATAGCAAGGGGAAAAAAACTTAATGTTGAATGTAAAATTTATCACAACACAAGGCCGTCAAAACGTATTCCACAAGCTCACAAGTAATACTAAAAGCCAGGATTTTGGAACATTCCTATTGTAAAACTGTAAAATCTTTTGTCCATTGTTTGCTGCACAGCTGTGTTGGGATTAAAGTACTTTGAGGGTAAATTAAGTGTCCCATTGTCGTCTTGGTGAAACTCCGTCATGATAGATAGTTTACGACTCTGCAATAAATTGAATCATAAGGAAGCGGCCTGTTTTGCAGAATAAAAACAACGCTATAACATATCTCCTGAGCTTGAGGACGATGCCTTTAAAATGAAAAGTAAAAACCTTTACTCAAATGCAAATAAATAAAGAAAAATAAAATTTTCTTCAAATATGAATTAAAATTTAATTAGGAAATTAGTTGCAATGAGCGCCATAAAAGGGCATCGCGTACGACATGACACCCTTGGGCGCCGCGTTGGACAGGCAACCCTAGGGTATATGATGTGTTTGGAAAGGAATGGTGAATATATAGAAAAGTAAAGCGGGCATGTAAAAATTAATACAAATTTTCCATCGTATTATTGTTTAGCAATAACGAATACATCAGGATGAAGTCTGCAAATTACATTGGATAAAAAATGTGAATCCGTTAAAATATGCAAGGTTATGATTAAAAATTGCATATAAAAGGGCTTAAAATATGGCACAAATTTAATAAAAACTGTCTTATGTATACAATTTGCCGGAAAATTAATTGGCAGTTAAGGATTTTTCTAAAACAAAACTTGCTTCTAGTTTACTATTATTACTATAAAGTGATATTACTAAATAATTATTTTATCACTTTTATATTTTATATATATTGATTTTGTTCGTTAAGAGCAAAACCTTAATATTACGAGTTGGAAACATTAAAGTTTGATCTTTTTGATAATTTCACATTTTATACATTATATACTGGGTTTATCTACATTTATATGATAAAAATGGATGTTACTAAACCTGTTCCTTTTTCTCTTAACCCAATAATATTTTCAGCAGGCATATTTACACACAATGAACATCAGATAACTTGAAATTATAGTCTTTTATTTTAGATTAAATGAAAAAATGTGGTTATTCATAAAAAGACATAAATTTAGTTATAAATAATAAAAACAAATAGTAATCTTGTTAATATACTCAAATACTTAATTCTATAATTACTGCGCAAAAATTGAAAATAACATGAAATAAGAGAACATTTATTCTGCACGTTTGATACCGCCACGGTTGGCCGAGGTCGTTAAGGCGCGGATTCGTGAGCGGGAGGCCTGGGGTTCGATTTCCGCCAGGACCATCCTCCCTGACTGAGTTTTTTCCAGGTTTCCCTAAGTCCTCATAAATGGCTAACACCGGGTTGGTATTCTAAATTTAGGCCTGAAACGTTTAAAAAAAAATCTCCAATTTATCGTCATTTCATCTCACGTATCATCAGTTTCCACCACCTGTGGTGCCTTAGTGGTAAAAACGGGCGTTAAACACCATTAAAAATGCACGTTTAATATTACGCTCTTGTACAAACAACAGTACTATTTTTCTTAGTCCGCCCATTATCTACCATTTACGACCTCTCAATTAAGTGACAAACTAGCATGCCTCAATGGTTTTAGAATAGCATTAGCAAATGTCTCAATTTTAATGTCTGAATGCCTGTTCTCTCCTACGTAAATAAAGTTTTGATTTCTATGAAACATCTGTGTTATATATATACATAAAAAAAACAAAAACAAACCGAAATGCACATTGCTGACACAAACACTTAATAGGCATTTGATATAGTCCACGGAAATTACGATGACAGATGATGAGTTTAAAGAGGTTTTCCAATTAATTTAAGAGTTAAGCAAACCGCCATGCTTAAAACGACAGATACACTATCAATAAATGGGAAATAATCAGAAGAATTTGAAATAAATAGTGTTAGGTAAGGATGTAGCCTTCACCCATGCTCACTTAATATTTTTGTAGGCCACAGTCTTTAAGAATTGATGTGTTTGGTAACTCAAACATTATTTAAAAACGTAAGGTTATTTCGGGCCGTGTTAACGCGATTGCGCAAAGGAAAAGTGCAGTCGCTACAACCGGAAAAAGGAGACTAAGAGTCGCTACTTCTAAAGCTCATATTTTAATTTTAGCATTTAAACATTTAGCGAAAGCATAAAATGACACTTTATTTAAAACTGGTAGTAAGCACTAGTCTGTGTTACTACATATGTTGAAATGGAAATTCGTTGCCTACGCCTGCTTAGGAAATTCTTGTATTTAATCTAACTTTTCTTCCGTAAGAGCGCGCCTGTTTAGAACACTTTTCTTGTCATTGTAATATTCTGTCTCTCGTAACCTTTTACTAAGTAGGCGAACAGTTCCTTAACTGGAATACTATTACTAGATTATTTTCTTGCTGTTGATTTGGTTTATTTATGGACGCTCTTTAACATCTTAAACCATCAGTGCCCCATTCAATTCAGGGTGTGAAACGGCCGACAAAATTTTCTCAGAGGCCTCTTCTTTCAGGCTTGAGGTTCTTTTTCCTGCCGTAAATCTACGCCTTGGGACCCACGGCTTTACTTCTCTTCCAAAGGAAGTCATACTTACAATTTTTACGCCCGAAAAAATCCATCGATCCTGGCCGGGATTGAACCCGCGATCTTGGGTTTAGAAGGCAAGTATTGTTACCACTCCACCACTAGGACCGACATATTTTCTTGCGAATCGTCTTAGAGCTTCTCTGCAAGAATCCTTTTTCATATGTATCGCTCATAGAAATGCGCTCAAGCCTGTTTACGTAATGGCATGACTAATGAAGAACAATTAGCACACAATTTACACACTATGATAGCACTGAGTAACACAAACGCACAACCACGCTGACAAAGCATTCCTCAAGCTACAAGCAGCTGCCTGCACATGCATTACACGAACTTGACAACAGGGTTCCCCCAGTATGCAGATACTCTCTGAATATGTAAATAATATAATAAAATTTAAACATTTCATTACATATACCAAAAGTACAATATCTTTAAGGGTAAATAAATGCTAGAAGTAAATTAGAAGTACAATAATATTTTAGAAAACAGGTGAGTCATTTATATTCCTAACCTTCGATATGTACAGATACAAAATGCCAGTAAAGAGCAAGTAAAAATGAAATTTCTGACAGTCAATATTGCACAAGGCCAATTAAGAATCGAAATTATGAAATCGATGAATTAGAAAATCAAGGAATAAAGATTTCAATGGTCACACTAACTTAACAGATTTCCTACAAAGGGTGTTTAATTTTAAACTTCAAGGAAAGACGGACATTGATTAAGAGAACAAATTGAAGTGTAGCAGTAGACTCTGTTAAATGAAGAGAAGATTATCTGAATATGTAGTAACACAAAATAATTAGAAAGGACAAACATTGAATTAAGCCATTAAACGCTTACGACTGGCTGGGAATTGTTGCGAAGGTGAAGTTTTCTGCAGATATATTTATTTGGGGGGGGTCTATGTTTATATTAGAAAACAATATTCGTATTATCGCAAAGTCTAGAATATCGTAAAATTATCATAATTTAATTCCCAAATTTTATTTGTTTGACATTTACGAAAGCTCTTTGGCATCTCAGATCATCAGTGTCTCAGTAAATTAAGGTCGCGAAACGGTCGAAAAATTTTGGTAGGCCTCCTCTTTCCGGCGTGAGGTTTTTTACATGCCATGGGACCAACGGCCTTACTTCCCTTCCGAAGGAAGCCATACGCCCGAAAAAAAAATCCATCGACCGAGCCGGAATTGAACCCCGATCTTGTAATTCCCACAGCTTTTTTTATCATATAAGAGGGATATGTCAATGTACAGGGCGACACGTCAATGCGCAAAGTCACGTCCTCCAGGACTCCCCCTACCGCCACGGGTGGCCGAGGTCGTTAAGTCTCGAACTCGTGAGCGGGAGGTCTGGGTTCGAATACCGCCAGGACCGTCCTTCCTGACTGAGGTTTTTTTCCAGGTTTTCCTCAGTCCTCATAAATGGCAAATGCCGGGGAGGTACCCTAAACTTAGGCCTGGAACGATTCCTTCCATAAAATCCTTTCCCAATATATCATTTCATCTCATGTATCATCAGTGTCCATCGCCTGTGGTGCTTCTGTAGCAAAAACGGGCGTTAAACACCATTAATTCATTCAGGACTCCCCTAAAATTGCCAAGTAATTTTATAAACTCTGCTTATGGGCATTCTAAACCTTACATAAATGCATAGGTACACGGAATGTTATGGAATTCCCGCACTAACTCTGAACTATCGTATTCTATGCAAAACTCAAAAATAAAAAATAAATGCATAAGATTCTACAATCTAAATGTTATACTTTTCCTGTTATTTGAATACTAATTTAGCCAATAGGAAGGTGAATATTATGGCTCTGTGGTATTAACCACATCTTAGCCTATGCTGATATCGTAGATATGTTTACCTTACACAGTAGGGCCTCAAAGGGGGTTCCAAGGCAAAGTCGATAGAGTGCTAGCTGGTGGCGGCAATGAAATGTAAACAAAACGGGACAGTCTTCCAATCTAAGCGCAGTGCTCACACCAAAAGAAAAAGAATTTCTAGATGTTTAGAGGCAGCACAACAATCAACATAGTGTGCAGGAAATGTAACAACAGCAGCGTGAGATTTCTGCAAACGCTATCCACAAAGATATCCAGATAAAATAAATTTCGCGGATTGAACCAAAGACTCCGAAACTGTGACCTGCTGGTGCCAATCACAAGCTTCAATGCTGGGTGACCCCGTAGCGTGCGTACACCTAAAATGTGCTAAGTAGGCTATACGATAACACTAAGGTGTTAAACATTTTCTGTCGTTATTATTTATTTCAATGTTCACAACTTCAATGTATAGTGCGTTAGTAATAACAAAACAAAACATAAGGTAGGGAGTTTGAATATTCTTTATTTTATTTGCTTAGCTCCCATAATTTAACACTGAGCTAATCAGAGGGAGTCTTTGAGATGACATGTTTTTAATAAAGGTTGCCACGATGTGGTGTTGTATTCGCGGAGAGGCCATTTCCAAAACACAATTCACTAACTCGAATACCCCTGCAGAACCGATAGTTAATTGGTGCCTTACACCACATCGTGTAAATCATGGAAGACCTCTCTTGTAGCCAGGAGAGTGGTTGGTACTATAGTAATATGGAATGGCTCCTTATTGGCTAATAACTTAGAATTAACACACCGTATTATTTCTTTTTGTTCATATCTCAGATTTGTCCGTAGAATGAGACATTGCCGTGTCAGTGTTTGAATTCTGGGACAACTGCATATTAGATGCTGAAATTCTTAAGGTGTTACTGACGCTGAAAAACAATGAAATATTTCTTTCCTTTATTTACCGTCCTTAAATTCTCAAACTCATATTTACCTTCAAGAGAATCGGAATAATATTACGAGAATAAAAATGGAAAGAAAGATTTCTGAATATAGAACACAAGAGATTTTCCAAGCACTATAACGAAATCGTTCGATGAACGCAAGCGGGTTTAGAAGGACGTAACACGTAAGTGGAAAGACAATGACTGCTTGAATTGTTAATTTACAGAAGGTATTCGTGGCAAATCTGAAACGAAGACGGGCTGTTCAACGAGTAGGGGAAAAACACAAAGAGAAATAGTAATCCTGGATTGATTGGGTACCAAACATTGCTGTTGCCAAATGAATCCGTTACCAGGAATATTGTAAACCTTGCTGTGTATACCTTTGTCTGCTACTTCTTTGTGAATAAGACATGTATATGTTTTGAAAAAGCTGAAAAGAATGACCTTCTGACTTTTGTTTTACAGTCATTGCTCAGATTACAACAAAACCCCAAGATAAGGTAACCGAGCTCTAATGAATGCGAAACACATACGCGAAACATTGCCATTCTGTTTATTCGCAGCCATTGTTCTCTCCTGAAATATTTGTCTCCTACTACGGAACATCCTTTATACTGCACCAAATTACCGAGTTCGGTCTGCCTAAAATTACAGTGCTACAACAAAGCTGAGTTTACATTTCTCGGAATCGTACAAACAGAGCTATTGATTTTGGACTGATTCAGTAACACAAGTAACGTTGTACGCTGGTGGATACCCATACTATTGATACAATAAAATGGATTGCACAAAGCCATGCAGAACTGTCCAGCACAACGTTCTGTTTTCCTACCGACCTCAACTTTTGCACGCAGCTGTCAAACAATAAAGTAAATAACTATAACGAAAATGTAAAGTGAATGGCTGTTCGCTTTATAGTGCTTCAGGACATACAGATGTTGAATAAAGTTTAAATTCCCATCATACTGTAGGATAAATTAGCATTTCGGCTGGCAAATTATAGTTAGTGATAGTATAAGGATTTTCTGTACTCCTCTCATCTCGGGCTCTCAGAGAAAGAAAGGCGCCATGCGAATGACTATATGCATATATAAATATCAAACAAATAAAATACATTTCATGCTACTACAAATACCGCAAAGTGTGGGGGAATTTCCGACAAAAGTGTGACTGATGCCAACGCTTTTTAATGTCAAATAAAAAATAATATTTTCCCAAAGACTATCAAAACAGAGTAGATGTTATTAAGCATTTAACAGAAGTAATAGTCGCCCCTGGTGGTCAAGTGGTAACTATACTTGCCTCGTAGACCCAAGATCGTCGGTTCAATCTCGGCCATAACCACCAAGGGTAGCTGAGGTCGTTAAGGCGCGGACTTGCGAGCGGGAGGTCTGGGTTCGAATACCGCCAGGACCGTCCTCCCTGACTGAGGTTTTTTCCAGGTTTTCCTCAGTCCTCATAAATAGCAAATGCCGGGGAGGTACCCTAAACTTAGGCCTGGAACGATTTCTTCCTTAAAAATAAATCCTTTCCCAATATATCGTTTCATCTCATGTATCTTCAGTGTCCATCAACTGTGGTGCCTCTGTAGCAAAAACGGGCGTTAAACACTATTTATTCAATCTCGATAGATTTTTTCGGGCGTAAAAATTCCAAGTGGTTCCTTGTCGTAGATTTATGGAACATAAAAGAACCACACTCCTGAAAGAAAACGACCCTGAGCAAAATTTATCGGCAGTTTCACGCCGTGAGTTGAATGAGAAGCTGATGATTTGAGATTTTAAAAAGTGGCAGTAAATAAACCACATAATTAATAGGCCAAACAATGTAAAGTCTCTGGGGAAGCCTTCTCCAAAAAATTGCTTTGGTTTACATATTTGTTCACGAATAAATACATATACTGCTGTCTTTACAACGTGTTCCCATGTACAAAGTAACAATATTGGCATCGTCTGTCATGTAAACGTTGGGGTTAGCAACCATGGCGTTCTATGTACACGTATACTGCCGTTCAATAGTATTGCCGAGTCGAAGCCGTTATCTACCTGAAATTATCGTCAAACGAGGACTTCGCTTAAGAAACAAAAGACCTACCGATATACAGAAGACATTGTACAAAGCTCTCGTTTGGACGCGTGGCCGGCTTAACGGGGATTTGCTTCGCACCGGGAAGCACGTTGTTTGCTGGCAGAGGCAAATATTCATAGCTGCTTAAATTCAAGCGCAAGATTTCTGCAGCACATCAAACACCATTTTTTTTTTGGCCATATAATGGCATTTCCTGTACAAGATCGGGGTTTTCTGCACTTCAGAATCTATTGTTTTGCGTCGTTACATGTAAATAAAAGTATGCTTCGTCCGTAAAAAATTAAATGCTGATCAATAGAGGAAAATTTAACATTATCCAACACCCAATTGCAGGAATTAACTCTATTCATATTATTACCTGGTTGTAACTCCTGGAATACACTTATCTTATACGGTTTTTAATTTTAAAACTTAAGTGGCATTCCAAACCGAGGTTTGTGAAATTCCCGATTCCTGTGCAAGCTTTCTCAAAGATTCTTCGGATTTCGTTCTAACTTTTCATTGATGTCATCGAGTTTTTCCTTTTCAAGAACATTGCGTTTTACTTTCTGTTTCTTACCAAGAACAGATTTCGTTTTCCTAAATCTATGTACAAGATTATTAACCTGTGAGGCGCACGAACAGCAGGAAATCTGCGTATAAATAGCAGTCTCACTTCTCTACAACAGTTTTTTGTCACATAGGAACCATATATGAATATTCTGTGTGCTAAAATATAAGGACAATTGGACAAATATAATAATTTTTCAAAATTTTGTAAAATATTTTCTACTTACCATTAGATACCATAGTTTGGTGAAATAAATCTTTCGAAATTGAAAAAAGAAGAAAAATAAAAGAGATATCATTTGACGTCATATGCTTTTCAATTCTGTGCTCAACCAAGCTACCAACAATTTGCAATTTATTGATATGAGTCACTTTTTTCTCAATGGATCACTGAACCACTCAATAATATTACTAACTAATTCACCAATAGACCGAAAGTTACAACGTTCATTCTACTTTTTAACTTAGTAAACTGTGAAACCAATAAATACGTATATGGATAGTTACATCAGCCTAATTGCAATATATGAGCAATAAAGCTGCAAGTTCCCAAGCTGTATGATACGTTACCAAACCACAAATTCTGACATTTTCAATTTCTATCAAAATTATCTGTTGTACTGACTGATATTTGTGACAATCGTCAGAAAAATTCACGTAATATTTTAAATAAATATTAATTAATTTGGCAGCCTTGAACAAACTACCCCATCTATTCAACATGGACTGAGATGCAGGATTGTCTTTTCTGATAGTTTTCATCTAAGTAGCACATATGGCATGTGTGCTGCATTTTCTTGGACACAATGAACATTTTTTTTTCTTTAAATTTTGAAAAGAAGAGGTGTGGCCCAGGTAGTAACGATCAAGTCCTTTGGGATAGGTAATCCTGACCTTGGGTCTTTTCATGGTTAGAGGAATGCAATACTGAGCGTAAAACGGCCGACAAATTTTGCTCAGAGGCCTCTTTTTTCAGGCTTGAGGTTCTTTATCTTGCCGTAAATGAACGACACGGGGCACACGGCTTTACTTCCCTTCCGAAGGAAGCCATACGTAGGATTTTTACGCCCGAGAAAATTCATCGGTCCTGGCCGGGTTTGAACCCGCGATCTTGAGTTTAGGAGGCAAGTGGTGGTGACTTGCGCTTGGAAATGTTTCAGCCCCGTATTTAGTATTCTTAGGGGCTCCACCGGCGTAGGGGTGCTGTATTTGGAAACATATAAGGTGGTTCCATCAGGTCCATGCAGTCACCGCTCAATGTCACCATCATCGCTTCCTCCCGGAGCTGAGCAGAGTTAAAGTACGGAATGATCCTCCTCCGCCTCAAACAATCCACACCAATCTTGAGTTTTCAATACATTTATAATGAACTTATCCTAACTTTGTTGCATTATCTTAACGAAGACTTGCGCTTGGCTCACACCAACACCTCAAAAGGTGTTTTTTGTTCGCCTAATAGTTATAGGTAATGAGCGAATGCCTTTAAAATCTTTATCTCCGCATGTATGCCTTTGTGAAGCAAGAAAAATATTTAAAAATAGTTATTTTATATTTTTGTTGCTAGAATTTTGCATTTAAAAAGTCGTTTTAATAAAGAGAAGTTTAGTAAGTCGATTTAGTTATAGTTTGAGTTTTTCGCTGTTATTCGCAAAAAGAATATCGATATGTTATCATCCACTATCATAAGATTCATAAAACTGTCTAGAAATCCTTTTAATGCACTTTTTTCTTGTTTATCTTTATGCGAAAAAGAATGCCTCTATTCATACGCTTAAGAGGCCTGTTACAATCTGGAACTGAGCGCGTATAAAGCAAAACTTTTGTAAGAGTCACATGAAAATTGTCCGAATCCAAACGATCCAAACGATCGAGTAAACTTTGTAAAGAAATGTGTAATAAAAGTAGCACTTGTTTGTTAAACATTTTATGCCACTTTACACTGGTGGCGTTTATTTAATAACTCTTCCATAAACTAGTCTAAAGTTGATCTCTAGGTCTCAATAGTCAATTAATTTAAGAAGTGCATATCTTTGCTACTGATTTACGGATTGAAGAGATACAGTTTGCATATTGTTATACTTCTTATGCTGAATCCGACCGCAACTTGCAAACAAGCATAAGCTGGCTGTATCAGCTATCCATTCAGTGACAAACATCAGAGCAGCTCGCTATGTGTTGCCTCCCAAAATTTCATCCATCACTTATAATACTTAATTTTTTTCTTTCTCCAGCTCTGGCGGGTCAACTGAGTGGGTCATGGACGGATAAAAAGGATAGAAGGCAGTTACGAAATTTGGCAAGTTGGGATGATGGCAACCCGTTCGCTTACGTACAGTCAGCTTAGAAACAAGAAGTCACCTTCACAGAAGAGATAAATTTATCATAGCATCCATTTTGTCTATCAAAAAGATATTGAGATTTGCAAGAAAAAGAGTTACTTAATTCAACGTTATGTTTGAGCGTGAATATTGAGGAAGATGCAAAATATATAACAATCATATCTATAAATTCATAAGCATACTACGTAGGGACTCAAATTAGTGAAAATGGAAAATTTTAACCATTGTAGACAATAGTTTTAAATTTTCGGTACAAAGATTGCTTAATCTATGAATGCAGGTTATCAGAACAATTCATTAAAACTTTTTAGTATTATCGTGTCTCAACAATCTAAGAGCTATTCCTCCCGTAGGTGCAGGCAAACTCATATTTTAGGGTCCTGCTGCAGGAAAACCCCCAGGAAAGGTGACTCAATTGTGCGGGAGAAGATCAGTAAAAATTCACAAAGTTTAATTATAACAGTTTAACTTTAATTTGCTAAACAACAAAATTATCTGCACAATGATGAAGCAGTTTTAAATTAAAAAATAATGCAGGAATAGTAGCGTATTAAATGAGCGTACAATTAAGAATAAAGGTACAGCAGCGGTAATGCATTGACTATATACAACATGATTAAAGATTTAAATACAACCTATATATAAAGCTCATACAATGAATATTGAAATATTTGGCCATTTCGACTGTAACACTTGGGTAAGAAAATTATAAATACCAAAATTCAATAAAATCTTGCATTTTAAAACAAATAACAGTTTAAAACATTGGAAAAATATCAAGACTTGACAATTTGCCCTAACACTCTACATTTTTAAACAAAACATTATAAAATGCACATCGAGCAAAACTGGTAGTTAAATAAAACGTTTATAATTAAAATCTTTGTCAATACATAATACCTGGGTCCCTGTGTAGACACAATGAAGAAACCCCCTCAGCAATAATTGCTAAGTATGTCGAAAAGATACCCAACCCCTGGAGCTTCCTTGCTGCATCTTAACGAAGAGAAAGAGTGTCTGGTAAAATGACTACAGTCGGTAATTCTTAACTCTTCTTAACTCTGTCATTATGTGATGCATTGCAACCAATAGGCAAGCAAGGTAAGAATTATGCATATGTGCTATGCGGTACGGGACAAGCCTTGATGGTCTTTTTTACCTGGAACTAAGATAACAGTTATTAAGCTGCATATTTATGTTACGCTAATATGATGCGTGAGGAACAATGTATATCAGAGATCGCTTTGGAAAACGACGTTGTCACGTCTAATCTCTTTCAGTACATGTTTAGCGCTAATAGTGTCCAGGTAAGGAAGTTATATTATGACAAACAGGAAATATTCATAGGTTCTGCTCGATCTTTGATATATAAAAATAACAGTGATAACGTTGGAGAATTACCAGGTATCTGATGACAATATGTTACGGTTTACACAAAGCTATAACACATGTGGTACTAACTCGGAACTCTGTGAGATGGGGTAAGGTTTGTCCCGCACTTAATAATAGTTGGTGCGAATTGTGTAATGCGTTTATTTATTGTATTTTGAAACTTAATTAATGTAGGAAAGAATGCAATTTACACAACAACTTTTAAAAGTGCATTAGAGTTCTGCGAAAAAAAATATATACTCACTTTTATGTGAAACCCATTAATAGAACTGAAAACTTTTCATACACACAGGTCAAAAGTTGTAGGAGAAATAGCTTTTACATGCAGTTAATCCGCAAATAATTAATTACGATAAAAATTAAGGTAAAAGATTTGAATGGTAATTACAATGAAAAATATGCACACAGAAAAAAAAAATCCTGTTTTGCAAAACTGACCCTTTCCCTGCAGGATTTCTTGGCATTTTATTTACATATGCGAATATGTTTGCAGAACAGTAACACAATATGTGTATGTATACGGTGGCGTAGCCAAATTTTTCTCGGGGAGGGGGGTTTCAGTTTTGTATTTGGAATAATTAGGGGATTAAAAATTATGAAGAGACATTTTAACAAAAAATCGATTTATATGACTATTTTATAAAACTAGTTATTGAATATTCAAGAACAGAAACTAGGGGAAGCCTTATGTTTTAAACAACATATTGAAATGTTTAATATTTCAGTAGTACAATATGCATATCCTCAGAATTACAACATAACAATTATTACACAAAAATGTTATACTAAATAATTTAGTGACATGCTATATACAACAAGTTGTATATAGTCACATGCCATGTTGTATATAGTCACATGCTGAGGGTGACAAAAAATGTATACACACTTTCATAGTAGATATCTATTTAATATATTTCAAAGTTGCATCGAAAAATAACAGTAATGTGTAGTATGATGTTCTGTAAACAATGTGAATTACATACATTATGATTGCGTTGCTACGCAACAGGTAAATCAACAATGAACAAATGAAGTCAAGATTATCGTAAATCAACAATGAACAAATGAAGTCAAGATTATCGTAAATCAACAATGAACAAATGAAGCCAAGATTATCGTATGATGTTCTGTAAACAGATGCGACTCACTTAACGTATTGCTGGCGTTGCTACAACAAAATGGAGCCAAGATTGTCGTTTGAACAGCGGAATGCAGTTTTGAAGTGGTATTGGAAAACCGAGAATATTGTTGAAGTTCAAAGGGAATGGAGACGTAGGTACAGAACAGAACCGCCAACGCGAGTAACAAATTGCGCGCATTTGAGACAAATTTGAGACTTGTGGTACCGTATGCCATAGAAAACCAGCTAAACTGGCAGCACTTCGGGAAGACATTGAAACGGAATGTGCTGCAATTGCTAAGGACTCTTTCGCAAACATTGCTCAATCAGTAGTTCAACGTACTCAAAAGTGTATCGATACCGATGGTGGACATTTTGAGCAACTGTTGTAACTTTAAAAGTTTAAGATGATCCGTGCTCATAATTTTCTGTTTGTGTGAATTCAATTTTGTTATGTTAACAGATTTTTTTCTTTGCTTGAGGTGTGTATACATTTTTGATATCCTCTGTATTTAACAATGTTACACAATGCATGTTAATCATGCATTAACACAATTTAAAAGTTAATTTCAAATAAAAAGAGGGGAGGACACAAAGGCGAGTTCTAATACTCCTATCATCTTTGTAACTATGATCCTGTATGTTTATGCATGTGCATATACACGTTATTTATCAGTAGGTCCTAAATGCTCCCATAAAAACAAGAACAAAAACCACTGATAGATATGCCGCAAGAAAGACTTTGAAAGCAAATAGCTAAACCACATGCGGATAACGTTGGAATGTACACGAAGAAAAACAAATAATAGAAATATTTAAGTGGTTTAAACTTTCGGGAAAGCTTTAGGATTCGTGGTATTTTTGCTTAAAATTGAAAAATAAAATAAAAATAATTTTATGTTTTTAACCTAAAATGCACTTCAGCATGTTCTAAGTACACTCCTTAAATTGTTGCAAATCAATTTATTTTCTTAAAAGAAAGACAGACATGTGAAATATACTTTTTGCCTCAACTGTGATCTCGAATAAGATCAATATTATTAGATCAGAAGAGCAAAATGAAAGGAAGCGTATAATGATCACGTACATCTCTGTAAGAAATCTCGTACACGGGATGCGGAAAATATATGTACAAAGAATTTAGGAGTAAATAGGGGGCTTGGCACTAAGTATTTTAGAAATGGAAAGAAAATAATAATCTCAGACGCTTGAATATGGAGCTATCTATATGAATCAACGTCAAAGCTATGTTGCGATGTGATGTGTTCATTGCTAGTCAAATGTAAACCAATGGCATTGGTGAAGACGCAGTCATAAATTGGCTGCACATTCACAAGCCCCCACTTCCCCTCTGTGTACAGGTCTTTATGGAAGTGTTAAGGCGTTTCGAGAATTACATACAGTAGGTAATATTTATGAATGATTACTAAATTTAAACTTCAAGTAATTAATATTACGATATGTATTTGGCAGATAGAATGATTAGCTTAAAATAAGTTATTGTGTTTTCAATCCTCTTGTTCATATTAGACTTAATGCCTGCAATACCACAGCAAAGCATCCGAGACTATTTGTTCCTAATCTCGAGGTGCCTATTTTTTGACCACCTTTCAAATGAATAGAATGCATACAATCTTTCTGCACTCGTATAGATACTTCCGGTTTTTCGAAGGAACATATCAATTGCCTAATATGCATCTAGTGTTCGTTCAACAGTTTTCAGCTGAGAACTCAGTCAAGAGCAAAAATGCAATAAAAGCACACACAATTATAATCTGAAACTCGCTTTTGAGTGGGGATAATATACAATGAAAATATGTTGCGTTACCGCCTGAACCATCCTGTTCGGTGTTTACCAGAGGAAGATTTACTTGCAAATCATCAATATGATGCAGTTTGTAGCTACCGAAACGATCTTACTGCATATTTAAGCAAAATGTAAAAGGTATACTCGTTTCGAAGTGCATACAAAAAAGTCAAATGTTTGGGACAAAGCGATGGCTTTGATAAACAATTAACATTAAACAGAAAGTCAGGCGCAAAAGAAAGAAGAAGAAAAAAAATAGAAGCCACTACACAGCGCCAGAAATACCATCGTTTTTCTTGCCTGTTTCTCTTCATATCGATACATGTGATGTCGGGAATGTGACCTCGATCTGTATCTGTGTGGGTGTATTACGCACACATGCTTCGTCCCATTTCAGATACATTTCTCATATCTGTTTCACCACTTATTTTTATGGCATCTCGTGAAGTCAGTATTTTCTTTTGGCTTGCAAAACTAACACTCATTTGGCGGCGAACAGACATGATGCACGAACATTCTTAGTTTGTGGGGTTAACCTGTTGACTTTCCATAGCTATTTTACCCTCCAAAATGCGCATCAGTGTTGAACCATGTTCAACTTTTGACAGCATACGAGGAATACTCGCGAAAAATTAAGAATCTTAGAAAAATTACAAATGAATACAAAGAATTTGCCATCCAAATGACCGTGTTAATAAGCTACCGCATTGTAATGTTGAGCGAAATTTGCGTGACTTGTGTGATGAAGTAACTTTTTTTTTCGTTATCCATTTGTTTAAATGATTGTAGTGATGTGCAATGTAAATGTAACATATAATCTAAAATAAATTGCGTAATAAATACGTGTAATGGAATCCGTAGAGCAAAGACACATTGTCAGGCAATTGCTGTTTTGAATCCATTGAGTACACAGCTCCACAATCTATCTGTTGTTATTATACACTTTCTATTTCTATTCCATATCCGCAGAAATATAGTATATTATATTAATTTATAGCGTTATGGTGTATTGAAAGAGTAATTGTTTAAGACGGGGCGAGACGAGTTTCTTCATTTTTACGGCTGTAATAATTGTATGATTTTATAAACGAGTTTAATACGCTGGTATCACATTAACATAAATATCGATTTTCTAATGAATTACCCTTAAGTCGATGGCTTTTTTATTGTACTTACGACATCATTGTATCGATGGAGAATACTTAGTTTTTCTATTGATATTGTTAGCAAGATGGATTTAGTGTAAGAAATTTTAGCCCAAGCTAAATTGGCGCGATTGTCACTAAAAAGTTTAAAATACTTATCAGAAGAAACACGACAGTTTCATTAATTGGAAGAACAGTAAAAATGTTAACTATATTTCAGAAACTTTAGTGTTAGCATATTTTTCAGAGCAAGTTCGTTGGTATCATAAAATTCTACTAATTTTTTCATAGTTAATATTAGCTTATTATTTTTTCTTAATTTTGTTCTGTATTCTCAAGTGAAGATGCATGAATGATTCTGTTAGTAATACATAAAGTGTTTTCATACTACGAGGAATAAGTCATTAGTCATGGTAACTGTTTTTTTTTTTTTTTTTTTTTTTTTTTCCCATGGGACAAGACAAAATGTCTAAGATATACGATTGAAAATGTATGGAATGTATTTTCGAATGCAGCCACCAGATGGTATATGTCAGCAGAAATGCGTATATCAGGATGCCCCGAAGTTCAATTGATGAAAGACAGTGGTCGGAAATGGAGATCACTAAGAGTGGACAAAATGCATATGTATAGATTGCATTTCTCCGCGGCAGGAATGCAAGAGAAAGCCACATAGAGCGACGGGAAGCACTGGGTGTGCGTGCTCTTCCCTATCAAACAGTGACGAGTTGGGGACAGAGGCCTTCAAACGTGACAGAATGTCGACTGCCAATCTGCCGTGCATTGGACTTCCTGTGTCCGCGGTAAGGATGTACGGGTGATGGTGGTGCTTATGCGATAATAGGCACCGGACAGTTGTAAAATTAGAAGAGCAAACAGGAGTTCCGGCAAAAACAGCTCCGTATTTTATGGGAGGACCTTAACATACGGAAATTTTGCGCAAAGTGGGTGCCACATCAATTAAGTGAGGTACAGAAGTGAACCAGCTACGATACAGGTCTTCCAGACTCGCCATATCCGGCCGTTCTCAGTCCCTGCGATTATGATTTCATCCCTAAAGTGAAACAGCCTTGCTTGGGAAATGTTTTGCTAACAAAGCGGACTTTTTGACAGCATTTCGACGCAAGGTGGCTCACGTTAGCAACTCACATGCAGCAAAATTCAGCGCCTTCTCCATCGCTGACAACGAACCGTCGAAGTACTTGGAGACTACTTCAAAGACTGCTAAACACCATAGATTACCTGGAACATCCGTTCTGTCATAACAAACCAATCAATATTGTGTAGTTACCTGTGTTTAAACTTATTCCCTACAAGGGCCGCCTACACCCAATCTTCCGTTGAACCATTCGGCAGTACATAAGATATACTTTCAGACGTATATCTTAAATTTTTCGTGTGGTCATTTGCTCACGGGAAAAAAAAAAAAAAAAAAAAAAAAAAAAGGTTCCTATGACATGGCTTACCCCTCGATTTATCGTAACATAATATTCTGCATTTTGGCAATGAAAATTTAATGACTTAGGTAGTTGTTACTATCGTAGTTTTATGCAATGTGACATTATTAACAATAAAAATGTTTATAGCTTTAGTATAAAAAAAACAAAATTCTATCCTTTTCCTAATGCCCTTAAGGTACACAATGAACACAATTTAACAAAAAGAAATATGAAACTTACATAATTGTTTAAAAATGCTTAAAGCAAACAGGCCTAACCAAACTTTAAAATCCCTTATGTAATCTATTCCTTGATGGAAGAGTTTCGCAGTTTATCGTAAAAAGCAATAACCATTTTTTGAATATTTGCAGTATTAGCGCACCACATTTTGTAGGCACAAATATGCAAATCACACATTTAAAATTCAAGGGATCTTTGTAATATCCTAAGGTAAAATAATAATAATATAACAATAATAAATAAATAAAAAATAACACAAACAAAACCCAACCAGTTGATTTTACTATGATGAAATTCGAATCTGCGTTCTATGCTGGATGATCAAGAATTCGTGGCTGAAGACCCTCATGCTACCAGCATGCAGAGTAAAGTTCAAACATCTTTCTAGTTTATGTCTGTCTGCTATTTGTTAATGTACTTGGACCTTCTGAATTAAGTTACTAGTATAAAATATTATTGGTTTAAATAAAAACGTATTCTTAAATGAAACCCTGCATGTATTTCAACAGTTCTAGCAACCTCTACTTAAGTTTGATTGTATTTCGATACACATCACGTATGCGATGGACGTAACCAAATTTCTTTACTCGTGATTTCACATGCATGGAGACGGTGAAGAACACAATATTACTTTTTATGGCTAGCTCTGCGGTTTCGCCCGCAGGAAGGACACCCGATTACTCCTGCCTTCCAGCACATCAAAACAAATGACTGCAGCAATGCGGAAAGGCTGAGAGGCAGAACTCCGGACGGCAGTTTTCTTCGATCACTCATTCGAAATCTGTGGATGAGAGGGAGAGGGACAGAAAAAGAGAGTGAAAAGTGTAGAATGACGACCTTGGTTACGCAAGCTTTGTGAAATATTTTGCCGACCAAGTCACACGTTGCCACAGTATCGTATCGATAGTGGAGAACCAGACAGTATGGACCAATACGGAACACTGTTGGCTTTGGATGCTGTAACCACGCCTTGCGCAGCATACCGCGGTATTACAAATAAGTAATAACATATATTTGATAGTAGATTAACAAGTAACAGTCTAATTCCGAAAATCGCATTAAAAGAACTAGTATGTGAAAACATGAAATATTTTTGTTATATTTTAAACTACTGTGGCTCAAAAAATTGGGGTTGTAATTTCATGTAATTTATATGAATCACACAGGGATGTCTTAAAGCGTAATACGCATACTTTTAGGCATATACTTCATGTATTCTCCAATGCAAACAAGCAAAAAGAAACCACTTTGTATATATGTGTTAAGGTGCACACTTCTTAAAAAAAAAAAAAATGGTAAAGGTGTACACTTCTAAAAACAATTTGGTACGGAGTTTCAATTTATACTGGAAGCTCTAAATGTAATCATATACCAACTTAACTATCGTAATAGTGCTCCTGTACTTATCATTATTTCACTTATTTTTATTTCCCATTGAAAATCAGTGTATTGATAATTCAGAATTTTTCCAAAAATACACGAAAAACTTATATCAATATTCCTATGATTAAATAAACATTTTAAAATTTGAATTTGAATTTCATATAATGAAAAGAATATATCCCTCATGTTTTAGTCAGATTTGCTCTTTTTATGACATTAAACATGTGCAAAATTAGTTAAAAAACTAGCAGTAAAATACATATTTTATTACATTGCTGGCAAAATTGGATATTAGATTAAATGCACTTAAAATATCAAAAGAAGAAATGAAGGGGAACTTTATTAAGAGCTAAAAGGAAAGTACTGTCAAGAAGATTTAAATGTGCCATACTTGAAAGTTAAAAGTTGAGCGAAATTGTTCGCTAATTGCGAGTACGATGATAGTTTTCATTGGGTAGCAGGATGGCTGCATTTGATACACTTCATTCCCTCAAAGCTGACTTATGAAAAACTTTCATCTAGAGCTTCATTCAACATGCTACACTTCCAGCATTATGTGCGTTATATGATGTGAGCGACACTGCCATTTAATTAGAAATAGAAAAGTGCCTAGGAATTTCGCTTCTGGTGATCTAGTGGTAACCATACGCGCCTTGTAGACCCAAGGTCGCGGATTCAATCCCTGCCAGAGCCAATGAATTTTTTTTCGGGCGTAAAAATCCTAAGTACGGCTTTCTTCCGAAGGGGAGTAAAGCCGTGGGTCTCCTGTTGTAGATTTACGGCATGTAAAAGAACCTCAAGCCTGAAAGAAGAGGCCTCTAAGCAAAATTTGTCGGCCGTTTCACGCCCTGAATTGAATGGGATGCTGATAATCTGAGCTTTTAAAGAGCGTTAGTAATACAAACCAAATCAACAATGCCTTGGTATTTCTCCTTTGAGAGTGGAAAAACAAAATACTATTTGAGACAATCGCCCAGTATTACTAGATGGCTGATTAAGATTGTAATATTCGTGCATTAAATTAAGTGTGTGCAAGGCTCATATAATGTACAAAATATTTTCATACGTAATATATTCTTTAAATTAATATTGCGGAAGTATTTACTCCACACCGCGATGGCCGATCCCCTTCCCACGCCCACTTTTGATTGTAGTAGCAATGCTTTATACCTCCACGTAAAGGGTCTCTACAGGCAACCTCATAATGAGCAATCTATGATGTCACCACTGCAGGTTGCCGTGTTTTTAGTGAAAAAAGTGGAATGTTTAAATAGGCATATCATTAAACACTGAATACACTTTCCCCTACTCCTAAATTAACAATCTTTTTTTCAACAAAAATCAACTTTGCAAATAAATGTTTTCCAAACACAAACCTTGAATTTAATATGCACATGAGGTACCTTATTGTTTTATTTGAACAAAATAATTTCATACTAAATTAACCAATAACTAATCGTACACAAACGAGTGCTGCTCTCTTTTGCCTTTTCTACTACCATTAAATGTTTAGTAATTTTGCGGACAGTAACACTACATAACTGAGTAATTTATTGACGCCAATGATTAACACTTTTAATTAAAATGATTTCATAAAATGGTATACAACGAAACAAAATTCATTGCATTTTAAAATCATTGTGCATTATAATATACATAAAATTTTTAATTGCGTATTATAAAAAACATAACTTTTAACTTAAGTATTTTGTATAACCGCTAGTAGTATTACAGACGGACTTGTGATAACTAAACATTTCATAATAACTAAAATAATCACATTCGTTTTTACTGCCCTCAAAATGATAAAGTGCATTTTATGATATGAAGTGATCTATATAACGTATAACAGTTTTCATTCAAACTAAAACTTGCACATTCGTGTAATTACTTATTGTTAACTGGAAATTTTCATATATGCAGATGCCATTCATTTCACAGTATATTACATATCATTTAGCAGGAAAAGAAAAGCAGATATACTAGAAAAGTGTAATCGTAGAGTACCAAAAATATTTTGCACTTTCTCATCAAGAAAGCTATTTTAACAGTTCGTCATTTTTAGCAACGCACTTGTTTTGCTTTGTTAATATGCTACAAGTCTTTCCGCAAATGACGTCGCAATGGAACGCATATAAATAGAGGTCTTTTATTTCTGTTTTCCTATAAGATGCTCGTCAGAAATCCCTAACAAAAGAGGGGAATGGAATTTTAGCTTTGCCAACTGGGAATACGCATTTTAAAATAAATAATAATCAGCAATTTACAAATGTTAATGGCTAACTCGCCGAAAATGAGCTGCCACTAGGTATACGATCCCCTTCTCCCAAGGCTCTTAACGTTTAAGAAAAAAGTGCAGATCCTGCTGTAAACGCGGTAAATATAAGTTTTATGTCGAGAGAGAGAGAGAGAGAGAGAGAGAGAGAGAGAGAGAGAGAGAGAGAGAGAGGAAAAAGCTTCATAAGTATGTACGCTTGTCAGGATAGCTAACTATGACCTCAATACTGCTTGGCAGCACAGTTTAATTGGCTATTTTCCACTTTAAATTTTAGAATTAAAACCCTTAGGTTACTTCACAAATTTCTCTATTATGTCTTTTAACAGATATACCCAGATTAATAAAAAAATTAATACATATTAAAAACAAAAAATATCTTAAATGCACAACACGATTTAAGAGTTTTGGAATCTGAAGTTGGTGCAGTATTTGTTGTTCGCCGGTAATTGTGGGGTGACTGTGGTTCCTTGACGCGGAACGGAAAATTCCAGCACCCAGCCGGTCGCTAGACGTGACGTCACTCACGACAAACAGGAATCGACGAATCGAATGCGTGCTATGCCGCTAGCGCTTTTCTATTCATGTTTGATAACAAAAGAAGCTAAGATAAGCAAAACAGAAAATGGTACTGAACGCTTTTCCGTAAAGTTCTCCAGTATTGTTTTTTCATTTTCTTTTTAGCCTGCTTAACGGTAAATTGCAAGAGGAAAGATACTCTTTTTGCTTGCGTGAGAGTCAGCTCTTCGCAATTATCCAAATGCCCCGACACGAGGCTCTGCTACCTCTTGTGCACCATACGAAGTAACAAAGCTTAGGTTCCAGCTGAACACCAGGTACTTGAGAATGTCCTTGGCACATCATTGCTGCGTGGCTCTAGATTTCTTTTATGCTCTTAGCTAGTATTTAAATTTGACACCTCAAGCTTAAATGTATATAGGTCGTCTTCCTCTGATATTTCTATTTTTAGGTTATTAGTTATTCATATTTATCACCAACCATTTTCGAAATTATTAACGTAAAAATATGTGGTTTTATATATAACAATCAAAATTATTTTCAATTCTGTTATGAAAAAATGTATAAATTTCAAAATTGTTCCAGAACAATATAAAACAATGTAATAAAATACATATAATTTATTTATTTTTTAAAATCCAGTTTCTGTTTTTAGATCTGAATCTGAAAACAATCCTGATATAAGAGTTTGAAATTGGGGTTTTGCTTACACTAGTTGTTCAAAATACTGAGAATAATGGATGGAAAACAGTAAAGGTTTGAAATGAACAGATGGACACACTTTAGGATCTTGATCCCTTTTTATTAAAGATTTGTCGCTGTCGCAAATTATTGAGACATGTTCAAAGTCCTAAATTTATATCCTATATACGATGTATAAGTTTTCATCACTGGTTTGCAAGATTTTAAGATAAACAAATAAATTCACACATTTTAAAATTTCTCTTTTTGTAGTATATCTTAAACAATAGGTATAATTATAACAATATATTACCACTACGGGTGGCAGAGGTCGTTAAGGCGCGAACTCACGAGTGGTAGGCCTGGGATTTGATTCTTACCAGGGCTGTCCTCCAGTTTTCCTCGGTCCTCATAAATGGCAAATGCCGGGAGGTACCTTAAACTTAGGCATGGAACGCTTCCTTCCTTTCCCAGTTTATTATTTCATTTCACGTACCATAAGTGTGCACCTCCTCTGATGCCTCAGTAGTTAAAAGGGCGTTAAACACTATTAAAAATATTACATTTAAAAAGAATATTAAACGCATAAAATATTAAATTTAATAATAACCAACAGTATGTGATGACACATTGCTTTTTAATTTTAATTTCTGGGTGTGAAGATGATGCTGCATTTCATTTACAATCGTGATACATCAGATATTTATATTATAAATTCTGATTGCATGTTTTCAAACGGTTTCTATGCTTGTTTTTTTAATTATTGAGTGCAGAAGATTATTTTCAACACAAGTATGTTGTTATGAATGGCATGCAACCTACGCAATTCGCTTAACATTTTAAAGCTCCCTCCGGAACAAATAATCACTTTCAACTTTATTGTAATTGCCTTTATTTCAATGAATACGCATCGTAAACTTGTGCCATCTTTCGATTTTTCTTAATTCGTTATTTGCATCTATACCTACATTCAAGAATAAAAGGTGACATTAATATAACCCTATTCATTCGCAGACTCTCTGGGAGGGCCTCGCGGACCATACTTTGAGAACAGCTGCTTTAAACGATTTAGAAATTCAGAGACGGAATTGAAAGAAATTCTTATCATAAAGGGAGATGGATTATAATTATTGCAGTAAAAAAAAAAAAAAAAAAAAAAGATGCGTAACGAAACAGTAGATACCTAATGTCACTTGCTTTCTGATAACGGCACATTCCGAAATATAAACAAAATAATTCTAACCATTTCCTACTTTCTTAAGTTTAATCTTTGTTTCGCGTTATTTGATCTGGCCCGCAGTTGATACAGCCATTAATGGGACATAGGTGCATGGGAAGAAGAACATGAATCACAAAAAGTCCCCATTGCAAAGGATATTAATGTACAAGTACAATACTTTTGTTTATCACCCAAAAGTACTGGTTTAGAAGCGGTGGCGAAAAAACAAGTACATTAACACTAAACAGTGCGTCCCCACCCTTTCTCTGCAGGCATTAACACAGGAAAGAAGAACATTCAATTTAGTCCCCAAACTCCTGGATTCAATTTCTAGTCAACGTAACTCACATGGTGCTTTTCTTTTTTTCAAAACGATCGAACGCTTGAAATTAGACTTCTTAAGTGTAATTGAGCTGAAGAAATGTAAAATGGAATATTAATAGCTCCAGTTTCACAAAACCCAGTGCCATAGGGACTGCGACATAGACACATGGGCTCGGTTTTGTTTCATACTTTTAAAATAGACAGCATGGTAGTCTCATCTGGTCCAACTTATGGTTGAAACAATGCAGGGTATTTCCCCGTTATCCCGTCGTATGCGGTATTGGCGTGAAGGTGACACGCCCGTGTGTAGAGTGCGTTATATTTTAGAACTGCTTACCCAAAACAAAATTATTCACCATGAATTATTTGTCTCTTAGCCCGCACCCCAACGATGTCTAAAGAAATAACTGCCGGACCTAACGACGTTAAAGAAAAAAAAAACTGCCGGACTTTGGATTGCAAAAAAATACAACTTTAACAGCAGCTGATATAAAGAATGTCATTGTAAAGTCTGCAATAAGAACGTAGATAGCATGTTATACATTATTTAAGTAATGTTATACATTATTTAAGTAATTAAAACACATTTTTATTTTAAATGAATGAAGGTTTATTTAAAACTTGGGTTGAAAGTTCTTCCCGATATCTGGAATGTGAGAAATAAATGTCATCATGTCAGATTACCCAGCATCAGAATGTTCATATTGTCCCGTAACATCCTGTGAAGTTGATAGAAGGATTTCTTTTTTAAAACATTCTTTTGGACAATAGAAAATACTTGTCATCTGAGCATTTGGAGAAGTATATAGTAATTAATTACAAATGTTGCAAACATATGCACCTTAATATTCTTATATGACAGAACACTTTGTTGCATTGAAAATATTAGTCGATAGTTTATTGTACTTCAATTTAATACAAATTAGCAAATTTCAAGGCATTCAATTAACTACATAAAATAATTAAATGTGTAATTCATCAAATTATCAACATTAGTTTTAGTTTCTTGGGAAAAAAGATTTCTCCATTATAACAATGTTTATTTATCCGTTTTAGACCGTATGAATCGACTGTTTAATTATTGTTGCCTTTTTTGTTCGTTTTCTCTGGATGTGTGTTAGCTGATAGGCAGGAATGAGATGTATTTACATTATCTGCAGTGGGCCGTGCTACGGAGTTCATGATGTTCAGTGAGGGACTGGCTATTGCACACTGTGATAACTATAAATGAAGCTTTTGAAAGTTATGGAAACCATTTTAGTAACAGTTCTTCCGTTTCTATGCTAATTTTCTTATTTTGAGTCTTAGGTATTCAATTTTTTACTGCCGGTCCTGATGGTCAAGCGGTAACCATACTTGTCTTGTAGCCTATGATTGCAAGGTAATGGTAAATGGATTTTTAAGGCGTAAAAATCCTAAATATCGCGAAAGGGAAGTAAAGCCGTTGGTCCGGTGTCGTAGATTTACGGCACGAAAGAGAGCCTCAATTCTGAAAGTAAGGGCCTCTGAGCAAAATTTATTGGTCGTTTCATGCTGTGGATTGAATGGGACGATAAAGACAGGAGATGCTAAAGATGTAAATAAACAACCAACTACACAATCCAATCTTTCATATTCAAATTTCTCCTTCTTTAAATGCATTGTTGAGATTACTGGTGATAGAGATATGAATTAAACGTCTGATTTGATCCTCTATAAACTCACCTTCCCCAATTTTTCTTTCTTTCGCTAAATTTTTCTTTAGATATAGAACAATGAAACGTGCTTTAGTTTTGATAACATTCCTGCTTTCTTTAATTGCATTTGTTACCACACCAGTAGCCATACCAACCGAATCAGTGACGCTATATGACAGTTCATATATATTAAATATTGCGTAACGTTATACACAGTTTCACGAATCTGAGTACACAGAGTACGGCTTACTGTAACACTGGGTGGGTGAGTGGGTGGATTGATGGACGAACGGTCTGGAACGGAGGATATTTCAACCTTGCTCATAGCTGGCTCCACCAAGAGCAAGGAATGAGTGAGGAAGACACCGGGCGGCCAGCATCTACAAACGGTGACTGCGCGGACACAGATGGGATTCCTAACATGTTTTCAGATATAATATCCCGAAGTCGATGGAACCCCTTCTGAGTTGTTCGAGCCCTTCAGAAGGTCCACTTCCATTTCAGACGCCGGCGCATAAACCTTTCTAAGGCGCAAGCCACCATCACACCGCACCAGCCCACCTAACCATGGCACTTTAGACCCTGTAAGAAAACAGCGAAATGAAATATGAACATCGAAGCGCAGAATGTAAATATATTGTAGCCTTCGCCTAAGTGACCAGAGGAATCTACGAAAAAACGAAGGTTAGAATGGCAGACCAAATGGGAATTGAAGCCCGGACCTCCAGAATGCGAGTATCAAGCGTTACCGCCTGGGCCAACCCACCTGGTGTAACACTGGATATCCATGGAGTAATTTCTTTAGACGTGACCAGGGAAGAAAATGGAGTTAATTAAAAAAAGATGACATTACTTAAAAAAATAAAAATTCACTCCCCACGATATCAAAAGGTAAGATCACCACTTTATACCAAACAGATCTTTTACTCGAAATGTGTATTAAATTCTTGTAACCAATAGCTCTTACTATGTCAGTGCCGGCTAGGATCGATCGCTTTTTTCGGGCGTAAAAATTCTAAGTATGGCTTCCTTCGGAAGGGAAGTAAAGCCGTGGGTCCCGTGTCGTACATTTACGGCACGAAAAAGAACCTGAAAGAAGAGGCCTCTGAGCAAAATTTGTCGGTCGTTTCACGCCCTGAATTGAATGGGACGCTGATGGCCTGAGCTGTTAATGAGCGCCCATAAATAAATCAAATCAACAAAAACATGTCAGCGCCACACAGATTGTAATGGTCCACTAAATTTGCAGATATCATCTTAATGGTTTTTCTTGAGATGGTGCTCTGTTTCTTGTCCAGAAGAAACAATATATTCCCAGAACATAAGACAGCAGGTTAGTTTGCAAATGATGATTGATATCCTAAACAATAAGCTAGCAGAAGCAGCCCAAAAGCATAAAAGGTCACACATCGGAGAAGCTCTCTCGGTATATTTTTTCTATAAGTTGCTGTATTCCTTTTCATTGTGAATCAGCACTTCCGAAATTATAAAAAATAAGTAAATAGAGCAAGGTTATCGCAATTACGCCTCTTAAGCACGCAGCACACACCACCACCTTCAAGCGCAGGCGTCAGAAATGTTGCGCAGTGGCATATTTCCGTGTATCTGGTTGGCAACAAGTTTGAGGAACTGTGCGTACAATATTCACAATGACACTTTCTTATCACTGTAGTTTGAGAGTTATTCTGTATTCGAATCTCAATATTTACAATTCTGAACGCGCGTGCACGTTTCCACACTGAAATCCCTCAAAACACTAAGAAGATTCTATCATTCAGTAAAAGGACTAATAGAATGGACAAATGGAAATCAAAAGGCATGCTCCTCATGAGGTAGTGTTAATAAAGGTAATTATTAAATTATTCAGTAATGCTGGGTTATTTATCAGTCACTGTAGACCAAAAATAATCAGATACCATCAATATTTGCGCTGGATCTTCTCAATTGTGATTGCTATATCGGCCTCACAGACATGTAATTATAGGGACAATCATTACAGTAGTATACTGAGCGCGGTAACATCTAGTCCCCAAGCACGCTATTTTATTGTTCATTTTGTTCGGGAATTGTGCGTTTGATTTTTCTTCTTTATTCCCTAACAACTTCGGATAATAGGTGTGTTCTCCTCCAGCCATGAAGATTGCCTTTAGTAAAGGAAAAATTACGATTTAGGCGTACTGGGAAAAGAGAAGAAAGAGGAGAAGTGAGGTAGAGTGGCCGTATAACTGAAATCATCGTAAGATAAATTCCGAAGCATACCACTATAGGAACCGCTTCGAATAAAACTTCAAGTATAGCTCAATTCTCCTTTGAGTTTTGTTTCTGTTTCAGCCGCATGCTTGGAAAAGACAAAAAGAGTGCCTTGGAGAGAAAGAACGCTTGCGAAATACAGTACGTACGCATATAGCAGAAGAGCTCTTTCCGGCTTGTGGTGAAAGGATGAGAATATAAGCATTGTAACAGTATTTTTGTTTGTTATTTTCTGAGAGGCTGCTGCAACGATGCCAATACAGTGAAAGTATTTCCTATTGTCTATATAGCTACGTATCTATAAGTTTGTACTATCAATTTACAGCGTTAATTAAATGTAAATATAAAACATTTACAAAGAAAACTAAACCACAGATATTAAATTCTAATTCAATTTACTGGACAAAATCACGCAAGTGCCTATCAGCAAGTTAGAGTGCGGCAAAGATTTCATTTCTTGCCACAGTAAATCCTATTCGTTGACATTCGCAATATTTTTTTTCGATAAGCTACTTTTTTGGCATGGTTGAATTATACATTGGTCCTCAAAACAGTTCTTTATTATTTTCTGTTACAAGTGCTGCGGGGAAGCACGGTACGTATTTGTCAACAAGCAAACAAACTGCATCTACGGCGTAACGAGGATGAGAGTAAATATGCTCTCAATTCAATTTGCTCTCTATTTAATCAAATTATTGATTTCGCTGAAAGGGAAAGAAGAAAAAACGTTTGTACAAGCAGTAAATCCCCGCATTTCTCATAGTCAGCGAAATGAATCCCTTTTAGAATACATTTTCATAGCCTTCTTGCATTCTTTTCCAATATAACCAACATATGCTACATGTTTAAAAAAAATTGACTTCTTCCGTTGATACGTGTTACCTTTCGGCGCTCTGTGATATATAAGTACTCATGCAACACTGGAGTTCTGCGCAGATTAAGCAATTTTCAATTAGCTCTTGAAACGCTTTCGATTACTTCCAAAACACAACCAGAAAACTTGAGACGGCCTACATTCCATTGCTGCAACATAGATTCAAGGACGGAAGTTTGTGTTGAGTATTATAGTGCTTGTCCAATGGTATATTTGATCTAGAAGCTCTCAAGTGAATTGTCCATTCAGAGAAGTGCGGCATTGCCAATTCTGCTCCTCGCGGAATCAACCGTCTTGTAAACATTATTTACGCTAAATCAATATATTCAACAAGCAAATGGACAGATAGCGAATTTTTATAGCACACTCATCAATACCGCATAATTTTCCAAAACTAGAGAAGAACAATTGTACCCATTGATCGTAGCTGGAATTTAGGAAGCATCTTTGGGTTCATTTCAAATGAATTGAAGTCTAATATTTTCTTTCGCCGACTGTACTTTATTATCCTCCTCAGTATGGTAACGGTATTTCAAAATGAAACAAGCTATAAATAATGTGGAAATACAAAGTTGAACGGATTAACAAAAAGTGAAGTTAGGGAAAACAGTTGCAATCTTTCTTTGTTACAGAAACAAAGGTGCAAGATTTTGTGCAAGGTGTTGATTAAAGCAGGCAGGAGTAGTGGCATTTTTGAGATAGTGTTCTGAAAATACAAATCTTGTGCAGTCGAGAACATACCGTTGCCAATTGAGTCTTGTAGGAGACTGAAATAGAAATGGGATTTTTAAACTCAAAACTGGAAATCTTGCTTACAACATGCTGAAAAACTAGTCAGCGATAAGAGCTGTAGAAGTTTTAGCATTTATATGGCATTTATTAAGAAGGATAGGCTACTCATTGTTGACGAACGCGTGAGAAAGTAGTGGGGGGGGTTAGTAAATAGGCAACACTCTGCTAATAGGCGCTCATGAAATATAAACAAAATATTTAAAGACATAAGAATGATTTTAACCCTAGTTTTATTCCTGCAGTGAGATATTTAAAACTGCATTATTCATATTGCAACATTTTGCAGTAATAGTAATAAATAAAATAATATATTTCAATATATATATAGTATTTTTTTTTTTTTACCTAATACAATAACTACGTACCTGGAATTCTGTTGATCCTTAACAGGGCATTAATGGGTGAGGCATTTTGACGATTTTAAGGAGAGCTACGCTAAAGCGAGATGATGAATAAATGAAACAAAAAAAGAATGTTGCTACATTTCAGTTCGCAAATATGGATAAAACTTATGGCTTTACAGAAAAGTATTAATTACATGACACGATATTTACTTGCCAGAATTTCGCTCTACCTTCAACTGTTCCCATATTTCAAATAAGAACTACATGGTTATTGAATGTTGAAATGCTGAGAAAATACATGTAGGCCTCCACCTAACAGGTCCAGGCCATTCTAAAGTATGATCCCCCACATACAATTAAAATAGCATTTTATAATTATTTATAAACTGATAATTATTCTTATTACAATTTTTATAGAAAAAGAAAACCAAATAGAATAACAAAGTAAGATCTACTACCCTATTAAATTCTCTATCTTCGGGTTTTCAGTAGTCTTTTACTGGAATTCCAGAAGACACGAGGTTCAGCCAACATTCCACACCAGAGAACTCTTAACATCCTGTACTTAATTATTTATTTTAAATTCATCCATTACACATATATATATTTATCAATTGCCCATGTCCATTTACTTAGAAGACATATTCTCCCAAATCATTTTTGGCCTATCTTCAAAAATTGTTTTACATCTTATTTTTTATTTACTTTGAACCATTTTTGTTTCAGTGAACTCCATCTTAATTGTTCTATTTCTGTACATTAAAATAATATATGCTTTTGATTCTCCCCATTTCTACAAATTGGACACTGTCCCTGTTCTAGATTTCTTCTCAATTCCTACAATTTCAATACCCCTAATCTCAACCATGCAATCCCTTCTCTATCGCGTATATTACAATTATTCACATACATTTCTCTAAAAGGTTCCACATTAAATGTGGATATTAGCTTGGAGAGCAAGTAAATTTCGCTACTAAGCAAATGTTTCTCCAACCATCCAATTTTGGCATTAATCTGAGAATTGGCGGTACCTGGCGGTGACCTGCTGGTAGCTGGAACGGTGCCAGAAAAACCTGCACTTTTACAATTGTACCTTGACATTGGGAGTGGCGGCCTGGTTCGCGAATGAACATGAAGCAGCAGCAGTCTGCTACATATCATCTTGAACTTTTCTTTCGCACGCCAACTCTCCACATTCTTAGTCTTGAATACAACACCTTCTGACTTTTATTTTAAGAGAGGTGGGCTGCGAAAGAATTACTTACACACACTTAAAAAAAAATTACCGCCATTAAAAGTTAAAAGCAAAATGCAGTACACTAACGAAAAAGCAATTTCATGGGCACATTTCGAAGACTATGATCAGTAATTACTCACAATAAAAAGGAAATGCCTTTGGTGTTGCATATACCATGAGGAAAATCATTAACGAACATAAAGAGAGTTCTTGACAGAAAACCACTACCAGTAAATGGGGGGGGGGGGATAATAAACGAAAAAGTGGCATACAAGCATTTGAGAGTGATATACAAAAGATCCAGTAAAAATAATGAAATAAAAATAAAAAGGTAGAACAATCCAAACAAACAAGTTAAATCTAATTCTTTTGTTGAACAAGAATACGAGAAAAATATCAAGGAGAGAAGATATATGAATTAATGTATAAGGTGTGTTTTTATAGGCACTTGATTCAAGGGAATTGACAAATAAAGGGAAACAAAAACAAAGCGGCATTTGAAATGGTGTTTGAGAGATAGACTTCCACGAAAATATTTGAAACATATTATGATGTACATGAAACAAATGTGTATATGTCACAGTATTTAATGTTAAGGCTTTATAATAAAAATACATATGTAATCTAGCTATGCATATATTTCAATATTATTTGTGCAGTACTGGCATTACTTTTAGACACTTTAGAGAATGTTATTTAATATTACGTCAAGGTTATGATTTAAATTGAAATGTATACTTTTATTGAGTCAAAATTTCAGGAAAGTTAGACAAATATGTCTTAATGCTCAATGTTTCAAAAATGAGTGAACTAAATTACAATTACCACTTATCAAAACAAGAGCTGAAAACGGTACATTTTGGACACATTCATACGAATTATTGTAAGTGCTTTATGTTAATATTTTGTTGGATATCCTTTTGATTTCATTACTGTCTTCATTCTTCGTGACATTGAGTGCCCAAACACTGGAGATATTCTAATATTATCACTCTAAACCGCGATTGGATGATGACCTCTAGCATCTCTCTCTTGTTATTGGAATTCCGATGTGAAACGAAAACTTTCCGCCTTGACCACAACTTTTCAATTCGGTTGAGGTCAGGACTGTTCCCTAGTCAAGGGAGGACAGTAACATGAAGCTATCTGAACCATTTCTGATTGATTGGAGCGGTGTGGCACTTTGCGTCATCCTGCTAGAAGACGTACCGCGGACTGTCACCTCCAAACAAATCACTTATAGTAGGCATCAGTTTTAAGTCTAAGACCTCTTTTTGGTATTTCGTGGTATTAATGTTGCCCTCTAACACTGCTAAGCTCTGACACCATGCCGTTCCATGTTTCTCCATGCTATGACGCTGGCAGGATGCTGCATAGTGGCTGTGGTGCACTCAGGTAACTTGTCCTCACTTATTCGGCGACGTACAAACATGATGCCTTCACTTCCAAAGATGTTCATCTTCGTTTCATCGCTCCAAATGACTTTACCCCAGCCTTCTTGCATCCAATCCCTGTATCCCTGTATGTTAAAGCCCACTCCATATGCTTTTGGTTGAGATAAAGCTTCTTTCTTGACGTCCTCGCTCATAGACCATTTTCTCAATTTTTTTTGTATGATTATTTGGTCAGAGACTTGTAGCCCAGAAATTCTCAAGATGGCGTTTATAACTTTTGCTGTATGTCGGCCATTTTTGTAGAGAAAGGCTGCAGATTCTGCGGCATTCTTGAGCAGATAGTTTTGGTTTTCTGCCACTTTTTGGAGACATTCTTCAATTACTTCGTACCGCGTGCAGACTTTTCTAATGCCTGGTTTTGCAGCGCCACCACCCAACCTTTTCGTTATTTCTTCATAGGAATGGCCTACTTCACGAAGTGTTACTGTCTTACTCCTTTTATTTGATGACCAATCAGGGTGTTTTGTCTTAGGAGCCATTTCAAATTACGGATCGCTTTTCAACTCACTCTGAAAGACGTTCACTTCACAAATGTTAGTTGCCAACTGCTACATAACAATGTTGATCAAACTTGGCTCAGGTACTTAGGCATAATAAAAATGCCATATGTTGATTTTACACAACACAATCTTTGCATATCTTGTTAGATTTAAAAATTATACGTAAAGTGTCCAGAATTAATGCCACTGCTGTACATGCAGCATGGAGTTCGCTACGTGTGGATTTTTATTTAAATATATCGAGTCATACAGTTATTTGATGACAGAGCAAACGCGGCGAACTCCATCGGCCGATAAACTGCGCTCACGGTGAACCGGGGCTACAGTAGAATCGGGGTGGGTGGGCAGGGCAAAACAAGAATTGGTTATAGAAACACTAGAGTGCCAGATTAATTACTTTTAATGAACTTAAATGTTATATGTTTTTCCATGTAATGCAAGTGAATCCTGAAACCACCTGATTTAATTTTTCACACATTTCTGGCATCTGCTTATGAAATCAATCATAACTCTTCTAAATTCATTTTGAGAAATGAATGATAATGAATGAAATGATATCTTGACGGAAGTTATGTTTTAGCTCGTCTATAGTGTGTGGCTACCACTATGAATCGCATTATGACTTTGACATCGACCACCTGGAAATTTCTCTTCAAAAATTCTCCTGACACCGCGAGTGGACTCTGTACGGACATACGAATCATAAACGAACACTCGTTGCGGGAGAGAATAATTAATTAGGCCTAGTATTTGCCATCTAGTATTCTTATCAGAATTTACTCTAGAATTAGACATGTGTTGATTCTCTCCTGTTCAAACAGCAATAATTGAGTGAAATCAAAGTCAACGTAGGAGTTCGATAAACATCGCCCAGCACCCCCAACTCACGTAGCCCTGTTGGTCTCCAGTGATGGCTTATTGATGGATGCGTATTATTTATCGTACCAGACAGCTACGGGGAAAATTATTTAATAGTCCCTTAAATTAATTTTAGAAATTTGTTTTAAATATGCTAATATTTATTTTATTTTATAAATTGATTCGGATAGATGAAGTTTTGGTACAATTAAGATTGCATTCATAGAATCTGTAGTGTTTAAGCGTCTGGATATTTTAAAGTTTAAATTGCGTAATAATAATAATAATAATAATAATAATAATAATAATAATATAAACAACGTCAAAGAATACAACATTAAATTCCAGAGAGAGTGACAATTACAGTTCCATGCCTCTTTCAAAAAATTAGATAATAAATAGAATACAGTACTGGCATTTTCATTTGACAATTAAAATAATTTTGTAAAACCTGAATATCGACTTACATACAATTACGAGTATGATTTATTTGTGTATATTTGTAATTGCCAAACTTATCTGCATAGCACAACATTTATCCCCCATTCGTTGTTGTTTTCCAAACTTTATTGCTGTTATTTTATGCCATGGTTTAATAAAAATCCGGTCTTCCAATTTTTTTTTTGTGCTACTACAATAAATTTTGCACAGAAATCTGAAATCGCCGCGCAAGCCGTGGAATGTGCCAAGAAATAAACATGGACCCATTATACGCAAAAACACCTCAGATATGCAAAAATATGCAAAAGGAACTCGTATCTGAGCCCCGAAGCTTGAAACAAAACAACAAAAAAATCGCGTTTGCATATCTTTTAATGAGAAAATAGAAATATGGATTTGCATACCAACCTTGGCATGAGAGTTCGTTAGCAAACACACACTTTCAGTTTACTTCTAGTAAAATTATGAGCCAAGAAAAAGTTAAATAATTAATAAGTATGCTACAGTTTAGTATTTAGGAGGAAACATTTTACTTTAAGTAATACAAGTGCTGCAAACCTAGAGTGGTATCACGCATTTTCTGTTTTACAAAACACAACCATTTAGAAACGCCACATGAGTCCTTATATCCATTAACTTACTGGGATAAGACCTAGAAAACACTATTTTTATGCAGGCTGTTGCTGATCACTCTAGTGCTCCTTCGCTTGCAAAAACTTCAATTCTAGTTTAAAAATGTTGCATCGTCTCTTATGTAAGGATATTCTTTTAACGATTTTTTAAAAAACGAAAACACATTTCTTGTCAACTTTAAAACAAATAGCGGGATACAGCGCTGAGATGCTGATAGACTTCGGAAAACACCTATGAAACTTATGCACAAGTATTTTAAGAGATAGGGATTAAAAAAATCTATTCACTTATAACTTACAGCTTCCACGACCGCTCTTGCCGATAATACAGTTTAAGTAATCTATTAGCATGCTTTTGTAGGCATGAAATATTCCGAATATTTCCTACAGGGGGAGGTGAGAGTAACCTGCGAGTGTGAGACAACCGATTCACCGCTAGCCTGTCCATCACTTTTGCCTGTCCCCACTATATCATATAAATGAACCACTACGGCCTATCATCAGAATCACTTTAGCGTATTACATTTTCAGAATTAACAATTCTAAAAGGTAATCTTTATAAACCTTTACCAATAAAGGGTAATAAAACTGCATTAGTGGGCTGGTAAGACATGAGCAAAACAAGACCCAGTTCTCCCTACCGTCTGCAACCACAAAGAGGGAGGAAAGGAGGAAATTGGCGGGAAACATGCAATACATCTACAGAGCACAAAGCAGTTGAAACGCTTTACACTATTGTAACTTTGAAAATAATTAGGCACACTTCTACAGAGACTGCAGCAATATTATGCTTTTTTCGCTAAAAATTGAAATGGTAAAGGTTTATATAGAAAACTCAGAACAATGCAATAGCTTGCTGCCCAAGTGTGACGGTCTACCGACAGCCTAAATGTATGAGACTCATTCAGGATCCCAAGATTTCACACCGTATAATCATACAGTCTTGTATATGCCTGTTACGGTGTTCTCAGCATGATACTCCCCAAATATTGTTTCCAATTGTTATTTTGTATATTAGTAAAACCTAACTTAATTGTCCTATAATTACAACAGACCTTATTCCCTTTGTTTACTATCTGCATGATATAGCAGATCTTGCTGACATTTGGATTCTTTTGTGTATGCATGTTTTCTTTTTACCTTCAATTTGTTATGACTATGAAACGCTTCAGTTAAAAATTATTTGTGGTCTTTTTTTTTTATAATTATGTACATATTTCATTGGTCCGCTCATTCAAAACTTTGACAACCATTTAAGTGAAATTTTGTTCCTCTACTCTTTCAAAGGAACTAGCCACTGCTTATGATTGGGCGTGGTATATGTTACCTGCATAAAAGTTTCTCTTGCCCTCAAAATGTGAATTTCAGATAAGTTTAAACTCCTAGGGACTACGTCATATTTGTGCCATTATTGCATTCCTTCTATTCTCGAAAAAGTGTAGCAGCTGGCGTGACGTTAAAACGCTTACCGACCACCACCACACCCAATTCAAATGCAGAGCTCCATAAAGCCCACATATTAAATTTCCTAAACAGCATTTGAACAACAGGATTTGAGACACTAAAGAGATGTTGTGGTTTCGTCTATGGAAAACAACATTCTTTTATTTTTAATGATCACTTGTTCGAACTAAACACTTTAGTTGCTTATTTCTTATGACTTTCATTTCTTCTACAGTAAGGTTATTTTAATTAGGGACCGGCTGAGCGCTTCTGCTTACTGGGAAAGTGCAACAGCCGCAACCGGAAAAATGAGATGACTCCCGGCGACTAATTTTTTTTTATTTTAGTATTTACATTTTTACTGAAAGCATAAAATTATACTGTAGGTATTACAACAGATAAGAAACACTAACCATATGTTATAAGACATATTAAAAATAATGCCCTTCAGCGGCAACGCTTCGGCGACACCTGCGCAGGAAATTCCTGTACTTTATCTAACGTTCTTCCGTTGTTTTTTTTTTTTTTTTGTCTATTTCTTTTAGCTAAATTGGCGAAATATTTCTAACCTGGAACACCATTTCCAATATATTTTCTTGCGAATCGCCTTGCCAGTTCTCCACAAGAATATGTTTTAACATACATTGTACATAAAAACTACTTCAAGACTATATAACGAAGAACAATTATCACACAATGTAAGCAGCGATTTACACACGAAAACACAACTACTCTCTGACAAAGCTCACTCAAACTAATTACAAGCAGCTACCAGCACATGCAGTATTAAGAATTGACGACATCTTCTGCAATTACGTAGCTGCGCTCTGCCGGCCCGTAACTCAAAATTTAAACTAGGAATACAATTTTCCGTTCCACACTAGATAATACCTCATCTTTCCTTTACTACATTACAAATTTTAGCTGCGGCATGATTAACTGCACTGCCGGTTTCTTCCATCTAGACACTTTGTCTATGAAATAATTTTCTTAACAAAGCCATTGACTTAGTTTTTAAAAAGTGTTTTATACATTTGGGCGCTTACGTACTTCCAACGGTACTTATTCAAGTAATGTAGTGAGTGATAACATAATATGTAGCGCGTTTACCCCAATATGAAATATTTTCAAAGTAGGTTAGAGGGCCTTAGTTCTCGTATAATAGAATGAAATATACAATTTGGAGAATATGATCACGGAGTTCTGAACAGAACTGGAAAGCGCAAATGGAAACCATTCTAATGCGCAAAATTACTACTCTAGTGCACTGTCTAATCCATCTCCCCCCCTCTCTCTATCTTCCAATATATTTCGCTCACTAATGCAATCTGTTCTGCTCGCGTGCCTTGCGCCGCCTCGGCCAGACATCGCTTGCTTGTTAGCAGCCTGTAAAACTCACTGAAGCCCATGCTGTCGCTTATTGTTCTGCGCTGTCCTGGCATGAAGAGTAGTCAGTGTGCTGTAATATTAGACACACTACATTTTCTTCTTTTCCAAAACTTAAACTCTCTCAAGTCAGAAACCCGTCTTATTAATCAGAGAAATAAAGTGTTTTCATACCGCTCCTTCAAATCCTGTGTTGAAAACAGTTATGTACCAAGATTTTTAATATGCACTTAACCGCATCCCGCGTAAATCACGCATTAGGTATAGATGATGAAAACTCTGTAATTTATAAAACTAAACACAAGCTGTGCGTTCAGGTCATCATTTAAAGTCCGATTCGTGTTCTAGATCTCCTCTGTTTGTTTATCCTCCCCGTGCTATAGGTACTTACAAGCTGCACCTGTTTTGATTATGTCATGTACAAACATGACGTCGCATGTCCGGTATAATGTAGCCTTGGAACGGTCATAAAATGGGGAGAGAAAAAGGCATTCGTGCGCTACATAATGCGATCAAGTGACATTATGGCAGGGTTATTACAAGTCGTAAAGATTTGAACACTTTCACACACGATTTCCCATATACGCCAGCACATCACGCCTACACAAGATATAAAAAACACACAAAATAACGAATTTCTTAAGTTATCATCGTAAAATATGACAATAACTGTAGAAAAGGAACGAATTCACTGCGGGTACTTAAAAACGCCCTTCAGAGGAAATTACTCTCTCCTAATGCTCTTCTACTCCTGCATAGGTGACATTTCTCTCAGCTCCAAGTGCGGTTTTGTAAACAAGGCAAGATAAGCCACTCGCTCAAGTGCTTTAATGACCAACATGATAGTATAAACAGCAAGCACATTCTCGGCTGCAGTGTCTGCGCTCGGCATTCGGTGACCACAGATCAAACAGCTTCTGTTTAGGCATTACGAAATAATATTAACAATAATAATAAAACCACAAAAGATACGTTCATCGAAGCACTAATTTAGGGACAAATAATAGAAGAAAAGTTTCAAGTAGTGCTCTTGTGCCATCTGCCAAGAATGACCAGATATAGCTGAAAAAAGCAGAAAGTTCTCATATTAGCAGACATATATATGGGCATTTGCATGATTTTAAAATATATTTTCAATGTAAAGGGCCATCGAAAAGTCGCTCTGCAGTCATTATGTAACCGAGATTTCACTAGGGAAGCGAATTCGGGTGGTAGCACTGACCGCACGCCGAGCGTATAATAATAGTATTCATTTAACCACCAAGGGAAGCACACACTCTGAAGTCGAAACCTTAGAAACGGCGGGCGGATTACCAGCTAAAACCGGTTTCGAAGGAAGGCATGCGGAGTGAGGAGGAACTTGTCGATGATCTTTTATACATGCAATGCAATCCACAATTTCACTTAAAACACAATGTTAAAAACTTAATCAATTCCAAAAATTGTTTGCTGTATATATAAAGTGCAATGTTATTCCCAACCTGCACGACAGATATTTAATTATGACGCTGTATGCTTATCTCTTGTCTGTTAAGCTCTCCTTTCTACACGTCGATATCTTCTGTTTATTTACAACGTACAGAGACAAAAGGTGGACAAAAGGTACTTGTAATCCAGTTCCAAGCAAGTGCGAACTATGGCCTTCCAGAATGGTATTGAGAGTATTTCTGTATGTTATTAATCTAAGAAACAGCTGCGGTTTTTAAAACGCGTTTTATTGTGTTTATTTGTATCAACTACAGTTTCTACCGTTTATGAAAATCGTGCAAGGAACCACCAGAATTTATACAAGTTGGAAAAAAATTAAACCACGAACTTCGACACCAAAACAAACCTTTTTTTATAATCATTTTCCTATGAGTCTTTACTTTTCAAGCATACATATTTTAAAACAACATAAATAATTTGACTTGGAAGATTTATAAACATTTTCAATCACTTCATTTTACAAAACAGGTTCAAAATTGCCTTTTTTCACCTATATACAAAACTTAACATTGTAGTGGCATACGCAGTTAAGGGACTTCAAAAACGTATTTAATGTTCCCCGCTGCTTCAACTATACTGGCAAACAGATCCTCTTCTGTTTCACCTGGGGTCTCGTAGACAAAATCACACATTCGACCCCACAGAAAAAAGTCCAGAGGAGACAAATCAGAAAATTGGGGAAGCCATCATATAGAACCACTTTGGCGAATGCACGTTCTTAAAAATCAATGGTTTAAGTATATTACAAACCATGTTAGTAACAAATAATGCAATACAAGTGAACTTTGAGAGTTTGAAAGAAACCTCATAGCTACAGGACTTTCAGGTTAAAACTATTTCGCAAGAGCGTCGTTTGATTCTCTGCGACTGGGCGAGCAAAATTTGTATTAGAACAATAGTAGGAATGTGTTTTTGGTACTCTCAAAACTCAAGAGGTAGTCATAAGCCCGACTGTCAATTCCATAATAAAAGTGGCTCCACTTATTACGAGGCTCACTACAAAAGTTTTGAGACACGTCAAATTCGGAATAGGTAGACTCAATCCGACTGTCGCACCTTTTCAAAGTATTCTCAACTACGCTTTATGCACTTTCTCATTCTCGAAAACCAAAACCACTTATCAAAGCACCTCTGCCACTACTTTTCCTTAAGGGTGAAAATTTAATTTTCATATGCAGTCACAACCTCTTCAGGAGTGGAAATCCTTACCTAGCATGCGGTTTTTTACCACTGGGAAGAGAAAATAATCACATGGAGCTAGCTAGGTCAGGACTGTAGGGAGTCACAAGTCTGATCTCAGTGAACTCCAGGAACTGGATGGTGGTGTTAGCCGTGAGAGCGGAAGCGTTGTCGTGGAGAAGCAGGATCCACCTCAGTCCTATCCTTGGACGACGTTCTTGGAGTTTATCGAAAACTTTCGACAGACAGACTGTGGTGTACCACTAAGCAGTAACCATCCTTTGCTCCTCCATAGGAATTGTGGCCAACATTTTCTTCCCGAAACTTCGGCCCTTCTTCACTTTCGTTGGTGGATCGTCATCTGGAAAGATCAAAACTGGCGAGGGTCAAAGTGATAAATCCATGTTTCATTACCCATGATGACATCAGGAACATTCCTTGATCTCCCTCCATCTGCAATGTTTCTTCTCAATCAATAGACGGGAGTGCCCTTTTGTGCCTATGTCAAATTGTGGGACACCCAAAGGGAGAAACCTTTCCTGATACTAAGATGAACGACCATGCATGATTTTTATTGCTACTGGGGATTCAATCTGGAAGGCTGCCTCGATGTCCTTAAATGGTAGCAGAATGTTTTTGTATGCCATTTTTTCCTCCGCAACAACATTTTCCTCAGTCACTGCCATTGCCGGACACCCACTTCTCTCCTCGTCTTGCACTGAAGTACGGCTCCTTTCAAATTCTTCAAACCAGTGAAAAACTTGTTGTCCTAGATGGTGCAAGGTTCTCCAAAAGCCCCTTGTAAGCGCTCAAGGCTTTGGGGAATTCATTTAAACCACTCTTGAAATCTTAAAGAATTAGTGCGAAGATGCTCCTTCTCTCTCTTTCTCCAGCTCCTTCGTAACTACTGGCTGCCTGTGCACGGAAGGGTCGTTTACCCTCACACTAGCAATTCGAAAGAGGGGAGGGTAGCTACTCGTAAGGAACGGGGTTACGATATGCCACTTTCCTTATAAGTCGGTCAACATCCACTTTTCCTCATCCCAAAACTTTCGTAGTTACTCTCGGATTTCTACAGACGATCTAGCGACAGTATGTCTGAGATACAAATGCCTTTTAAAATTATGTACCACAACAATAAAATGTGCTACATTTCAGTTTGAAGAAGCTGCATTTAAAAGTGTCCTGTATCAATTTCTAGCACGTTTTTCACTTTTTGCGAATATGAAAAACCACGCTCCGCCTATAAAATAACCTACGTTATGAGTCTAACCAATAATAAGAGACATTTGATAAACATAACATGTATCTGTTACACTTACTAACCACAAGTAACTTCTGTAACAATATTTTACCTAGTCTTTAGCATAAAATTTGATTTTACATTACTACCTAGCTGTTACTTTGAAGTGATAGAGACGGTGCGTTTCATGGTCTACTTTCATTTATTTTTTTTTTACAATATGTATTAATTTTTTGAAACTATATAATTAATATAGTAACCAAACATGGGTATGTACGTGTAAAATAATGTGTACTATTTCAAGATAATATTCACAAGATTTAATCCTTTATACAGTCATCAGATAATTGCTAATTCTAACTGCATTTTTGTGCAATGACGATAAAATAGTAATAATATAAACATAGGCACATAAAAATGATCTTCAAACATAAATATTTTAGATGTTTTTCGATGTGCTTTCCAGACAAAATTTTATTTGTATTTCAGAAGTTACGGTTTTACACTTCTAAGTCGATGTACAAAATCAGCCATAAAAATAAACCCGCTAGCCAAATCGCTGCATAAGTTCTGAAAAGTATGGTTCCTTAGCAGTTTCCATTTTATGACCTCGTGTTGAACAAGAAAAGACTAAATAACAACCTATGATTATAAAATATAAGAGTTGCCTCGCGCCACTCCTACCTGTGCTTTTTGTCTGCTAGGCCTTTTATTGCGCCATAAAATGGCAATGGTAATACTGCTGCGGCAGAAAACGCATCTCCTAACACTTACTGTCCACTCCCAGGTTTTTTAGACCACATCATTGCCCTTGAGTTTAACGCCAAGTGTCAAGGTAAGCAACGCGAGTGTCGCACTTCTTTTGTTCTCTCACATGTTTCCACATTCCGTTTTCCGTGTCTTGTGCTATTTGCGTCTACGGGTGGAGAAGGGTCACTGGAGGAATGACCTATAGTCCATTCCAGAAATTTTCAGAATAGAAGTACGCATGGTTTTAAAGGAGAAAAAGCAATACCACAATGAAATATTAATTACAGACTAACAAAATCACTGCTCTGTAACAAACATTGTATTTTCAAATGTTAATAAAATTAGTGAAGATGTTTCCCTTATTAGCACACAAATAATAACTCAGCCACAGTACAATATACTAAATAGAAATTAATTTGAAAATAATGCAAAGAATACTTTGCAGATATGTATATATGTATTTACATGGGTAAAATTTGATATAGGGTACTACACGTTTGAATGAGGCACCTGGGACTGTTGCCAGTAGATTGCAGCATTAGTTAAATGGCAAATGGTGACATTCGACACGAGTCAATCGATGTTTACAATAGCGAAACAGCAGTTGCAAAGATGGCGCCGATCCTGGGTGAATGTAAAATCCTTGAGCAGCGCTCCGTTGTGCGGTTTTTGTAGGCAAAAGGCATGGAGCCAAAGCATATACATATAAATAATTGCTTCAATCTGCGGTGAGAAGTGCCTGTCACATCAAGCTGTTTACAATTGGGTGCAGAAGTCCTATGAAGGGCGGACATGTATTGAAGAAGAACGCCGCCGCGTCGGCCGGCCAACGGAGATTGTCACAGAGGCGAATTTATAACAGGTTGAAGACCTAATCGGAGCAGACCAGAGGGTAGCCTCTGATATTGGTTGTTTAACGGCACGGCCTATTTCATAATGCAGTCTTTGCACGATGGGTGCCGCTCGCAATGACCCAATACAGAATGCAAAGAATGGGCCCAGTATTATAGCATTTTAATCGCTACCATATGAATAACGCGATATGGTAGCCCGAATTGTCATAGATGATGAATCTTGGGTTCACCAAAGGCGTGTTGCTTTTGTACACTTATTTTCAAAAAGAAGAATGAGACGCTGCGAAATTTCACGTGGAAAGTCCTAGAGCACCCTCTAAACGACTTCCATTTGTTCGTCCCTCCTTCATCTCGTTCACCTTTCGGGTGAACATTTTCCCGACGATGAAACTGTACTTATTCTGACAGTGGCCCCACAAATTGATTTCAGGGGCACGCGAAAACAATTTCAGAACCGACCCCTCTAGGAGGTTGCTGGAAGCGGACTTCTATCTTGCACCTTATGTTTGCATTTGATGTCACTATCTATAAGGGACTTGGATAGCGGCATTCCATTGCAATTTTTTTTCTTTGAATGGTGTTTAACGCCCGTTTTTACTGCTGAGGCACCACAGGCGGTGGACACTGATACATGAGGTTTTTAATTTATTTATGGACGCTCTTTAACATCTCAGGACATCAGAGTCCCATTCAATTCAGGGCGTGAAACGACCGACTAAATCTGCTCAGAGGCCTCTTTTTTCAGGCTTGAGGTTCTTTTTCGTGCCGTAAATGTACGACACGGGACCCACGGCTTTACTTCCCTTCCGAAGAAAGCCATACTTAGGATGGAAAAAAATCCATCGGTCCTGGCCGGGTTCGAACCCGCGATCTTGGGTTTAGAAGGCAAGTATGGTAACCACTACACCATCAGGACCTACGATACATGAGATGAAATGACATATTGGGAAAGGACTTTTTTAAGGAAGGAAGTGTTCCAGCCCTAAGTTTAGGGTACTTCCCCGGCATTTGCCATTTATGAAGACTGAGGAAAACCTGTCAGGGAGGACGGTCCTGGCGGGATTCGAACCCTAGACTTCCCGCACATGAGTCCGCGGCTTAACGACCTCGGCCACCCGTGGTGGTAGTTCCATTGCAGTTTCGGTACGCTTGTAAAGTATATTTTACCAGAAGAGGTTAGAAGAAGCAGTAGGCGGAGCCTCTTTCCCATAAGCGCCATTGTGTGCACATCTCTCGCCACATGCGTTCTCAAAAAAGTTTGCCTCAAGTTTCAGACCATATTGATTGTTATTGCGTTTAAAACTGGAATAAGTATATTAAAAGGCAATTGTATATTTATAGTGAAACATATATTAATGGCAACACAGGGATATATATTAAATAAAATTACTTCAATATCAAATAATATTACATATGAAGTAACAATGTTCTCATACAGACACTCTCAAGCAGCGATAATCAGTCATTTAGTTGCTTTATTTGTTTTTGTGTTAATTGAATGTAAAGAAAATAAGTAGCATACAAATCTTACATGCTAAGCCTGTGTGATAATTGCAATAGCAAATTCCAATTTAAAAATTGGGTAAACTAACTGCATTGAAGTCAAACTGTGGTTTCAAAACATAGGAAGTACAAAGCTATTTGTAGACAGACTTCATACTGCAGATTCCAGGCTTTAATCAAACAGTAGTCGATAAGTTTCTGACATAAAAATAATTTTGTTTAAATAGGTGCTACTACGACTATTTCACACGTGTAACGTCATATTAAAATGAACAATGAAACGAAACAAAATTTTTAATTCTGACCAATCACAGTCGGATTACAGAGTGAAATTATCGAAAAGAAATATCAATCGGTTTTATCACGCGACTGCATTTGTCTTGCGATCAGTGTAGCCAACTCTGTACCTCCACTGTGTAATTCCTGAACAAGCATCACTGGCCACGTTTGCTAGAGGCAGTAGGGAGCTATTGATAGCAACAAAAGCATGGACAATCGGCAATCATAACGCAAAATACCTTCTTCAATACAAAGAAAAATAGAAACACTGTGTGTTATATTTCTCTCTCTCTCTCTCTCTCTCTCTCTCTCTCTCTCTCAGTTGGTATAATAATCGACTTTTGCCCATTTCAGTTTCACGGTTTCTGAATAGAATAGATATTCATATGTATAACATTTTATACAAGCGTATACATGTTATTCTGTGCAAGAAAAGTTTGCTGCATTATTTGCAGAGTGCTATTTTTAGTCACATCAACAACCCTTTTTTTTGATTATGGTGATAATGTTAATATATATTATTCTTATTATATTCATGAAATAGTGCTAAACCCGTAATTTGATCTTCTCTATTGGCATTGCTAACAATCGGCATTCTTCTGTCGCAAAATTGCTTGAATAGATTAAGTATAAATATTAAAATTATTACAATTTTGTAAGCCAAATTTAGAGGAATTTTATTTTAATTCTTATTTTATACGTGAAATAGTCCTAACAAATATCACTCCAGGGTCTGAGTTTTCCAGATAAATTCACTCAACGTTCGTGAATTTATCGGTAATCTCACATCGTCTAGTGATAATTTTATTAAATTCTCTTTATTGTGTATGTTCAGTCACTTACATATGATTGTTAATTTTATTCAATTTCTAGAAGCTATCGATTTATATTTAGTATTATCAGTGATGAAATTGTGCACCTATGCTTAATGCTGAACAACCCTGCTTTGTAAATAATTTTGTGTCTCCCATATAAGCTTTATAACAGCACTGACATAACAATATCTGTAAATGAAGTTTTTCCCGCGTATACAGAGTAATTAACGAGTAACGCTTGATACTTCTCTACATATATTTAAAACCTAGCATTCACCCATTGAATAATGCAGAAACTGCGGATAAAATTCTCGACATACCGGCAAGATACAAATGTGCCATGGAGGATGCTAAAACTGGAGATTGAAATCGTCTGTGCACTCAAGAAATATTGTACTGAGCATTGGAATCGTTATAAGTGATCATAAAATTCTTCAAGCATATGCTTTTGTTCCTTGACAAGAGAAAATATACTAGAGAATGAGTAAACTAGCGGAATTCCATGACAATTTGGCTAGCAATGCACAAAGTGGAAAAATTTTATGCACATATGCGATTTAAAACCGTCTGAACTCAAAGATGCTTGGTGAATATTGCATTTAAGAAATACAGAAATTAATACATCTCTACAAGACGGGGCTGGATATATTGAGAGCGCATGTGAACTACGCCGTACGTGCCATGCGCATTTCTTTATACTATCAGAAATAAAATGTGCATTAATTTGCGCTACTCCTTAAACTGCTCTGCCACAAATGTTAGCTTTTTTATGACGTGAAATTCGCGCTTTTTGTTAATTTGGAATAGATGGCAGGGCATCAAATCTTGCAAACTGAGTTCAAGAAGCAACGCATTAGAGCATGCAACAATAGCGCAAGAAGAATTGGAGAAAAACAAGTCTGTCTACTGTCTAGCGTTTTACGCCATATGACGGCGCTTTTCAATTACGTCATTATTCAATTTTGTCGCGCATCAGAAAGGAAATAGCAAGGTCGAGTGCACCTCCTCTCTTTTGTGGCAGTCGCGGTTGCCACATACAGGTAGACCTTGGTTCGCAACCAAAGAACACACACGTGTGCGAAAAACACACCGGTGCCCAAAGAAGGTAGGAGACGCCATTCACAAAGGAAATGGAGCAAAGGGGACAAGCATGCAAGGAATTAGCAATGGCTGCTTCCCAGAAGCCTATAAACTAAGGTTGAAAGGCACCTTATTCACCTTTTCATTCACCCCCCCCCCTTTTTCTGCAAACGCATGCGAGTATTACAGACCTCGTATGCAAGTTTAGTGCATTACCTTCGTTGTCCCAATGCTATCTATCCTTGACTGTGTTTCGCTATGGAGAGCAACGAATATGTAAACATGGCACAGTTTGAACAGCGCTTGAATTCTAAAATGAGATGGCATGTGTCGAATGTTTAAACGCCTTTTGAGGCGCAAATATTAACAAATATTTCACATTCATACATTTATTAATGCATTTTCATTCTCATTGAACCTTGTAAAATGTTAATAAAATTGCCATAAATGACCTAGAAAAATGTTCAACTTGAAAGTGTATGTGATTACTGAATTCGCATCGTATACTTGTAATAAAATAATAAACAATTAAACAGCATAACGTTTCCAGATATTATTTTTGACGGTATGTAGTAATTAGTAGCAATATTTAGGGACTATCCTGTCTTTTGATAAATTCCGGAACTCTGTCGCCGTTAGCTCTGATTATCTTTTTTAATAATAAGTGAATGTTTGTAAATATTACAGAATTGTATCTAACTACAAGTCCCTGTAATTTCCGATTGTTCGCGATTATGTATAGCACTAAAAGAAAGACAGAAAGCTTTCTTTTTAGTTAAAAGACCGGACTTCATAAATGTCGATGCAATTTCGCTAAAAAAAAAAAAATATTTCGAAAAATCACGGAAATAACTTTGAAAATTGTATTTTTGTAGTTATTCCATAATGACTTTCTACATTTTTTTTTCATTTGTAGCCTTTAATTTTAAAATCAACAGCTAGTGTACATAGCATTAAAAAAAGAAAGAAAAGAATAACACGTCCCTATGGCTTCAAATGTCTGAGAGAGACGGGAGGCTAATTTTGAGGCAATCGTGCACAATTCTTTGAGTGGTGAAGGAAGAAGGAAGGAAGAATCCAGATAAGTGCTGGGGTCTCAAGTTACCTCAGAGCGAAAGCAATCCCCTTAAGAATGCGATCGCTTCTATCACCATTATCGTATCTCCGAGACCACCCATACCATTGGCGGACAGTTGCATTCTCCATGAATTGAGATCTTGCAGCTCCAACCGGCGCTAACGCAAAAGAGAAGTCGTTTTCCTCACTAAACTTCCTTGAACTTGGCAACTGGTTCACCAGTGAAATTACCTGTAGATATGCACTCATCTTGCATTAGTATTGTTCGCCTTGTGTTTTTTGTTTCACTAAAGCAGAAACTATTCATCAGAAGTATTGCGAGAAGAGCCAGCGAGTTTTCTGAAGCATAAAAAACAATTAAGTCTTCTTAGCTAAGAAAGAAAAAAATAACTGTATAATTAAGTTTAGAGTGGATTCCAGCATATTGCAGTTTTAAAAGAAAAGAGAAGATATGATGGAAAGGGAAAGCACCACAATACATGAGATGAGAAAGATGAGCATAGTAAATCGCCTGATTACAGCAAAACTGTCACGTTATAAACAAACAAAAAAAAGAAAAAGAACAAAAAAAAAAAAAAAGAAAAAGAACAAAAAAAAAAGAAAAAGAAAGAAAGAAAGCGAGCTACAGACAAGAAATAGAAATCTCTCCTCTCAAATCCGGATTAAATTCCACACTACTATGCATTACAAATTATACAAACTAAGAATTCTACTTTCACCCTCATACAGCACTCATGCAGAGATAAATGAATCTCACTTAAATTATCTACAGCAAATGGCATAAGACAAAAGTAGAGTAAATGCGAGTGAATCGGATACATTTTTTAATGTATAATAGAACGTAAATACCTCTTTCATTTTATGTATCAATTAATTCTACTTTAGATGTCAATTGATTTTCAAACATTATTAGTATTTGTTCAGTAACTTCAATAAAATGTAATGTTGGGAAATGATCCGAATCACCCTCCAATAGCGGGCGAAATCAATGAAACCCACATTATTTTCTCTGTTTCACAAAACAACCAATGCTACAAATACTAAGGTAACCTCTCTAGAGCTTTCTGGCTTCATATACATTTGCCACAGGTAAATGTGTTTTTTTTTCTTTTTCTCCTACAAACATTTTCTGATAACCATACTTTTCCACATTACTGGTGCTTCTCAAAGAAAAACCTGTTTAATTCCATTTTCTTGAGCAAACATATAAGTGGTGGATCTAACGTCCTTCTTTGTAAGTCCAAAGCCGCACTTAGCCTTTCGGATTATTCTAAATTTTAATTCATTCTTCTGCAATGATGAGAACATAAGTTTGTACATCCCTCCACTTAATATTGCTAATATGGTTTATTTCTGAATTTTTAATTCTTTGTAAACATGTATATGGAACACCAATCTGTAAAGCTGCTCTATGCATAAACATGATACCTAACATCCTTTAAAACCTAAGCCATATCTTCATCTGACCATGTGCATTCTTTTATTCGCGTATATTTACCCTTATGAAATAAAGAAAAAAAAAAAAAGTGAAATTTCTATTCAAAAATAACCAATTAAAAATACGGTTTGATTTTTATTTTATTTAAGAACGCTTTTTAGCAACTTTGGTCAATAGCGTCCCATTCAAATTAGGACGTAAAACGGCCGATACCTTCTGCTCAGAATCTTCTTTCAGGCTTGATGTAAATCTTACGGAACGGAAACAACGATAGTACCTCTCTTCCGAAGGAAGCAATATTTAATACACCGAGGGTGCCAAAAAAGTATGTACACTTTAACAGTAGATATCTATTTAATATATTTCAAAGTTGAACCGAAAAACAACAGTAATGTGTAGTGTGGTGTTCTGTAAACAGATGTGATTCACATACATTGTGATAGCGTTGCCACATGACAGGTAAATCAACAATGAGCAAATGAAAGAATTATCGTATGTTTTTCTGTAAACAGATGTGACACACATTATGTTATGCTAGCGTTGCTATCACAAAAATGGAGCCAAGGATATCGTTTGTGCAGCTGAAAGCAATTTTGAAGTGGTATTGGAAAACCGAGAATATTGTTGAAGCCCAAAGGCAATGGAGACGTGTATACAGAACAGAACCGCCAACGCGGGAAACAATTGCACGCATTCGAGACAAATTTGACTAATGGTACCGTATGCGATGTTCTCAATGGGGTTTATGCACCACCACATTGCCACCGAGATGTACGAGCGTGCCTTAATGACAACCTTCGAAGGCAATGGATAGGACGAAGAGGTCCGATTGCGTTCCCCGAATTTAACTCCGTTGGCCTTCTAACTATGGGAAACTTTAATGATGTTGTATACCGTAGAAAACCTGCTACATTGGCAGCACTTCGGGAAGAAATTGAAACGGCATGTGCTGCAACCGCTAAGGACACTTTCGCAAACATTGCTCAATCAGTAGTTCAACGTACTCAGAAGTGTATCGACGACGATGGTGGGCATTTTGAGCAAGTAACTGTAAACGTCTAAGATGATTAGTGCTCATCATTTTTTGCTTGTGTGAATTTAATTTTGTTATGTTAACACAGTTTTTTCTTTGCTTAAAGTCTGTATAATTTTTTTGACACCCTCTGTTATTTAGTCCTAAAAAGTCCATAGACCCTAGTCGGATTTGAACCCGCGACCTTGAGTCTACAAAGCAAGTGTGGTTACCACTAGTTCACCAGGACTACCCAGCATTGACAATATGGAAAATGTCGAAATATCAGATTATAGCATCAAAACTTTTCGAAGTTTACTGTTGTAATAGCCTTTATATCATTTTTGATACACTTCCAGAAAATAAGTATAATAAACGTAAAATACCAGAAAATGTTAAAACTGGTACTCTTAACTTCTAGAAAGTTGTACATATTTTCCCAGCAAATCGTACATGCAACTTCGCTTAGTTTCGCAGAATTTAACTGGTTCTGTTCTTAGAGTAACCAGGGCAGCACACCGGAACTACCTTTAGTAGAGAAAATTTGAATTAATTGATCCCTTTACTATTTTGAAAAGCAAACATGCTAATGGCTTTAAACGACAACAATTAGTTTAGAGTAACAATTTAGTAATCATTTCAATGAAACGTCAGCTATATGATCGTAATCCAAAAATGTAGCCACCAAGTTTTTCTTGTTAACAATCGGAGAGCAATTGAGTGTTAGCAAATGATTACTTGCCTGGCGATTGAGCCTCTCAATAATAGTTTAGCTTTAGCCAATACTGTCTAAAAGTTAACGTGGAGTGGCAAATTACCTGCTGCGAAAGAGTGTTGTTGTTGAGTCTTTCTTTCATATGCATGTGATTAGCAAGGCAATAACTGAATGAAAGTTCTTCTGTAATTTTGAGAGCCATTTAAACGTGTGCTTAAGAAATTATAGACATTGTGCCCTACTGCATACTACCAGGAGAATTTATATATTGTTATGGAGTTCTTCTCCAGTTTTAGCACGTGCACAATAATACATTTATACCAAACGTATTATTCCCTGTCTTCGAAATCATGAAAAATTACGGGTATGACTGGTTAGTTATCTCTCTTTTGTTTATAACCGTGCCGTTTCGGACTTTATGTTTGTCATCTTATCAAAAAGCTCACAACTGTTCTCTATAATCCAAACTCTCTTAAAAGTATCTACCCGAAAAATATAGTACAATGTGGTTAGAAAGTAATAAACAATGTTTGATTATATTCTTGTGAAAGACGTATATTTAAGGTAATATGAGCCACTTCAGAGGCATTTTGGTTTTTATTGTTGCTTTGGTTGCGCGGGGTATGTTTTGTGAAGGCAGTTGACTTCCTCTATCATTTACTTTCAACCGTTCCTGATTAGATAGCTTTCCTGCTCCTTCTGGGTTCTATGACTTTACGACTCGAATGACTGCAGTGTTTTTACAGGGAGCTGAATTTGTCCAGGTTCCCGCAGAATTACTTATTGCGTTGGGCTGCAGAATCGTGCACGCCTTTTAACTTTGAAGTTACGCAAATGTTTTTATTATGAAGTTATTATTTGTAAAATAAGTTTCTACAGTAAATCCAAGAAACATTGTAGAATTGAAGTAATAAGTGTCATTCCCAGAACATGGCCATATAATAGATCGTTTATTTTAAGTTGTCATAAAACAAACCAAGGGGATATAAAATAGCAAGTAAGGGCTACCCCACCCTCAATAAATACACCAAATAAAACCAAAACAAAAAGTTGTATAGAGAATAACAGAAAAAATAAAATAGGAACCACAAAATAAAACAAAGCTACAAGCAAGAAAGAAAGAAGTTTGACCCAAAGAAAGCATAATAAAAAATAAGGAAATAAGAAAGGTCATTTGAGGCACTCGAGTTGCATGTTTACTACTCTGTTGGCGCCAAGGAAACCATTTACATTTCCCCAATCCCCTCCAAAAATTTTTGGTCCCTCCCTCTCGGATAGGCAGAGTAAGTCGACTACCGTATAACGAATCCAAACGATGTGGTTTTCGACGGGAATATATTCGGTTCTTACCTGTTCATTTGGCATCATTCGCTTATCATGAATTGCTGAAATTTCAAGCTGCTAGCGTAACAAGTTTGAGCGGTTGCCTAGAACAGCACCACAACATTTGCAACTGTTCATAGTGCGATAAAAGATGTATTTGGGGCACTACGAAAGTTAAAAATCTATTTTTATGGACGGCTTATGGATATTTTATAACCAAGTGTTTCACTCTGTGTTCCACTATACGATTTTATCTATTTAAACTGTATGGTAGCAAATATAGCTTTATGTATTTAGCTTCTCAGAACTGATATATTCATTAGAGGCTAGGATTTTATAGCCCAGTTTTTCTGCTGGTATGCTGATGTCTATTCAAGATATGATTATAATGCAGGTAAATAACGGCAACGCGTATCTACGGGGACTTTCACGGCCAAGTCGCCCGCTTCACGCGGCTTGTTCACCAGTCAACCACAGTGGTAACTTGAACTGTAATAGCACAATGACTGGAGCACGTTGCAACCTACGAATCACTCCAGTCTTACTGCATAAGTAGCAAAGTTCGTTTGAACAACTGTGGTCGTGTTTATACAGCAGACTGTTATAGGTGTTATCTGTGCTTAGCTATACTTTATGAATGATCGTATGCAAAAACCAATTCTTACAGGAAGTTAAAAGTTTTTAACAGAAAATCCAGATGTATCTGATCCTAATAGAGATGCCATGAGAAGCGAAGGATACGAAGACGTGTGATTACGTACGAAGTTGGAGACATTAGAACATACTCCTCATACATCTTTCAGACAGCTTGCACAGAAAACAGAAATTTCCATGAGCTCAGTATGGCGGGCTACCAAGCTATTAAGCATACAAGGTTAGTGTTGTCCACGAATTGCTGCCACGTCATCCTGAGAGTCGGGTAAATTTCTGTAACAGGATTTTGCAAAACGTTAATGATGCAGTAATCGATCCGCGCTTAATTTTCTCTGACGAAGCGTAGCTCCATTTACATGGTCATGTTTCACCACTGAGTACAGATAAGCCAAATTTTGTATACGAAATTCCTCTGCCTTATGAGAAAGCCGGAATATGGTAAATGGCGCAGTAAATGCGTAGAGAATTATACGGCTTATATTTTTTGAAATTATATTCAATGCACACACCGATCTCAAATGTCAATATGGCATTTGTAATAACACTGTCACTGCTCATACACTTGATATGCCATTACATTTAATTCAGGTAATTTTTGAAGATAGTTTCTGGCTTTCGCGATCTCCCGGCATAAAGATGTGCAATTTTTAGCTATGAGGAACTTGAAAAATAAAACATGTAGAACAAATTCCCACGCATTAGAAATGCACTGCAATAAAATTTAGGCGAGAAGACTGCATTTCGGCAGATGAACTGATGCATTTAAATGAAAATTGCCTTAAACGTGCCAGAAGTGTATGGATGTAGCAAAACATTTCCAACATCTTCTGCCATAAGATACGCGCTTATTTTCATTTTAATTGTACTGTAATCATGAGAACAGAATTAGTTGCGGGAATAGTGATTCGATTTGCCGCGAGTTACCGTTATGACTGGCCAGTCCCCCGCTCCCGTGAAGCGGACAGCTCGACCGTGAAAGATCCTGTATATCACAGAGACAATCCTGACGCACAACCTCATATTTTCAAAAGGTTTAACAAGTTATGTCGAATGTTTATGTTCATTTCTTGCTGAAGTGGTAAGATGAATAAAATATGCGTTCAGTTGCTCTATGCTTTCAACCCCATAATCACTAAAAGGTGGCTTCTGTCATATTAAACAATCTGACTAATGGTAGCTTGTAAGCAGCACATTTTGACAAAGTCAATATTTATTTACATTCTATAAGTATCAGAATTCCAAGGCGCAGCACATTTAACCTTTTTATCTTAAGATTTCGAAAAGTCGTTAGCCTGCACAGATAATTGTCTATGTCTCCGAAAAATATTTCTGGCAATCTTTAACGCTTTTGAAGATGTATCTAATTAATCTCGGAGCTACTAATGTGCGGGGATTAATTCTATAAATCCTTTCTCTTAAAGTTCATCAAATATAAAAGTCGCATGACTAAGGAGTGTCTACTTAAATAACGTGATGTATGATATTGAATTCTAGAGGAAAGTGATGCAAATCGCCAGTGCAAGATGGCAAATGAGGCACAGTGTTTGGAGAGGCCCATTCTGTCATAGCTGTTTTGCTTGCCGTCACCTCATCCAAACAGAAGCGTTGTCTCTTTTCACCATTTCAAGTCAAATTGTTTTGTCGGTCATGATGGTGTAGTGGTAGCCATACTCCTTCTAAACCCAAGATCGCGGGTTCAATCCCGCCCAGGATAGATGGCTTTTTTCGGGCATTAAAGCCATAAGTATGGCTTCCTTCGGAAGGGAAATAAAACCATGGGTCCCATGTCGTACATTTACAGCATGAAAAAGAACCTGAAGGCTGGAAGAAGGGGCCTCTGAGTAAAATTTGTCGGTCGTTTTACTGAATTGAATGGGACGCTGATGACCTGAGATGTTAAAGAGCGTCCATAAATAAATGAACAACAAAGCCAAATTTTGTTTCCTCTAAAATTTATTTAATATAGGGATATAAATACATTTGGGTATATTCTCCTACAGAATATAGGTATATATGGTAAGAAGTGGGGTTTATTTTTCCAGCACACTTTCGATTGAAGCAAGATTGTGGAGAGAGCAAATTGAATACACTTTTTCTTGGATGCTGAGTTTGAAAATTTGGTCCCAAAATAATAGAAGGAAACCACAGAAAATTATGCAAATGCCTCGAGTTTGTACTTTAGCTTCAGTAATTGTTAACACATTTCTACTGCACCACATGTCCCCATTTTCCTTTGAACAGCCTTCTATGTACAAGAAGGAGGACAAAGAGCTGCAAGATACATTCCTTTTGAACCGTCCTTACCCGCAGTCAAAATGACTGAGCATCACTGCCAGCAAGGACGAAAGATGTTTCTTTATTCCTAACTTTACTCGACCCTAATGATGAAAAATGTCAGGCTGCGCTGGTTCACACAAAGAAACGTGTGTGTGTGTGTGTGTGTGTGACAATTATTTAAATGTCACTGTCAAGGCCGTTGTAGAACCGCAGCCCTGCGCAGTCACTTGCTTCGCATGTGTTTTGGAAATGTGCCTCACATATTTGCTGTTAATGTCTTTAGAACTCCTCTTGTGAACATTGGCATGTTTCCCTTTTGGATGCTTACATTCCTCATCCTAGTATTTTTAGCTCGTTCTCCTTTAATATTTGCCTTTGCCATCAACAGTTTAATCCTTGAAAGTAATCGAATAATGCCGGGTGTTGATGCACGTGCACATTCAGCTTTGGTAAATTCAAAACCACTTTGTTTTGCGGTTTTCCTTCACACTTATATTTATTTCATGTGCTAAAGAAGTTCTTATATTTATTATCGCTGTTAGCGCCCTAAAGTGCTTAGAAAGAGCTTTCAGTGACATATCTTTCTCAAGAGCTACTTTTACTTAAGAGAACTGCTACAAGTAAATTATTAAAAACTAGTTACGCCTGAATTTAAGCTAAAAATAAAATGTAACAGGCATATTACCACAGTATCAGTTCTTTAACATGTTGCGTACTGAAATAAAACACAAATAAATAAAAATACTCTAAACGTAAATTATTTAATGTATTGTTGATTTGGTGTATTTACAGACGATCTTTAACATCTTAGGTCATCAGCCGTCTCATTCAATTAAGGGAGTGAAACGGCCGATAAATTTTGCTTAGGGCCTCTTCTTTCAGGCTTGAAATTCTTTTACATGTCGTAAATCTACGACCTACGACTTTACTTAGGATTTTGCGCCCTAAAATATCCATCGATCTTGGCCGGGATTGAGCCCGCGATCTTGGGTTTACGAATGGTTACTACTAAACCACCAGGACTGACTATTTAATGTAAAATATTAGGGAAACATACTAAGAAAAAGCTTTCCATTGTCACAGATTTCTTTTAAGATTTATATTTTTATATTTCTTTTTTTTATCTTGATCATGGCAATTTAAAAGACACGGAACCTCAAATGTAATATTTAGCATGCACTGATGTTAGTAAATTAAAACGCAATGTTTTCCATTACAGAATATGCTGCTCAATACATAGAGACAAATATTATCTAGTTTTGTTTGCTATGATAGCATTTTCATTCTTGTCGAGTTTGCTATTTCAGTACAATTATATTCCGTTATTTTTCCATATTTCGCTACACGTGTTCAATGAAAAATCAGCATTCCTATTATCAGCAAAGATGTTTCTTAGTTCACAGCTGACCTTATTCAGAAATAGTTATATTTTTGCACATATTGGAGTGCTACAAAGCTATGAAATAAACAAGCATCGCTGCCCCAAGCTGCTGCAGCATCATTCTTTCAATGTTGATTAGACAGAGGAATACATGCAAATAAGCGAAGTTAAATGGTTCAAAATGGAAGTCTTTCTTGTATCACGATGTCATCTTAAAAATTACAAATTGGTTTCATTGCGCCTGAACAGCAGAGTATATCGACCTTTAACAAATTCCACGCTACTGAAATAAGTATGTTTGACGGGTAGTTATATCTGCAATCAGTATCTCGTTCATTTTACCTAAATCTCTACAATGGCACATGCATTCCGTGATTATGAAGGAAAACCAATCATGTTCATGCGAAATTGGTCATAAGATCAAGAGTTAGTCCGTATGAATGCGAAGTACATCTCTGTGAAGCCACCTTTCTACGGCGTTTTCCTGATATCAAAGCTCTGTGTCATTCATGCAGCATGTGTGTGTTTTTTAATATATTTATGAAGACCACAGCCAAAGAACATTCTAAGCCATAAGAAATTGATTAGAGATATTGGAATTTTTAATTTAATACCAAACTTGAAATTCATTAAACACACACATACACTATAACGTCTAATTGTAAAGCATGATGCTATATATATATATATATATATATATATATATATATATATATATAACATTGGGTATGTAATATTACTTTAAAAGTAATGCAGCATGTTGTATCAGTAAAGGTTAAAAAAATCATACAACACTTTCATGAAATTATTTATACAGGCAACCATTAGAATAGCACAAGGAAATCTATACGTGTAAAGTACAATTGTCAAACCTTTATATATGTAAAATGCATGCAGTATTACATTAAATTTAATCGAGCATACTGCGTCAATAAATGCACCGCCACGGGTGGCGGAGGTCGTTTAGTCGCGGACTCGTGAGCGGGAGGTTTTGGGTCAGTCCTCATAAATGTCAAATGCCGGGGAGGTACCCTGAACGTAGGCCTGGAACGATTCCTTCCTTAAAAATAAAATCCTTTCCCCATATATCATTCCATTTCATGTATCATCATTGTCCATCGCCTGTGGTGTCTCTGTAGCAAAAACGGGCGTTAAACACTATTCATTCAATAAATGTTTTAAAACAAAACACACATACACTAGACAGGGAACTAAATTAATTCAAATGAAACATAAAAATAAATTAAAAGCATTGGCTAGTTCCAAAAATGTAAAACACTTAGAAAATGTTTCCAAGAATATATAAATAGATTATATCTTGACCTACTGAAAAAAAAAAAAAAAAAAAAAAAAACCAGAAATGTCTAAAAAGTATATACAATAATCCACTATTAGGACCAAAACAAATGTATTACTCAATATAATAATTCCAATAATTTAGCAAGATACAGTACAGGGTATCCAATTGCATAATGATGTTCACCGAAAACAAACTTTCATGAAAGCAAATACATATACACATAAACATTAGAATAGTGTAAAAAAAAAAAAAAACCCCTTATATATGTACATTTTGGCATGTAGTATTACTTTAAATTTAATGGAGCACTCTGTATCAATAAATTATATAAAGCTAAATAACCCCCCTCCACACACACATATATGTGCGCGCGCGCTATTCTTTAGAATAGAATCAGGAAATCTATATACGGTATCTATACGGTATAATTGTCAAACAAACGTTAGATATGTAAATTTAGGCATGTAGTATTAGTTTAAATGTAATGGAGTTTGTTGCATAAATAAAGGTTAAAAACAGACATGAATTTTAGTAATGTAAAAACACTGACGAAAGGAAAGGTATCAAATAAAAACAAACATACCGCCTATGGTGCCTCATTAGTAAAAACGGGCGTTAAACACCATTAAAGAACAAACAAACATGGCAACAAATATACACAGTGAAAATAAAACAAAAAGTAAAAAAATCTGATAGGCTTCATCTTTTGAAACACAAAATATTAGTTAATAATTCATGGAAAGCGTAGACTTTCTAGATTAAGAAATAATATTCATTGCGTTGATTCGAGGCTCAATGTTAAGATGGATAATAATATAACGTGACGTAAAAATAATACAATTTGTTACTTCAAAATGTGAACACAGGTAATTTAAATTAATAAATAATTTTTTTTGTAATCATTTATAGGCGTCTACTCTGTTAGCAAAATATAAACCCGGTCCCAACATTCAATAAGACGTTAAATGTTTGATATCAGTAATTCTTGTCTTCGTTAAACTGCCTCCTGCATAGCATTACTACAGAATGGCCATAAATGTATCCTATGAGATCAGGAAATATTCAACACTTGGCTGAGCATACTTCTTCATAATTTGGTGATCATGTAAGTGTTATATTGATGCAAATCCTATCTCCAATTCTTAAGTTAAACGAGAACTCAATGCGAAAGAAAACGAAGATGATTAACTAACAAATTATAAAATGCATTAAACTCATTTAATAGCATAATGGTTTATTGAATTTGGGGGGAGGGGGAGTGCGACTTTCCACTCTTACAAAAAAAATTAAACTGTGATTAACTCTCACGGTATATAAGAACTAGGAAATGAACATTCAGTGCAATTATTAGCAACTAGAATATGATTATTTAAATGCTTTACTTTTTCCCCTTTACCCAATGTAATTATTCTCACATTTTATATATTTTCTCTTTTTTGCGTCCGGTGGTAAAACTAAAAATAATTCTAGGATACAATTAAATCATTATGTTTGGACATTTTGCGAGGATATATGGTTTCTTTCTGGTGTGCATTTTTAAAATTAAGAATTCATATTTAAATTACAAGTAAACGCTGATTACAACTGTGACGTTTGTTAATGTTGAGAGTAGATTGCTTATTTTCCTACTTACAAGACATCAGCCATTTCTTCACTGACGTGGTAGAAATGCAAAGAACATATTAGCATTAGGCCCGAAAATTTCTTCAGAATCAGTAAATATTTAAATTTACAACAGTAATAGGCAAAAGTAATTGGTAAAACCTCAATCTTCATCGTTTCTCATTGATTTAATTTTGTTACTTGCAGTGGTTATTTTATCCAGTTTTAGAATTTTCTGCTAGTTTAAAGGCAATAAATTCTTCTTCGCTCTTTACCACCTAGGCTATTTAAACAAATACAATAAACAAATGCCACGATTTCACTGCAGCCTAGATTTGGAATATTCTTTCTCTGGGATGATAATAGAATTATATTCCTTGGAACAAGTTTTTTCTTTATCAATGAAAATGTATCTTCCTTGAACTTTATTTGTGTTAAATGAACTTCAGCAGATAGTCCGCTAGATGAAATGTATAACACATATTTTTTTTAAAAAAAAAAAGATCTGCCTTACAATGTTCATTGCCTGTAAACGTAAGCGGATGCGGAATACATAGTTCAATAAGTGTGTACGAAATCGGTATGATATATTTTCTTGTCTACGGCGCTTGTCTTTTATACTAAATTTCATTCCTGCATTTCGTGCAAGGAAAACAAAAGAAAACTAAGCAAAAAGGGGTCAAAGATACCGTCGTATTCCAACCATAAATTATTTCTAAGCATAAAATAAGTTCTACAGAAATATCACGCAGAAAAAGGTGTTCTTTGTAGCTGATTTCTCGGACCTGTGTCAGCTCTTGAGCTATAAAAAAATGACAGTTTCCAAAATTACTGGTTTGCGCTACTTTTACTGTTACTAACCTTGAGGTTCGTATCTCTGTGACATAGAAAACTTTACGCACCGAACTGTTACATTGTGTCTAAAATAACAGAATACTATTCTAAGAACAAGTTTGTATCTACCAAAATGCTAGGATATACACTTTGAACGGCTTACACACTAACCCCCCCCTCCCATTTGGCTTACATTAAAAAAAGCCCGGTATCACAGGATAGAGCACAGGCTCTTATACTAGTTTAGGCTTATTGCTATTTTTTCTTCATTTTCATTATTGCTTTTTCTCAATTTTTAATTCTTAATTTACATGTGACTACAGCTCGAGGTATTTTTGCAGCTATCTTTATACCTTCTGAGGCATCTCTGTCCTCTTAAAGTACGTGTCTGTTTATTATCTGACGCGATTCTGAAGATTTGTGCCTTCATTCCTTCCTTCCCCTACTCTTATGCTATGTAGCCTGTGGTACAGAATGCGACAGACATTGGAAGATAATGGGGCAAAGGTACATAATGATATTCTTTTTATTAAATTCTAATGTTTTATTATACTCTATAATCAAAATAATGTTAACTCTTTACAGAAACCACACAGATGCAATTGGATGCTAATAAAGCCGTATTAAAAAGCATTAATTGATAGTCTAGTAACCTAAATCTGGTAGATTTGCATATCTTTCCTTGTAACCTAAATCTGGTAGATTTACATATCCTTCCTTCATTTTTAATGACTCATATTTCAGTTACATAGAGTTAAACATTATACAAAGAGGTGGTATTTCAGCTGAGCAACATGTTATGAGTTTATCAAATACGTTTATCGTCTAAAATAAACGATTATACAATAGAGATTTGGTTTATTTACAGACGCTCTTTAACATCTCAGGTCATCAGCGTCCCATTCAATACACGACGTGAAACGGCCTACAAATTTTGCTACAGGCCTCTTCTTTCTGGCTTGAGGTTCTTTACGACAATGCCGTAAATGTACGACACGGGACCCACGGTTTTACTTCCCTTCCGAAGGAAGCCGTACTTTTTTACTTCCGACAAAAATCCATCGGTCCTGGCTGGGTTCGAACCCGCGATCTTGGGTTTAGGGGTAGGGCATAGTTACCACTACAACACCAGGACCGACTTATACAATACTTATCTTAATTATAAGTATAAAGGCGACCCTCTCCTTGGTCTAGTGCTAGTGCTGCTGACTGCTGGCCGGGAGACCCAGGTTCGATTCCAGGTACCTACTTAGGAATTTTTCTAAGTTAGGAAGCTCTGGAACGGGGTCCACCCAGCCTCATGAGGACAATTTAGAAGCTGCCTGGTGGGGTGGTGGCGTTCTCTTCGATCACGAAAACCGCGTGATAGGCGATCTGAGGGTGCCGGCATGCTGATCACATGCCTTGCTGCAATACTGCCCTTTATCAATGAAATCATAAGGCGGAGATGCGGAGGTCACCGTGGCAAGAAAGGCCCATGTGGGGCTGTAAATGTCATGGAAGAAATATAAAGGTTTTTAAAAAACATCTGTTTTCTAATGCAGTGGTTCTCGACATTTCCTTGACCACAAACCCCCTTTAAAATCTCTCACTCTAGCTGCCTTTAAGATTTAAATCAATGTATTAATTTTAACTTTACATCCTATATTTTCTTAAAGTTGTTCACTGCTGTTTTACAAAATTTAAGGATATAAACAAACATATGAATGAGGATTTTTTTTTCAATACTTGCCGCTGTGTGTCCTTACACAATGGTAATAATCATAATAATAACATGTATATAAATGCATAAAACATTAATATTAACAACTAGCATTCCGAATGAAGATGATGTTACAAGCCGTCATATATTGAGCTTATAGTGCAAATCTGTATTCTGAATTCTGATTATATGTTTTTCATGTTTACTTTTTTTTTTTTTTTTTCATAGCCCCAGCAGCCTATGTATTCGCTGCCGAAAGATACGTGTTGTTCGCAGAAAAATTATGACGATGTATATGAGTGTTCCCCATGGTCCATGATTTCGAATTATCTATTGGAAAGCTCCCTCCAGAACAAATAGAAGCTTACAATTTCATTCTAATTTATTTTATTTCAATAAATACATGCAGATTTGTGCCATGTTTAGTTTACTTGTAATTCATTTTTGGTATCCTTAGGTTCAAGAATAAGTGAATGTTAACCATATTCTTATATTTCATGGAGGGAGGACCTAGGGACTTCCCAGGTCGGAGGGAAGCTTGCTTAATGCACCGTCTCGTTTGATTACCTGAACTCGCATTTCTTCTACTGTTCCACGCTAAAATACGAACATATATTTGGAGGTTAAAGATATAGCAAGCGAATGTGTGTGTGTGTGTGTGTGTGTGTGTGTGTGTGTGTGTGTGTGTGTGTGTGTGTGTGTGTGAAATTATAAAGGCTAGAATTGAAAAATAGCCGGATAAATTTTCTTTGTGAATGGACATTTTGTATATAACTAAAAAATATTGGAGAAAGTTACAGTATTATTGGAAAAATAATTTTTCGAAAAGTTTACCACATTCTTGGTATAATTTTCACGTAGGATCTAAATTACTTGCATATCGATAGAGAATCAAATAAAGACTTTTTATTTACTTGCTGTATTCTAATAGTGTAAGATTTTGTTAAATTAAAGAAATTACTAACTTAAAATTCCAAGAGCTTACGAGAAGAACCAGTGAGGTGTGCCTCATGTCAATCTTTTTGTTTTTCGTTCGTTGATATTTAGTGTTGATATACGTGTATCACGTATATCAGGTTAAATTTATGCGACATCGCCACTATAATGAAACGCGTAACTTGAACTTTTAGCCGTGGGTTTAAGCACAAAGTGTATTATAGACTTGTTTGTCATTGAAATTGTCTGGTTATTTTATTTTTTCCTTTTATAAGTCAGTGAGAAAAACTGCATGAACTTGATGAAAAATCGTAAAAAACACATTGTTACATGTTCTAGCTAACATGGTTCAAATAGCATGCCGATAACTGAGGAAGGTTATATATATTCTGATAAAAAGTATTTATTGTACAGTGAAATTGTTTTCTGGGGACATATATGTGTGTTGCTACAAAATATCTTTGAAGAAGGAAATGGTCAGAAATGATAATATTAAGATAACCAACCTATGATTATTGGGATCACTTGGGAGACAAATATGGGATTTTCATTACCACCTTCAAGAAAAACGCTCTTTATTCTGTTACAAAGACTTTTTCTATGTAAATAAAATACAAATGTGAAATATTTCGTAGATCTTGCAAGCAGAAAGCAAGTGAAACGTACGACTGGCTAATTCATTTAATCAGTTGACAGCAGAGCAGCCAGCAAAATTTGTTGCGCAAAGGCAGGCCGAGTGGCTTTTATTCACTTAAAGAGTTTAATACAAACCTAAATAGTAAACCAAATCTTCGCACAATGATCTATGCAATTCATTTAAAGGTTTGATCGTTCTAATTTCCTGATGATAGAAATACTTTATTCCGGAGCATATTTTGAGAATGCCCAAAAGAATTTATACGTCAAAGTAATTTACAGTAGTAAAACTCACCCGGTTCACTATTTCGTAGTGGATTGAATAAAATGTTCGCTCGACGGAATGAAACCATTTTATGGTCTCTGATTTAACGAGCGAGCCACTTTTTCCAACGGGGTTTAGCAGGTACTTCCTGAGGTTATGAAAAGAGTAGATTTATGTTAAATAGCATACACCTTCAGCTTAGGATACACAGCGCGGGAAATGAAAAAGAAAAAGTACAATGGAAGAAAGAAACCAAACTGTTGTTTTTCTTTCTCGGTCTTTTGCCTGTCAGAGTTAAAAGTCACAAATAACTTTTATGCCGAGCGGGTCGACATCTTATTACCTTCCCAAATGTGGTGCTTGCGGCTGCTTCAAATACGAAGTGATGATTAGATGTAAAGTGGATTGAAATTATTCGGGAAAAACATGTTAGAAGAAAGGTTGTTCTAATAATTACATGCAAACCATGAAATCCTGTGGCTACAAAAAAGATTGATCCAAATACGATTCGTTCCATTAAAATACAACATCTAAAAGAATTACTCTGCTATATAAATAATTCGCTTTGTATTTAAATATTTGTTAATGAAAAATATTTTCTTGCTTTCTAATCGTTCTATGTAAACCGTAAAGTTCCTATTAAAATCTATATAAAAAAAGAAAACGGTTAGAGCAGGGTTCGCTACAGAGCAGGATTTTCGCACTGCAGTCGCTATTGTTCCTGTTAACGGAAGGAACCTTCGGGAGGAAGAGACGAGATGGAGGATACACCGGGAGGCCAAGATACCGCGGAGGCATGTGGGTTCCCTAACATTTCCACAGATGACTCCGGCGACTCGCGCTGACCAACCCCGGTTCGAGGCGTTCCAGGGGAGCACCCTCCGCCCAAGATAAAACTTACCAGGTGCCGCCACCACCACTACCACACCGCAAGACACCAGCCCCCTTCCGACCTCGTCTTTTAAGTCATGAGGAGAGAGTGGAATGTGGTGGTGATGGTAGTAATATTATTATTAGTAGCAGAGATGGAGGTGGTAGTAATATTATTATTAGTAGTATTAATAAATTCAGTGGTAGCAATAATAAATTAGTAGCAGTAAGTTTAGTAGTATTAGTAGATAATATCAGTAGTAGTAATGATGGTGGTGGCGGTGGTAATATTATAGTAGCAGCAGTAGTAATATTAGAAGTGGTGGTACTATAATGGAAATAATAATAATAATAAATTTAGTAGCAATAGTAATTAATTTAATAGTATTAGTATATTATATAAGCATTGTAGTAGGTAGTTGTAAAGGTGGTGGTAATGGTAGTGGTAGCAGTAGTAGTAGTAGTAGCAAGAAGTGGTAGTGGTGGTGGTAATAGTAATAGTAGTAGTAGTAGCAAGAAGTGGTAGTGGTGGTGGTAATAGTAATAGTAGTAGTAGTAGTAGTAGTAGTAGTAGTAGTAGTAGTAGTAGGAGTAGTAGTAGTAGTAGTAGTAGTAGTAGTAGTAATAGTAGTTGTAGTAGTAGTAGCAAGAAGTGGTGGTGGTCGTCATCGTCCTCGTCTTCGTCGTCGTCGTGATAACAGATGTACGTGTTACCAATAAAATATAATTTCAACAGGCGCAAGGGTCCAATGGGTACATGCTTTTTGTTTATACTAGTTCTGTTCGATTTTGTACAAGGTGTTAAATTAGAAATTTCACAATAGGCTATCTCAACAATTAAATAAGAAATAAATGAATAAAATACAAACCGAATAAAATAAAATGAATACATGGTCATTCATTTTTAAAAATATTAAAAACGTATATAAAAATATAAATATAAATACATTTCATTATGAACTACACACAGCTGGATTCAATCAATATGTTTCTCCCAACTCCTTCCCCGGTTATCAGCCCTTTCAAACTTGAATTGTCGCACTTTCATCAAATAGTTATCTCATCTCAACTCTCTCTCTCTCCTTTCTTGCCAGCCCAGCCTGACGTTCTCTTCTGTTCGATCACATAAAGTAGTGCAGTAGATACTGTCCCCTCCATTTTTACGCACCTGTGTATTCAACCAGAATGTGTCCAAGATTTCCCGTTCTCTCAGATGGGGCAAATTCTCCGCTCATAGTCGTGAGTGAACCTTTTCATCCGCCATGCCTCTAGTCTGAGCCACACGAGACTCTGTTTTAATGTACTGCCCCATCACCCATTCAGATTTTACCCCCGATTGTACTTCAAGAGAAATCATTTGTCTGCATTGCGCAATTGTGTGCTGCCTACCCACATCCCTGAAACGATTCTTAAACTTGCTCCAATATGCCTAAGTGACCAGGAAAAAACATAAAATGCCAAAGGTTGTTGAGCCCGGGACCTCCCGAGTACGAGTTTCAATCATTATCGCCTCGGCCACCCCTCTCAGTAATCTAAGTATAAAATCCATACTTCAATCTATGAAATAAATAAAACAAGAGAACAGAACGCTCCTTGCTCGGGATTAACGAAGTCTTTTGGAATAGCAGACGAGTACTTTACCAGGAATCTCCCTATTTGTGGGTTGTAAAACAATTTGTACCAGTCAGCATGCACTAACAAGAAGCTCATGTTAAGCTAAATTGATACGATGATATCAGTAGACATCCTGTCTCCGAGTCCTTTCGTTTTATAATTTAGAGAGGACAACAAATTTAATCTGGCTGCTTGTCCCAAAACATAGAGACAAAGTTGTTTCGGTAAGTTCGTCTACTGCTATTTAAGTTTATGGCAAGCAGTACACGTAGATTATTGAAATGCTTTCTACTTTCTTATTCTCCTTTCTGCTCTTAAGTAGAACCGGCACATTATTTTCCCTTTCAAGACACGCACCTTATGTAACTTCTTGGTCTTTCCACTTCCATTTCGTATCTTCCGCTTCATCTCCTTTCCAGGCTTTATATGCCAAAGTTATTTTAGGTAAGTGCTTCTGAGATATTCTGTCAACATACCCGTTCCATATTTGCTGCCTTTTCATGTTTCTGGCATGCTTTTTGCTCTAAGACATCTGGAGGATTTGTACATTTTTAATGCAATCCCTCCTTGTAAAACACACAAAAAATATATCCTCCTTCAACTTTAAGCTCATCCCTCTATATACATTTGTTGTTTATTGTGAATAATAGCACGAAAAGCAAATGGATTTTTAAACACAGTAGTATTTGGACAAATATGAATCTTTCTTAGGGAGCAATGTATATGACTGTTAATGCAAAATGACTCCAACTTATACTAGCTTCTGAAAACGCATTGTAGCTCTTTCTATTGATAAGCTGCCTAATGTTACTGTTTCATTATCAAGCGAGAATATGTGAGACACATTACGCACGCCCATGTATGTAATGTCACAAAGATTATAAGTATTCACCCAAGGACTTACAGAAAGCTCTGGGAATATAACATTATTATAATTAGCAGCAAATTTCTGTTAGTCTATAATCTATGACTCGCCATACCCCAAGGAGGGCTGTTGACCTACAGCGACGACCGCTGCCTTCTCTATCTCCGACACTGGGCATCATTGGTAAAGGGGAGTATTGTAAGGGGGCATGTAATCAGCATACCGTATCCATTCCAGACCTTCCTCATTCAGAAAAATTCCTAAGTAGGTACCGGAATTCCAACCCAGGCGTTCCAGTCAGCAACGCTAACCACTAAACCAGGGAGGTGGTCGTTAGTCAGTCATGAAATACATTTTAATTCATATTACTGAACAGTTTCACTGCAGATTCTCGGCACATCTAAACAGTAATAAACCTCACAGTTCTTGCAGCAATAACTTGAAAGTCATACTTTAGATTCCTACGTACAGCTATTACAAAATTTGCATTTATTATCTACGGAAGAACTACAAGAAAACTCGCTGATTTCATGAAAAGTATAATATCTGATGTTTGTTTATTCATGTATTGTGCTATATTAATTTAGTTTTCTTTTCCTTGTGATAGTATCAGAGTAATATTTTTTTTTCCCTGTAATATAAGCAATTATCACTTCAACAACATTTGTATTGCACTATATTCTGTTAGACTCGTGAGCGGGAGATCTGGGGTTCGAATTCCGCCAGGACCGTCCTCCCTGACTGAGGTTTTTTCAGGTTTTCCTCAGTCCTCATAAATGGCAAATGCCGGGGAGGTACCCTAAACTTAGGCCTGGAACGTTTCCTTCCTTAAAAAAAAAAATAAATCCTTTCCCAACATTTCATTTCATCTCATGTATCATCAGTGTCCATCGCCTCTGGTGCCTCAGTAGTAAAAACGGGCGTTAAACACCATTAAAAAAAAAAAAAACAATAATTCACTGGTTCCTCTACTTGAACTACCATATCGCAATTCATTAACTTTCCAACCGATTTTTTATGCAAACGGGAAAACTTTACCGTGCAAGTGTAAGTTAAAATAAAATACAACAGTTTAATTTGAATTTACGTTAAATTTGAAACATTTTCCTAATACATTTAAATATAAGCATACTTTGTTTTCTACTTTTCAAATAATATGTTGTTTACGCAGTAAAACATTACTATTACTATCAGCGTGTAGGCGTTAAATAAACTAGTCAAATGTTAAGAATTATATACTTGTGTTAACATCAAACTTTGCAGCATTGAATTATTTTAGCACATTATAAGAAATTACGTTTATATCAATATCTATTTTACTTCAATTATAAAACCAAACGTGGCATACGTAGAGAGTTAAGGTTGCATTAATTGCTAAAATATCCCATTATATTTTATGTAAATTAAACAACTTAAACCCTAATTTGGAGTCCTGCAGAACCTAGCACAGTATTGAACTTCTAGAATTTAAAAGCGTCACATCTATTAGAAATGTTTAAAAACCGAATTCCTTATTCAAATTAACTTTCCTTGTAATATTTTATTAAATATTGTTGGTCACCTAATCCATATTTTTGTTTCTGCATTACCATATTTTGGAAGATAACCGGTGTTGCATTTAATAGCATCAATGTTGCCAATTGGGTTACAGAGGCGGTTAATTCTAAATTGTTCAGTTAAGCTAAGATTGCTAGTTATTTACTGGAAACATCTACATAGAAAGAAAGTGAAATTAAGGAATATGAAGACGGCCAACGACAAAGTTGTACGGTATTGCCATATGGAAACAGGCAACAGTGAGGAAATGATTAACTTGGGGTAAAAATACTGTTAATAAATTATTTAAGGATTTTATTGTGCCGATATCTGCCATTTGTCCGTATTTATCGATTCGAACTTTCCTTTCCTCTTCTCCTTTCTTTAATAAATCCACTAGCCTTTATTTGGCAAAATCGTAGTCTTTTCCTATTGGCCCAAAGTTGGCTGTGGTTACAAGCATCGATCTTGTTGAGTGTGGCGTCATCTTTCCCCTTGTTTTAAACTTCTTGCCTTTCCCTTTTAGCTTTATTAGGTTCTAGAATCTCGGAAAATGTAATATTTTTGTCAGTCGTTCCATAAGACGGGAGCTGCCATTGCGGAATTCAATTAACAATAATTCAATCATTATCCGCCAATAGCGCCATCTGCCTGCGGGTTATCTCAAAATTTGTTAGGCAGCAGCAAAATCATATTTTCAATCGAAAATGTAGATTCTAGGAAACACATGTTATATTCGCAACAGGTTTCACAGGTATGAAGTAAATTATTTTTCTTCGTTTCTTACGATATTCGGTGCCGGTGAATCAGTTATTAAAATTGAATTTTCATGGGAATTCACCAAAAGTAATGTCAGTAACTTACATCTACTCTAATATTTACTGTTGTTTTAATTTATTTGTAAAATATTTGGAATGTATCAGGGAATTTTAATTTATCTGGTTCGCTGTGCTTAATTTGAAGTGTGTAAAATATCAAATATCAAATGTTTAGTTTTCAGATTATCTCCTTATATTGTTTCAAAGATAAGCATTTTCTTTAATATTTGCTGCATGTTGTTATTTTCATCAACTGGTACCGAAACTAGGCCCAAGGCCAGTTCCCAGTCCTTACGGACTTATGAACATTTTAAAATTTAGTTACACTTAGCACTTACAGATGCCAGAAGAATAGGAAGTCAGCACAGCGCTTTAAATATAATCCTGTGTGATGCTAACGTATTACTTGGACATAAAATGGCCTATCATTTTGTCCAGGGATCTCTTTTCAGGTATGGAGTCCTTTAACATGCCATAAATTTATAACGCGGGACCTACGGCTATAGGTTCCCTCCAGAGAACTTTATGTTAAATTGTTCAAATAAACCAACGTTAAATGTTTACAATTTTCTCGCATCCGTCCAAAGGTAATTTAATTTTCCTAAGTGCTATTTTTCAGCACGTATTGTGAATATGTTGTCGTGGCATTGATATCAGAATGAAAAATTAAACTTGTAAGGAACGGAGCTGAATTCGGAATTTGAAGCAATATTTTAAAGCAACAGTTGATGCTGTGTAGTGGGCCACCAAAATGGAAAAAGTGATCAAGAACTAAAATGTTATATTTATTGCATGACTTATTATCCTTAAGTCTTAATGATTCCAATGATACCTTATAGAATAGCACACGGTACAAGTAGTGTTGATATGTTTTCTGTAGACTATGAGACAAAAAATTAAGTTAAATTCTTTTAGATTTTATTCCATAATTATACGAAGCCAATGGCCAATTAGAATATAGGAAATTTTACAAAACTGTATTTAATGGATATTTGTGGCTAAATACGGGCAGTATTTTCTCCCACAATAAATTTCTATTGAATTTCTGATCATAACCTATTTGAGGTATCATGCACAACACGACTATAGGTGGCAGAGTACCTGTCCCAGTTGAAATTCTCTAACTCGGAGCGCATATATTTCTAAAGAATGATTGAAAACAGGTTCAATAACACAGAGGCATGTAATTGTGTAAACCGCATATGTTGCTATTAAGCGGTAAACAAATGATACCATGTGATATGAGAAACTCTAATGTAATAGTCGAAGGCTAAAAGGTAGAGTAAAGGATTCAATCTTTAATTTCCCCCTTCAGTATCTCTAACCTTGAAATCCGATTTTAGGTGATTCTAGAAGTTTGTAGATTCTGCGACCATGTCCACAATTCACAGAGAAAGCAAAAAATGAAAATACAATAGACTGACACGTTTAACCCCAAGTATATCCGTTCGGTCGTTAACGATCCATTTAATAAATAATAGCAACAGTCAACAGCTATTTTGCATCTGACATGTTATATTTAAATTAGTACTAGTTTTGTGCATACAATCCGAATCTGCCTTTTAAAATGTGCTAACACGTATAAGTTTTGAGAAATTTAGAGTTTAGATTTTCTATTTTGTCTTTCGCTATTTTCTGTTATTTCGTTTACATGTTTTATTTGTCTTGTTCTTTGTTTGCTATTATTTTTATAATATGATGTATTATAGGTTCTAAAATAAACTAGAAATAATTTTAAAATCCAATCCTTGATGCCAAGCTCATAAATCTCGAATTAGCTACTTGGTCCCCTTTCAAAACAATTGTTAATGACATTCTGGGTAACAGATAAAAAGTATATAAGTATGTTTCCTTAGTAAATGATCTCGGGGAACGTCAAAAACATGGAATGTAGAATGTCTCTTAAAATTCACTTTTCACATTCGCACCTTGGCTTCATTCCGCAAAATTTTAGTGCCGTAAGCTTGAACGGTTTCTTTATTTTGGAACATCAGGGGCGCTGGAACCCTTCCATGATGGGCGACTACTGTTGGTGTCTTCTTAAGAAATGCGATGAAACACCATACAAAAGAAGGCACTCATTTCAAAACGAAATAAAGATTAAAACTATAACTAAATTGTGAATTAAATGTTATACATATATATATATATATATATATATATATATCCACAAAAACCCTACTGAGTTCTAAATCTGCATTTCTCGTTTATATTAATGTTCGTCATTTGTGTTTTTTTTAATCATGATATGAATCTAAGTACTGTGACCTCATAAAGAGAAACTCATTTTTCCGTTAAATACTGCAAATCAAAATTATGTAAACACATATTTATTAGTTCTAAATGGAATTGTTTTGATTCATTTAAAATAATTAACGTACACCCACATTGAATTGCATGCGTGTGTATTAGTATGGTGCACGAGGAAATTTGATGTGATATAGAATGTGTTTTCACTAAAGTCAACAACCCAAATTTAGATAGGATCATTATATTTCAAACCAAATATAGAAAAAGAAGTTGAATAATGAGATTTATAAATACACCCCTGTGTGTTTTTGCATACTTTTGATTTTTACTATGCTAGAGGAACTTACTTTGAACTGCATATCCAATATAGTCATTCCCAATAATACTACTACACTATACTATGTTAAATTTTCCCGCTTTCTTTAGTTAGCAAATTTCCTTACACATGTCAGGCAACTTCTCGCTTTATTTGGGGTAAATTTTATGTAAATTAAAATGGTTTTTTCCCACACATTACTTCTTAAGTGTAAGTAGAATACTGCGGATATATTAATAATACATATTACTTAACTATAAAGCGCGAAAAGCCCAGAAATCCATTACTATATAAGTAAATATGTGAAAAAATTTATATTGCATTTTTATGAAATATTTTTGTCTGGTATAACCTTTATATACATTTGTTGTTACTGTTTTAAGGATGAAAAATTTACAACACGTGACATTCCCGAACCAAGATTTTATTGCACCTTTACTAAAATGTAGTATGCAATGAACCCATCGGGATTGAAGCAGCGATTTTGGGCCTACGAGGAAGTATGGTTACCATTAGACGATCAGGACCTAATGAAAAGAAGAAGGCAGCTGTTCAACCTCATCTGTCCGAACAGTGTACTTGGGCAGAATAGATAAAATAGGACAGAACATAGCAACATAGTAGAATTGGAATCAGGAGCATTCCTGTTGTACCCTGGTTCTGGATGTTGGTGCAAAACAATACTGAGATACTAGCAAAAATGAAAGTTCAGGGAACGACTTTCTTCAGAAGGTATGAAAGTTAATCCTATCTCCAGTTCATCAAAATCCACAAACTTGCGAAAGAAACTTTAAATCTGCAGCTCACTTTTTTGTGAACCAACCACGACGCAGATGTTTTATGAGCAGAAATAAAACGTGAAAGAACGCTAAGCTCTATTGCATGACAAATGTTGCTAAGTTTAATATGTAACTCGGAACAAACATTCTAGATAGAATGATTTCTTCACATTTATTGTTTTGTGTATAAATATGTTCCAGTATGAACTGTTTTTATTATATCCACTTCAGAATTCTACCTTAAAATAGTAAAATAAAACTATATATTATATTGTTGGCTAACCGAATGTAGTACACCCATTTAAAAACCAAGAGAAAAATAATTACGACTGTAAATGGTTCAATATGGAACTAGCATTCACGGTGCACACTCTTGATTTTGCCTGTCAAAACAACGAATAACTCCCACATGCTAAGTGTTCTGTTGAAATTGTCTTAGCACTTCTGAAGGTTTATGTCATACACCTTGTGCAATGATCTATTGCTTTCATCATCAACCTGTGTGATGATGAAAGTCCCTACTAACTGTGAACAGAAATTGATGCATTTGGTTGCGATCTTCTCATCGATTTAAATTACGGGTCTTTTGTTTGTATCTGATAGTAAAGTGCATTGGTATTCAATCAAACAGCCGATGTTCATTCGACATTGTTATTTCACGATTGTGAAAATGTTTATAACTTCACAAAGGGATTTTTATTTAAAAAGACATTACAAAGGTGGCTAAGATTTAATAATTAGTGAGTGGAATAAACATTTCAACACTAGTCAACCAACACGGAAGACAGTTTACAATTTAAGGAGACGTTTCGGGGATACTGGATCTTTAGCGGACTGCTCCAGACCAGGTAGGCCAACATTAAATGATAAGTAGACTAAAGATTTTACAACGATTAAGATCTTAAATGCCTACTCATAGTCTCTCTTTGTAAACAGGCTGTTTCAAAAACTTCTGTTCGAAGAAATTTACATGCAAACAATTTCAAGTGTTACATACTACGTCTTGTTAATGGCCTATTGGAAAAGGAACCTGATCATAGGATTCAATTTTGCGAGGTTATATTAAATGAAATGAGGGAATTTTTTGAATGGTATTTAACGCCCGTTTTTACTGCTGAAGCATCACAGGCGGTGTACACAGATGATACATGAAATGATATAGTAGGAAAGTATTTTCTAAGGAAGGAAACGAAACGTTCCATCCCTAAGTTTAAGGCACCTCCCCGGTATTTGCCATTTATGAGGACTTAGGGAAACCTGGAAAAAACCCCAGCCAGGAAGGACGGTCCTGGCGGGATTGGAACCCCAAACCTCCCGCTCACGAGTCCGCGCCTTAACGACCTCGGCCACCCGTGGCGGTTGAAATGGGGGATAATGACGAGTTGTCCTCGAAGGTAATTTGGAATGATTAGACATCTTTCAAGTTGACACGCCACGTCAACAGACACAGCTGCATCTTTTGATATGCTAGGAACCATAGAATGGTCTTTGACCAATTGAATCAACTTGGTGTTACTGTTTGGGGTGTCTATCACGGAGTTATTGAACTACGGATCTTGATGGCACAATAACTGAAGAGAAATACCTGGAAATGTTAGCTACTATGTCATTCCAGGACTATAAATGCATGACTATAATTTCAACCTGCTCTACTTTAAACATTATGGTGCTCCAGCACATTATGCATTATGTGCGAAACTGCATTGATGAGTATTTTCATGATAAAGTTATTGAAAGGCTAAGTTCAATAGAAATGCCACCTAGATCGCCATAATTTACTCCATTCTATAAAACCATAAACACTTGAGGACTTAAAGAAGCTATTCAAAATGTTTAATAAATCGATACATGTATGCCTAAGCTTCCCAGATCACCTGCATAAATGTATTAACAGAGTTTGAAAGCCATTTGAGAAAGACATTTATAAATAATAATCTTCATGTAGATTCAATAAAGTGTTAATTCCATTGTACTGTAGTTTTCATTAAAATGGGTAGTGACTTTTGGCCCATTGTGTACATACAGCTCCAGAAAACAACAGTGAAATCCATAGAATTTGAATTAACAGTTTTATAGTGCACAATTTTGCAGTTGCCATAGAGGCAGGTGCAGTTAGTATAATATTGTTACATAATATAGTCAGTCTGTTTAATAGTAATTAAGAGAGTGCTTAGTAAGTAATTTACACAGCACTCTATTAAATTAAATAGGCTCGTTTCAAAGAATAGCCTCACTTTTGTTCGCAGCTTCTTATCTGTCTAAACTAATTCAGAAGTGTTAAATATATTAAGAAACAGAACATTGCAAATTGTGTTGCACAAGGTCCTTTAAACTTCCTTCAAACATCCAGTGTTTTTTAAGCGTTCTTAAGCAACAAATAGAATGAAAGTAAACTCATTAGAGCTAAGTATACCAGAAAAGACACATAACTGTAATTCTTTGCTTTGTGAAACACAAGGGTTAGGGAGTAATAAATCTCATTTTATAGCCTATAATGATCAACAGGGAACAACACCTGATACACTGCGTTCATTTTATGCAATATTGAAATAAACGTACAAGACCCGGATAACTGTTTTCAAACACAAACTTACTTTTATTATTTATGATTTTATTTCCAGCCACAGTAAAGAATTGCTAAGAGCAAAGGAAAACTTGGCAACAGTGCAAGAAAAGACGAAATAGTGAATGACTGTCATTCCGTCACCATGTCTTACAGGCAGCCCGGGTACGACAGACGTCCTCTCTGCAACTAAAATACCTTCTTTCTGAGAAACCCTAACGATTCGGATTTATATTACTGTTTCTGCAGGTAGACAACCATGAAAGCGAAAAGTGTTACAAGGATGCAAAGATAACAGGTTCTGTTCCGTGCGTATCACTTGAGAGATTGAAAGCCTGACCCAAGGTGGAAAAGTGGTCAACAGATTCTATGTTCTTTCACATCGACATTTTTCTATTTTGTTTTAGCTTCCCGAAAGCTCAAAAACAAATAATAAAACGTTTACTTATGAATTTCCGAGTTTTAATTATTGCTATGAAAAATTTATCCAAATTTTAATGTACGAAATAAAAAATATTTGCTGTAATTCTGTTAAATTGCGGAAGAACAAAAGGAATTCGTTTCCGTTTCTTCCCTCTGGCTGGATTACGTCCTGCATTGGTATCAGTCTAAAAGAGAGAGCACCCATATTTACTGCTGAGGCATTACAGACGGTGGACGCTAATAATACATTAGGTGAAATGATAAATTGGATAAGAATATTTTTACGGAAGGATGCGTTCCAGGTCTAAACTTTGGGTACCTCCCCGGCATTTGCCATTTATAAAATAGAGGCCAAAATTTGTAGACCGTTTCACGTCCAGAATTGAATGGGACGCTTATGACCTGAGATGTTGAAGAGCGTTCGCCCCCCCCCCCAAATAATAATATAATAAAATGAAATAAAATAAATAAAAAATAAGAGAGGGAAAACCTAATAAAAAAAGTCGGGGAGGACGTCCCTGGCGAGAATAGAACCGAGGACCTTACGCTCCAAATTTCGACTCCCCATGTAGACGTAAATCAAGTTGGATGCGCCTTCACTTTGATGGACAAGTAACCAACCTTCACATCTCGATCTATGCACTCCACAATACAATAGATAGAAACTGTTGATAAATGTAAGAAAACTGGGAAAGAAAAGCCAGGAAGGAGAAGTCCCCGGGCGAACATCCGACTCAGAAGGTCTTTGATAAATGGAGAGCATTTGAAAATCAACTTCAGGTCTAGTCAAGCCGACTCAACTCTCCCGACAGCAACAGTCACTTATCTGGGATCAATACCTTTGAGGCAGCCTTACCCTTTGTCCTATTTTCCTTGTTTCCCAAAAACTACTTCAGAAAATACTCCTCTACCTTACAGAATGTGGTTTGTGTCTATGGTAGTTAGGTAACTCCAAAAAATGAGCGAGTGGACTTTGTTGTCACTTACTTTTGTGGAAGTAAGACTTCTCTATTTGTTCGCGCTTTTACTTGACCATTTGGTGCAAGTGAAATTACAGTGCTTGGCATCTAGTTAAAGTATTCGGGGTTAATCCCGCCTGGAAGATACAAAGGTTTTTACTGTCTTTAAAAGGCGCCGGTGAACTTCACAATGAGTCACCATCATTAAAAGAACTTTCGACCAGATATAAATATACTTAAAGCAGAAACTACCAATGTTAACTGTTAATAATCAATCAGGACTTACTAAAACGAATCAATAGTTTTGTATATTTTGTACGTACATTCAGAACGAACATGCCTGTGAGCAATTTTTCGTAAAGGTAACAGGAATACCAATACTGATTAGGAAATTAAAATAATATTCTCTTCAATGATGTGTGGAAAGAAACAGTTCTCACAGAGGAAAACTGGAAATTAATATTTTAGTAGAAATCTCAATTTCCCAAGAAACTGGAAAATTTGTTTAAACCTTAACCCAATAGAAAAATGTTGGGGGAAAGCATATTAAACAACTCCATTCAATGTTGAAGTGCAAAAGCTAGTTTCATAAAACGCAAATGTGGTCTTTTTATAAATTTGGCAGCAGATTTAAATTGCAATTGACATTTTCCCCCTTTCCTATATTGTAACATTTTTCAATGTAATTCCAGTTTATGACTAAGTTATTAGCGTGAAATTTATTTGAAGTATCGAAAGCAGTTTATGCCATGTGATATATCGTGCAGACATCAAATGCCATGCACTCATTCCGCAACGTAATCTGAGTTTGTGTTAACTAGTAGAAACCGGTTACCAGTAGGCACAGAATTCTTGGAAAGACCTGAGTTAAAGTTACACTGACGGAGGCAATTTATATTGCTCAGTAATGTTAATTATGCACTCTTTGCAGTTATATTTGTGTAGGAAATGCGCGTTAAGTCTTTCTACTGTGGATTTATGAAAAAAAAAAAAATACTTTTAAGTATAAAGAAATCATACAAATACTGTAGGCGAGAAGTTTGGGATACATCTCCTTCAAGAATTGTATTTTTGGTGAACAAAGATAGAACCCAAGGCGTTTTTATTGACAAGAAGCCGAGACACAAAAAAGTTTTAATAGAGAAGCTTGATGAAATAGGCTAACTACTAGAAATTTCTCCTGTATACTCTTTAACACCATTGGTCTCGCAAGTTTGTGTATCTGTCGGCAGTGCGTATACAGCTACGGAGCTGCTGCACCTTCATCAAAGTAAAATTACTGCTGTATCTAAAATAAAACTCTTGGAGGAGCCTACACAGTTTATAGTGTTCAGGAGGATCAATTGCGGCGTCTCAAAACATATTCAAAAAGAATAAGACATGTCTCATAGCGGATGGCAAGCACTTCGAGCATCTACTATGATGATGAATGGAATATTATTATTTTTATTTGTTTCATTTATTTAATTAATTTTTTGGGTGTAGAACGCCCATTTTCACCACTGAGGCACCACAGGCTGTGGGCACTGATGCTACACGACATGAAATACATTGGGAAAGGGTTTTTTAAAGAAGGAAATGTTCCAGACTCAAGTAAAGGGCACCTATCCGGCATTTGCCATTTATGAAGACTGAGGAAAACCTGGAAAAAATCTCAGTCAGGGAGGACGGTCCTGAGGGGATTCGAAAACCAGACCTCCAGCTCACGAGTTGGCGCCTTAACGACCACGGCCACCCGTGGCGGTGAATATGAATTACTGTTTGGTACTAATAAATAACGAAAGAAAAGAAAAAATCGCGACTTGATTTCCTTCGGCAGATAGCAAGGCTGTTACGCAGCAACATCGCGTCAGCAAAATCCATTTCGGATTGCATGGCGGAATAAGGGTCCTATATAAAGAGTAAGGTAAACAAAACACTGCAAATTTTACAAATACCTCCTTGAATCCCGCTGCCGTCTTGGAGATCCTCTTAAAGACCCGAATGTGCTGGCGGTGCAGCAGTCTTGCAAGGGACTTTTTTGCTAATTAGAAAGCTTCCGCTAATGGTACCGATCAAATTATATATTTTTAGGTCCCAAGAAAAAGAAGTGAGCCTCCAACAAATCCAGTCGGCATATGAAAAGACAGGTACGTGCATGCACAACATATGCAGCAGCGAACGTGTCAGGAATTGAAGATGACAACATTTGGACAAGTTATCTGTCGGTAATATTCGCCGCCAATCGCCACAATGAAGTCCGAGACTTCTAATATGTGACTCACGGATTCCGCTGAGGAGGGGGAAGAAAACGATGTTAGGATTCAAGCCGCTTCACATGCTAAAGGCGATGTTACATGAACAGGAGGAAGGGGGTCGCACAGAAAGAATGCCCGCTAAGAAAGCTTAAAAACCTACGCTTCATGAAACCAAACTAGGCGGAAGTTTCAACAAAAGAAGCACGTCCATTTAAAATAAAATAAAATAAAATAAAATAAAAAACCAACAGTCACTTCTCGGAAATACAGACACAGAAAAAATTAATTCTATTTTAACCGTCATGGTTGGGTTTAATCGAAAATATGTTAAGCCTACTTTGCTATTTGAGATTGCGCTACGTTTACTTCACTTAAACTCCGTGATGTGGACTAAAAACACGTGACTCAGTGACTGCTTAGATACTCAATGCACTGAAGCAACCTACGAAAGTTTACATATGAATAATATAATTTTAAAGGCAAATTTGTTAAATAACAAACTGTGACACGAGTTTAATTACTGCAGTCATTTAATTAAACGGAACTTCAAAGTAGCATATGCTGCAACCCAACTCCACGTGCTCCTGGCTGGATATGTTGTTCATGAAAGGGTCACTTTTGAGTGAACGTTGCAGAAAACGCAGCGCCCTCATACCACTGTTTTGTAACTCTGTGACATATTTACGAGCCAAACTGAACCGGTTCGTGCGAAAGCTAACTCAAGTTTCAAAACGTAACAAGTTCGCCTGGTAGGGAGCCGCGTTTGTATGCAATAAATAAAATGGTTAGTTTATCTACTCATTAATTTAATTTTGAACATCTCTGAACTAGCGGATTTCGCTGCTTAATTTAAGCGTCTGTCCATAGAAACATGGAAAATATGCATATGGCCGGCATTAAATTCCCATGAGGCCATTTGAACACCAAAAAATCTGTGATGGTTAACTGAAAAGAGGCATAAAAAGGTAATAAACACGCCCTAATGCGAGACTTCGCCAACCTGTTGGAGGCTGCGTGATTGCTAGGCAGGCTCAAAATCACAGCAGTATCTCGCTTTAGATACCCTGCTTTATTGTAAGAATTCCAAACTTCAGTGGTAATACATTGCGAAAAGTTCCACATTTACTAGAGACCTTGGATCATTTATTCCACACCTGAGAATGCACGTCGGTATCTGAACCACTTGTTTATATCCCACTACCAGTCCAGTTGCGACGTAAATGTCATCTTCAAAAAGAGCCGACACATAAATTGAATACTCATTTAGCTACTGCCAGTATGTTTAGTGAATACTCACTTATAAATTAACACATCTTGACTACAGATATGCATGTTAGCTATATGAATAAATTACCTTTGCAAGAGCCCTAGAGAGAATAGAACACTTTTCGTAAGTACTACTGCTTGGTTATCCGCTTAAGACACAAATGCCCATAGTTTCCAAAATGGTACATTCACAAAAAAAAAAAAAAAAAAAAAAAGACTCTCTAAGTATTAAGTTATAGTACATTCGTTTGGCAAAGTGCTCGCTCCACTTAGCCTCATACTGTCACCACCAGCCACATTCTCCATGGCAGACAACTTTGATGGTTGAGCGGTTAAAAGCAGGTGTCTAGCAATGGGAAATACCGAAGTTCGAATCGTACCCATGCGTGAATTAATTATTTTTTTTTTTTGCATGTAAAATAATGTTTGGTATACACATAATATATCTTTCGATTTGAAACACTTGCTTGAATTTTAAGGTATTTATGCTCAGTCACACACACACAGAAATTCGAAATATATAGGAAATTAATCATTATTTTTAAATGAAATAAAGGCTATTTATATTTTCTATTTAGTTTTCCTTTATTAATATTTATTAATGTGACATTTATTTTGAAAACGAGATGATTAATTTACGATTATGTATTTGAGCGTAAATGCCTTAAAATTAAATTATATTTTATGAATTAAAATATATATTGTTGCCATATATTAAAACAATTTTACATGCATAATCTGACAAAGATAGTTCAAACATAACGGGTATTTGAATCTACGTAGTTAAGTTACTAGATGTGTGTAGGTATGCTTACGGAAAGAGAACGCCACTCTATAACAATCCCAAAGCATAAGCCGAAACCTCGTTTTTAAAGAGACCTACAAAATCACCAGTGAAAGAAATTATGATATACGAAGACATTTTAGCCTACTATTATTTCGTCTATTTCGTCTTTAATTAAACATGAAAGCAGCTCATTATAGCAGTTCAGCTTATATTTGTTATAATTTTGTTGAATCAAAATGACAAACCTTTTCCGCCAACGCTGCTTGTAAGTGGTTCAAAAAATTCGCTTATTCTGCTTTTTCATTTTCATCTGTTCCACTATTATTTCAGTTACAATGATAACCATAGATTCCGAAACTTCCATGCTTGTGTTTTAGTCAATCGCACGCAACAATTTTTTTTTTCTTTTCCCCCCTTCATCGTGGTTTGGACGCAAACCTCAAGCATCGCCTCGCCACAAGCCTTGCGTGACGTTATCGTGGAATCAACTCTCGCGATTCCAAGTTCTTTCGCTTATCGTAGACATTCCTGTCAATCCCGAAAACAAATGCTCCATCTTTCGTCAGAATCGAAGGAAAGGCTGATGCGAGAACAAAGACGTTTATTTTGCTGTGCGCGGGCACCCTCTTCCTGGCATGCCGAACGATCGAGGCTTTAAAAGGAACCGGAGTTCCGCGTTTTACTATCAATGGCAAAAAGTGGTGGTTTCACTTAAGCTTTTAAGAGGATTGGAAATTGCAAAAAAAGAAAAAAGAAAGAAAGAAAGCAATGCAAAACAAATTAGTTCAGTAACTTTTAATATCCAAAGCTTTACTTTTACGCTCATATATTACACTTTTAGTTATTAATTATACATTTCAATATAATTGCTTAAAGACAAAAAAAAAAAAAAAAGAAAAAGAAAGAAAGAAAGAAAGAAAAGAAAAGAGAAAGAAAAAAAGGCTCAACTCTAAAGTATTAGAATCTTTGCGTTAAGAGGATATATTTCTCTTTTTATGTCTGTTATGTATGAATTACAAATGACTACTAAAAGGGAGTAAATAAACACGCCCATGCAAATTTAAGACATTTAATTATTTTGTTGCAGCTGCTTTTAAAATGTAAGGTATTTAAAATAACTTAACAGCAAGTTAATCTTTAAAAAATGGAATTTATGAGTCAAATGAGTCAAATATACAGAGTGGACACACACTTTCGATCTATTTTCATTAAATAATTGTATATGAAATATAAGATTATGTGATATATATACAGTATATACTTAAATTTGTATTATGAACTTAATTTTACTCATTTCAAAGAATTGTGTCCAACATTCGCATGCAACCCGAAAGATATTTGTAATCATGTCGCCTGAAATCGCTGCACATTATTCTCGAATAAGATTCTCAAGGTTCTGGAAATCTTTTTCTTTCCTTTGTATGCTCGTTACCCGATAAATTATCTAACAAAAAACATCAATGGCGCCAAATGCGGCGAATGTGATGGCCTTATTGGAGATGAACCTCTGCCTATCCATCTGTTGGTAAATGGTCGATTGAGGCATTCTCTCACATTCAACGCAAAGTGACATCATTTTGAAAGAAAGCTGTGTCCATAATGCCATCCAGATTTTTCGAGTAAACTGCCGTTGGATAGATGAATGAATGCATGGATAATCTAGGGAGGATGATTTTCTGTACTTGAACTTTGCTCACGGCTGGCCATTTGTGCTGCGCCCAGCAATGGAACCCCTCCGGGAGAAAGGGATGAGTTGAGGGAGACACCAGACGTTCAAAGATTCGTGGGAGGTACTGCTCGGACGTAGTGAGGTCTATAACATGTTTCCAGATAGAACACCCTAATGCCGATGGAGGGCCGCCCTTCGAGTTGTACACGCCGGGGTAGAAACCTTTACAAAGTGCAAGCCACCATCATACCGCGCCGGTGCACCTTTCCCTGGCTTTCAGCCCTATAAGAGAATCTACGGAATGAAATGATATGAAATGGGAAAGTGGAAAATTCGTGGAATGTAAACATCCATCCCGTGTAAATGACATGGGGAAATCATGAAAAAAAACCTAGATCAGGAAGGAAATTGAACCCGATACCTAGAGAATGCGAGTCCCGAGCGTTGCCGCCTGAGCCACCGTACTCGGTAAACTCCTGATACACCTCTGCACATGACAAATCGCACAATCAAGCACTGACAATGGCCACTCGTTCCTCTTAGAGCATTCCGTAGTCAATTACTTCATAAAATGTTTTTTTTTTTTAAAGCTTTATAGCACAGTACTTTAAAATGGATAGCGGCAAAGCTAAAATAAAACAAAATATACATTTATACATACAATATATATTTATTTCAGTTACGACAAACCATTATCTCGTGAAAATCAATCGAAACAACTTGTCCACTATGTATTTGAGTTTCATTTCACTAACTCCAACTTAGAAAACCTTCAGTCATCCGTGGAAAAAAAAAAAAAAAAAAAAAAAAAAACCCAAATACCAGTTTTAACATATTATATATACAGAAATAAGCAATATAGAGAAAGGAAGCAAAAAGAAAATCGGACAGTTCGCTACAGTTAGAAAATCTACAAGTGGACACCCAATCGTTTGTAACCAAGATGCACTACTAGAGTTGTAACATTTTAAGTACCCTGTGCATTAAACAGTTCTATATGAAATTTCAGATTTTCATTTTCTAAAAAAATGCATTATTTTCAAAAACTATTGAACCATGAACAAATAAATTTGGAAAAATAAGGTATTCACGTAATATGGTAATTTTAGCAGTATATTAGTTTGTTTAATTAAATGAATCTTAATGAAGTTGTACATTTGTGTGTAATATGCAATAAAACATTCACAGGTGCATTTAATCATAAAATATTCCTCTACATGTCCCAATATAAAGCTTTTACGATATAAACACGAGTTATCAAGCTGTGATCAGTACATAATGAGAAAACGCAACGTAAAACATTGAATTATTATATTTGTAAAATAGAGCATTCCCGGCTACCTATTAGAACCGTTCGGTACGGTAGTATAAATTTCATTATATTTACACTGAAACAAAACACATTATAGCACTATACATTATTAACATATAAACACAAAACTATTCAGTCAAGTTGAAATATCGCCGTATAGCTCTAATCGTGGACGGAGAAGAATGTCAAAATTATCACCTATATTTCATAAATTTAAAAATATTCTTCATGTCTAATATCGGAGGAATAAACAACTATTATTGCTTCCTGCACAAGTAGATCTGGGTTCGGTGCCACTGCATGCTTTGCCCTGCAGTGCAAACCAGTCCACATTTTAGCATGTCGAACTAGTTTTAATAACAGTCTTAAGACTCTACCCGAATAAAATCAGTTCACTTTTCATGAACTAATGCAAACTAGTGGAAACACAAGCATTGACCAAGTTGCAACCTTTAAAATATAGATACATGCACAATAAATATTACAGTTCTTACCTCATATAAATTCCTTATGTTTATGTTTTTTTAAATACAGCAATAATTTAAGTACGGACATATAAATTATGGAAAGTTATGCCTGTCTGAATACTTATTGCATCTAAAACGTGTAGCCCAATGTGTGTGCAAGTAATTTATTGACCATGATCATTGAAATACCGAAGGGGGTAGTTCAGGCGATAAAGCATGCGACTAACATTTGGAAGGTCCCGGGTTTAAATCCCTTGGGATTGCCCATCCTGGTTCTCTCTCTTAACGCCACGAGTGACCGAGGCGCGGGTTCATGAGCGAGAGGTCTGAGGTTCGATTCCCACCAGGATCGTCCTCCCTGACTTAGGTTTTTCCAGGTTTTCTTTAGTCCTTAAAAATGGCAAATGCCGGAGAGGTACCCTAAACTTAGGCCTGGAACGCTTCCTTTCTTTAAAAAAAATGTTTCCTTCTATATCACTTCATCTCATATATCATCAGTGTCCACCACCTGTGGTGTTTCAGTAGTAAAAACGGGCGTTTAACACAGTTCAATGTCTCTTTCTCTGAACTTAAGTGATTAGATGAATAAAGAGACTTGGCTCATTTTACATTCCTGGAGTCTATCTCCTTGGGAGCGCACATTCTGTGTATTCATTTGCTTCCGTAAGCTATACACGAGGTCTGAGAAACAGATGTTTTTTCGCACAGAAAGGAGCTATAGTAACATGGATCGCTCACACAAAATACGGTGTAATGTTAAACACAATATAACTATGAAATAGTGTCATATATGAGAAAAAATTTACGTATTAATTGTTAAATGCACTATTACACTATTGTCAAATTTTTAGAAAGTGAACTGCAGCCTGGCAAGATAATGAGATTTTCACTAAAATTATAGTAACGATTTTGACTTATTGATCTGTTCCGTCTGCAGACTCAAAATTGATTCCGCCGTTATTTTCTGAAACGTTCAGCATTTTACGAAAAATTAACCTTCTCAGTTTTATAGTGGTTAATTATACTCCTTCAAATTAATTTTATCTCACAACTGTTAAAGAACGTGAGTGAAATTTGAATCACTCCTTGATTTATTTCGGCCAATATTACTCTCCTTTTTGGCATTTTTGCTTCTATTTTATTGTTTTGATAAAGACTCTGTTTGACTGTAACAATATGACATAAAATCTATTTGTCAATATCATTTTCTGAAATATTTTGCTATTTTGATTTTTCCCAAAATCATATGTTCTTCAGAAATGTCCACATAATTTTTTCTCAAATATGTTATGATCTCTAGATGGCACTGATTTATTTATTTCTTCAAACTAATTCCTTACATTTTTAAAAGGAAATTAATTTAAAACGTAACAAACACTAAAACAACGTTTTAAATTGTCTTTAAATTGTATTTTGTGGAATGATCAATTAATGTAAAATATCCAAGCATAATTATATTATATTTTTCAAACCAGCTAAGAGCAGCGTTCATGTAACATATCACATACATTATGAACAAATATTTAGGCAAAACACTTGAGACAGAAATGTTGGTTAAGAAATGTGTTTTTGACTGAATTTGCTTTAATCATATTCAACTTGTCAGCAAGTTTCATTACTCTGTGAAAAACGCCGGAAAAAAACTATACTATCAAAACTTACAAAACAATATGCAATATAATTCTCTATTCGTTGTAACATTAATTTCACACACCTGCCACAATTTGGTTAAAACAGATATCATGTGTTGAAGGTTTCACCATAAATAACCTTTACCCATCATAAAAATATCGCTCTGGTGTTTATACTGTATCATAATTTATGGTGATGAGACAGCTCTCCCGTTTTGGGAACGCACAGGGGTTGTTGCTATACATACTGCCATTTCCGCCCGACTCCCCAGTCCATTCATCTAGCTATCATAATTTCCAATCCCCGTTCGGCAACTGCTTACACCTGTCAATGAGATGACATCTGCTTTAATTCCTCCTCCCCCTCCTCCATTTTTTTGCTTGATGTAGCAGTGATAGCACTGCATACCCAGCGGAACCATGAAAATTAGAAAACGCACTTTAGTGCTCAGCAACTAGAGCATTAACATTTAATTCTCAATATCTCAAAATGTTTATGCGATTTTCAACGTACTGCACGCGAAAATTCGTAACAGGTGAATCAGCTGTAGTAAGCATTTCTTCAATATATTAATGTGCTGTATTTGATATCGAAGCTCGTTTTCTTTCTAAAATATCCATATTGACATTCGAAACACTTTGTCGAGAGTCTAAACAGATTCAATGCAACCACTGAATTCAATGTTTTTCCAGAAGTAGAAAAGACATTCAATAACTATAAAGGGTTTAATAAGCTTAATTTAGTGCATATTTAAAAATGTTGCCCAAGTTCTGCTTGATTGTGGTAAAAAGTTTCATTTTAATTTAACGCTTGTTCTAATAAAATGTTTAAAGTTAAATTACAATTTAATTCCAATATTGCATATCCAAGTATATTAAAACGTGTTATTTTGCTCAGATTGTTTCCGCCTCTGTTGTAGTAGTAGTAGTAGTAGTAGTAGTAGTAGTAGTAGTAGTAGTAGTATTAGTAGTAGTAGTAGTAGTAGTAGTAGTATTAGTAGTAGTAGTAGTAGTAGCAGTAGTAGTAGTAGTAGTAGCAGTAGTAGTAGTAGTAGTAGTAGCAGCAGCAGCAGCAGTAGTAGTAGTAGTAGCAGTAGTAGTAGTAGTAGTAGTAGTAGCAGCAGCAGCAGCAGCAGTAGTAGTAGTAGTAGCAGTAGTAGTAGTAGTAGTAGTAGTAGTAGCAGCAGCAGCAGCAGCAGCAGTAGTAGTAGCAGCAGTAGTAGTAATAGTAGTAGCAGCAGCAGCAGCAGAGTAGTAGCAGCAGTAGTAGTAATAGTAGCAGCAGCAGCAGTAGTAGTAGTAGTAGTAGTAGTAGCAGCAGCAGTAGTAGTAGTAGTAGTAGTAGTAGTAGTAGCAGCAGTAGTAGTAATAGTAGTAGCAGCAGTAGTAGTAATAGTAGTAGCAGCAGCAGCAGCAGTAGTAGCAGCAGCTGTAGTAGTAACCAGCAGTAGTAGCAGCAGCTGTAGTAGTAACCAGCAGTAGTAGTAATAGTAGTAGTAGTAGCAGTAGCAGCAATAGTAGTAGTAGTAGTAGTAGTAGTAGTAGTAGTAGTAGTAGTAGTAGTAGCAGCAATAGTAGTAGTAGTAGTAGTAGTAGTAGTAGTAGTAGTAGTAGCAGTAGCAGCAGCAATAGTAGTAGTAGTAGTAGTAGTAGTAGTAGTAGTAGTAGTAGTAGTAGTAGTAGCAGTAGCAGCAGCAATAGTAGTAGTAGTAGTAGTAGTAGTAGTAGTAGTAGTAGTAGTAGTAGTAGTAGTGTACTTATTTAGAAAATAATTTGTTACAAATTTAGCTCATCCATGTCGCACGGCTCCTGGGACCGTACGTGCTTTCCCAATGTACTAGGTAATACTTGAAAGTGCACTAACCAATATTTAACTATTAAGAGACAAACAATAATGAAATAAAAATAAATTAAAAATACGAGGGTGCCAAAAATGTATACACACTTCAAGCAAAGAAAAAATGTGTTAACATAACAAGACTGAATTCACATAAACAGAAAATGATGAGCACTACCATCTTTGACTTCTACAATTACAACAGTTGGTCACAATGCCCACCCCAAAAGTGCCCTCAGCAACTGCGGCACATGGCGTTTCAATTTCTTCCCAAAGTGCTTACAGTGTAGCTGTTTTTCTACGGACAGTATCATGAATCTCAAATTTGTCTGGAATGCGTGCAATTGTTACTCGAGTTGGCGGTTCTGTTCTTAACACACGTCTTCATTGCCCTTGAACTTCTACATTATTTTCGGTTTTACCACACCGCTTCAAATTGCTCTCCACTGTTCAAACGATAATCTTGGCTCCATTTTGTTGTAGCGACGATAGCATAACGTAATGTGAGTCACATTGTTTACAGAACATCATACAATAACCTTGGCTTAATTTGTTCATTGTTGATTTACCTTACACGTAGCAACGCTATCATCATGTATGTCACATCTGTTTACAGAACATCATACTACACATTACTGTTGTTTATCGGCCCATCTTTGAAATATATGAAATAAATATCCTCTGTAAAAGTGTATATACATTTTGGCACCCTTGGTATATATTAGAAAAATATTTTAAATATATAAATAAAATAAACAGAAAATAAAAGTAGTACAAAAGTAAATAACTTACGATACCATACTTATATGTACAAACAATTCCAAAAATATTGTGACTTATGTTTCCCTGCCCCTTACCGATTGTGTGCTTTTTCCGATATTTGTTTAAAAATTTACCTACTCCCTTATCCTCGTTCCTATCTGCCAGAAAAATCCACTCCCTGTCCCAGGTAGATCTCTTTCTCCATTCTTCCGCCACCTTGCGTTACGCCAGAAATCCTTCTTTGTTCCGAACAATCCAAACCAATCTCCTCATCGTTTAAGCGAATGCTTGGATATATGTTTCCCTTCCACTAGCATTTCTGCTCTCCCATTCATTTCGTTTCTTTGATTTGTTACAGGGTCGAAAGTTCCAGAGAGGTGAGCTGGTGTAGCAGTGGCTTGAGCTTTGAAAAGATTTCAAGCCCTTCAGATGGGCCGCTTCCACAATAGACACCAGGGTAGAAACTCCTTCGTGAGGGTGCGGCGATGGGCTCCACCAGCGTATACGTTGGTGCCTCTTGCTCCTGGCCGCCCGTTGTTGCCTGACTTTATCCCTTCCTACCGGAAGTGTGTAAGAACAAACGACCAGCTGTTGAGCACGGATGATGTACCTAAAATGTTTATATTTTGTAAAATAATGTCTAAAGAAAGATTTCATTATAAGCTGCAAGATTGTGTATATAGAAATGTCCAATCCCACTTGCGTGGGCCTTCAGGAAATTTCTAAATGAATAATTTATTCGCTATAGGGTCCTGGTTTAAAGACGTGAACGAAGATATTCGGCATTTGTTTTTGTATTTTGGGGAAAATACTTGGGATAAAAACTTCAGCCTAACCCACTGCGCTTTCCGCGTTTGTAGCCAAGATCGATTTCCTAGCCAACTGTGGCACAGAGTTCTTCCTCAAGAAAGAAACATCATAAATGAATGAATATATAAATGATGATGATGATGATAATACTAATAATACTAATACTACTACTACTACTACTACTACTACTACTACTACTACTAATAATAATAATAATAATAATAATAATAATAATAATAATAATAATAATAATAATGTAGATTAAGTTGTGCAATATCTTCCTACTCCCAATTCTGCTCTCTCTCTCTCTCTCTCTTCTCCCAATATAAAATGTTCTTCTTTTGTCTTGCACGTTTTCCTATTTCCTCACTTTTACAGTACTCGTACCGGCAATTTTTTGTTTTCCATTTTTCGTACCGTGCATAACCATACATTTTATATAGGAATATTCAATTATAACTATACTTGATTTCTTCATATTTTATTCTCTCTGATTATGAACAAATAAGTACTTACATAACCATTATCGCCACATTACAAAGCATTATCAAGTTTAATTTGCCAAAACTCAGGCTCGTAAACTAATGCGATTGTTATCGCTGATTTTACATTTGTACCTTTGAAGAAGGAAGAAATAACTAACAATTACTTACTTATTTAGTTAACATTAAAATGTAACAGCAAAAACGCAGAGAAGAGGCATAAATAACACCATATATTTTGTATAAATACGTTTTTCTTATGACAAACCGAGTTACGTCTAACTGTATCAAGAGCACGATAAATATATCTTTACTCGTAATATAACTTTTGTGTGCCAGTTTTCCGTAATTACTTTATACTAGAGCGTATTTTCCTTGTTATTAACTAATTAAAAACACACAATTTGTTTTATTGTCTGTAGATAATATATTATTTTTTATTTCTTTGTTTTCTTTCCATCGTTTACCGCCTTGTGCATAACATTATTCCTTAATTTCTAAATGTCTATGTTGTTACCAAGCTTAAAGTTATATTCTTCACGTTTAGTACCAAGATCCTGGGGTTTTTAATATGTTTCTTTGTTTTCTACCACTTTAAATTCCTCTACCTCCAATTCTTAGTTTTAAATTAAATATAGACACACCAACTCATTTTATAATATATCAAATTTCTAGTACACCAATTGATAAACACATAAATTGGATAAAAATGTCTAATATCTTACATGTGTGCTCTAAGATCATTCTCTCATTTCAGCTGCAGATGTACACTAAATATTTATTATTACGCATATTTTTATTAAAATATTTTGGGATAATTCCGTTGGAAATAAGCAAGATTTTATACCACAAACGAGGGCAATGCCAGTAATTTATGATGGTAACAACAGCAACTTCGTGTAAGAACCTATTTCAATAAATGAATATTTTATTTCCTTTGTGAAGTATATACTTCTTATTGTGAGATTTTATGTCAAATCAAGAATACTTTATGAAAAACGTGCTAATACATAATTAAAAACAAGATAATAAATTTTCATAGACCTCTTGCTAGTTTATCTTGCTATCAAAAAGTGTCCATAATGGATGAATAAGATTATTTAATACTCTCGCACACAATCTCAAATTATTATTATTATTATTATTATTATTATTATTATTATTATTATTATTATTATTATTATTATTATTATTATTATTGTTGTTGTTGTTGTTGTTATTATTAATATTATTATTACAGTTGTTGTTGTTGATAACGATGAACATAAAATCTGTTCTTACAGAATATCTATATAACAAGGACTATTACTATGTAGATGTAATTTTAAACGATTTTATTTCCTTTGGTAACATATTAACTATGTTTTGCAAGGTATAATACATACGTTTTGACGAAGTACTGCATATAATAACTATTTTAATAGATGTAATTAGACATTTCCTATGACTGAATTCTTTTAATGTGTTTCTCATATTAAAATAAGACAGTTGTTTCATGTAATGCCTGTATAACATGCACGTATAATTAATTTTAAACATTTAGTAATTTTCAAGAGCTAAATTGTTATTGATGTTCTCAAAATCTATTCAACTGGAATTGCGTGGTTATGAAAGGCAAGGGCCTTATTTTTAGATAAATTTGTAAGCTATAGAATTAAAAATTGCTTTTGGCTCTCAGCTAAATATGGCTTCAGTTACCTTAAAGTAACATTTATCCCACCGAAAGCCCTCCAGAATGTATCATTTAAACCACGTTATCAATTTTGCGAACTTTAAACATCCAAAAATACTATCAGTCAAATTTCAATAGAATTCTTTCTGTGATTATCAAAAAGAGAAAATTGATACCATGGCTAGAGTATTTTTTTCGCGAGAATCATGATTGGAACAGGAGGTGATGGAGATATTTTGTATTTGAGAGGTGAGGCTGAGGCCACTAGGCAGAGGTGTGTCCGGTAGATTACGACGAGCTAATGCTCCCAACGAACGCCAGGTGGTTGCGGCTGCCAACACGCTGTCACTCATCTGAAGGACTGAAGATATAAATACTGTGCCCATACAAATCTCCTGCCACACCAGCCGCATCTACTCTTCACCATCATCGACTTATGCATAAAACATGCTCTCAAAACACTTCCATACTCCGAAATGGAGGCCTGCAAAAGGAGTCTCAAAATAAATTAAGGAATGGAAAAGAAGTTTAGTTCCATTTTGTCTTCCGCAGGCCAGCTGTCGTCCAATCACTTTCTATAAACACAGGTCACGTGGTGCAGACACTTACGGAAACTGTTAGTCGATTGTTCTGTTATATAACTATTGAAGCCACCATAGTGTTTATCTATCGAAATGACGCATTTCACAGCAACACATTCCATTAACAAAATCTTGAGAACTGAAAATGTATCCTGGTCAAATTGCTGGTAGTTTTTGTTTTTAGCGAATTCCGAAGGAATATATAGCTTTTGCTGCTTACCCATGAAAGCCTTTTTGAAAATTCTTCGAAACCCCATGGATCCTACTTACAAGGCCCCAAAAATTACTATGAAAAAAAATTATATGTACACATATGTGTGCGTGTCTGTCTGTTAACGCTCTAGCAGCAGCGATTTTGATTTTTCTCAACGAAACTCTGCATAAAACAATCAAAACGATTCGAGTTCGTTAACTAGCAAAATTGAACCATTGGGGTGGGGGTTAACCTGAAGCGAAAATTTAAAAATCATTTTAGTGACCGCAAGTTGTGTTTTTTTCTGAACGAAACTCGGTATATGTTGTTGAAATAAAATAAGAAAAACAGTTTCTGAAAATCAGCGGAATCAGACTATATGATAGTATGAGTTTACCTGAAACCCAAAACTTAAAAATTACTCTCGCGGCACCGATTTGATTTTTTCTTTCTTTATTTCTTTTTTGCTACGAAACTTGGTAGGTATATGCCATTTAAATAAAATACAAAAATAGTTTCTGAAAATTAGGGAAATCGCACCATTAGGAGTAGAGGTATTCCTGAAAACCGAAATTTAAAGAGCGCTCTAGTGTTTAATTTTCTCTCAATTGTTTTAAAAAAATAAACTCGTAATTTATAATGGTGCATATGTTTAACTTTTGACCTAAGCATTGTCGTGAAGATAGCATCTTTTAAATATTAATCATTACTCCCACGCTCATCGCGACTTCCACGGTTGGCCGAGGTCGTTAAGGCGCGGACTCGTGAACGAGAGGTCTGGGGTTTTAATCCCGCCAGGACCGTCCTCCCTGACTGGGGGCTTTTCCAGGTTTTCCTCAGTCCTCAAAACTGGCAAATGCCGGGGAGGTACCCTAAACTTAGGCCTGGAACATTTCCTTCCTATAAAAAATGTCCTTTCCTAATTTATCATTTCATCTCATAAATCATCAGTGTCCACCGCCTGTGGTGCCTCAGTAGTAAAAACAAAAACGGGCGTTAAACACTACTAAAAAAAAAAAAAAAAAAAAAAAAAACGCTTATCGTATACCCAGCCGGTACGAAAAGAGGATGAAAACTTTTGATATAACCGTTACTAGATATCCCCAATAATAAACACTCATAAACTCTGTAAGTTTATCTGCTAAACTGTCTTTGGCTGAAGCTATTACACCACTCCTCCTGTAGTTTGCTTTTAAATCCTAGATTGTGCTTAGTTGAAGCAAAAATATTACTGGTGCGGCAAGACAAAGAAATTTTATCACTAAACAACTTATCTCAAAGGCTCCGAGGAAAACGCGGCAACATCATGTTGCCAATCAACTTCTCTCCACGTGGAGTTTCTCTGTTGTTAAATCCTAGACTGCTATTAGCTGAAGCAAAAATATTATTGGTGCGTTAAGATAGAGAAACTATATCGCTATATAATCAAAGGCTGTAAAATAAACGTGACGACTAATTGCACTGGCTTGGCCCGTCTTCTACAAGAGAAGAGGAATAGATACAGGCAAGTGTTTTGAATTTGAGCTTCTGATAGTAAGACACACGAGTAACTGCTTCCTCCCAATTTCTGTAATCTCAATATGTAACTTCTCTCCTCTAGCGCTCTGTAATAACGTTCACAAATTCAAATTGCTGAGGAATTTGCTTAGTTTACGCAGCTCCTGTGTGACAAACTTTTATCTAGTTAGCCTGTAATTTGGATACAAGTGTATGCGGTGACATTAGGGTCTTGCACACGAACAATCCAATAATAGCATGGTTAGTCATGGGATAATATTTATAGTAAGATATATCGATCAAAAATGTTTTTAAAAAATTTGACAATAAAAAAAGTGAGAAAATTGTAGCATTAATCTGGATAACTATTTAAACATTACAATTAATGTTTCAAATAACACTATTGATCAAAATGTTAGCATCAATTTGCTCATAATTTATAATTTTTAATGTAACAGTAACCGTTTTTGATAGATTTTTATGAATTATGTGCAGTAATTTATGCGCCGATAAACTTCCTTTAATTTTCGCATATTTGTAACCTGATTTCTGTATAAACTTAGAAACAAACTTCACAAAAACATAACAAAATCCTTATAGGCTGATAGCATTCATCTAGACAGCAAGTACAATACTTGATGCATAGTCCCCAAATAAATAACATACATTAAAACAGTTTATCAACAATAAAGAAACTGTTCTTTCTGAAAACTATGCAAACTGATACTTGCTGTTCAAACGATAAATTGAACAATATAATCGCGCAAATGTGCTGAAGGGCATCGGTGACTAAAGTTACCCATTCTCTAACTAGCTTCATGGCTTTCTGTAATCCTGGGCGTTAACAGATGCCATTTCTCAGTTTGGATGTCCTTATAGAAGGGTACTAATTAATATAGAATCTCAAGCTCTGGAAACTGCATCTATTAACATAAATGACGTCAAATATGTCGAAAGGATCGCCGGCATCCTCCAGTCACAAATATTTAAGCGATTTTAGTGTCACAATGTTCTCCGGTTCTGGCTTGCTTATGATTTAGGCCGAAGCATGTGTCTAACATCCTATCCAGGCAAAATCATGAGGTTTTGGCAGAGCTGTCCAAAATGTGCAGGTCCAGTTTCAATCCTTGCACTGGAGTTGCTACACGACGAATTTTAAGTCTGCCCACAAACAAAAGTTCTGTGTTCTGTGCAATCGCTCTAAACAAAAACAAAGTAGATCGTGCTTACTTAGAAATCACCGTTTTTGCACGCTGAAGCTCTAGACAACACTCTTCAGAGTTGAACTGAAAAAATAAGAAATTAAAAAAATGCTGCTGTAAAAACCAGAATTTTTCGCCCCAATTAAACCAGGCATGATGTTAAAATGTGTGCATCTCTGCTTGAGAAAGACGAAACGTTTTATTTCAAGTGAATCTCAATAGATTCTTCAATGATTAAAAAATGAAAAGTCTTGAAATTTTTCCTCTTGCACTTGATGCTGATTTGCGAATTCCTATCTGTTTGATTTAAGGACCACGATAATATAAGGACAAATTACACAAATAATCTTCGAAAGAGTAATTCTCGTTCCGGGATTTGTTTGCTGTTGCTACTGCAGACGAAATATATATTAGGAGGCAGAAGAATTGAATAAAATTCAGAGAGACCAATAATTTTGGCTAATATCCCGATTGCAAATTTTATTTTGGCAACAAAAAGTAGCACTATAAGATGGGTATCCATGTTACTACAGTTTTCGGGCAGCTACTGATGTCAACAGGGATTATGTACACTTGCCAACATAAAAAATAATAAATGAAAGTAGCTTCCTTGCCTTAAGAAAAAGTATCTAGTAGTTTGCCTACGATTAGACCTAATATTAAACAAATATACAAAAACACAAGGTCAAAGTTCTTGTTGAATTATAAAAATGATTAATTATTGAGTCTATTTTTTTAACCGTTCTAGCTTTTGTCACTTATAATATGTCCTCTTCTTGTTAAAATATGTAACATATATTTATATTTTCTCTGAACGTTTTAAATTTAATAAAGAATTTCGATGTTTTTCTTGCGATATACTATTGATTATTAATCACTGAACTACACAACCTTTGTTAATATTAAAACAGGAAATTCGTTCGGCTAGCTCAAAATTGCACGTTGTCACACACTTTTTCAAATTGCAGATTTTTTGACATTAATTTTGTACTGCTCTCTCATCAAATTACCAAGAAATTGTAAAATAAAACAGACATCTGCAGTATTTGAACGCAAAATTGTGTTTTGGAAGGAAGCACTTTGAAAGTTAAGCTTAAAATTTAGTAAAACATATTACTTCCAAATAAGCTTATTATTTTTAGCAGAAAAAAAATAGCTTGTGTGAGGAAAGTTATTCTCCCGCACATCTGTGGAAGCGAACAATAAAGGCCAAGGCAACATTAAGGAAAAGCAGAACACAGCACGGAAATACGGTTTTGATTTGCGACTTGAGGCGGAGCTTCCGTTCAATTATAGCTTCAAGGTTACTTACCTATATTTTATTTTCCATTTTAATCGAGCGTGTATAACACACTTCTGTTGGTACTGCTCCCAAACGAAGTTGCCAGCAAAATTTCCCCATCTTAAAGTCTCCTCCGATTCAACGACAAGGAACGATCTACAAATATACATTCGAATCGCTCCTTCTATAAACACGGCAACTTCACCAGAACAGGATTTGACGTTACGTATAGTTCATGTCTATTATCAGTGAATGAAATACATACATTAATGCTTGAAACCCTACACCCAGAAAGCAAATCTCAATGCTAAAAGTGAACTAGTGCTATATCTCCAAAACTACAGTATTCACTTGCGTTGCTCAGAGATCACCATCACTCATTTCCGCAGCAGTATTTGGGTATACCTAGGATTACCAAGCTGAGTGGCTCAGGTGGTAACGCTTGGAACTCCTATTCGGTAGATCCCGGGTTCAGGTTCCTTGGGGCTGACCATCATGACCATTTGTTTTATCCTGGTCTCTTAGGGGAATGCTGGGATGAATGTTTTTTTTTTCCATCAATTTTCCCTTCTTTTATTTAATCTAAGCATCAATCCGAGTCATTCAGTTTGCTCTGTTACATGGAAGAAAATGCCAGGGCGAGGTGCGCTGGTGCGGTGTGACCGTGGCTTGCGCTTTGGAAATGTTTCTGTTCCGGCGTCTGGTATGGAAACGGGCTCTTCTCAGAGGCTACAACTTCCCCAGCATCGGGGTTTTCTATCTGAAAACAACGTTAGGGACGCCGTCCACGCCCGTGTCTCTTTCCCTTCATCCCTTCCTTCCGGAGGTGCTCCTACTGCGCTTGATCATAAACGGAGCCATTGAGTAAGGCTAAAATATCGAAATATACTCCTTCGAGCCTAAAAATAATCCAATCCAATCCCGAAGATAAGCGTATCTTTTCGGAAAACACCACTTAACGCACTCAAATATAATTACAATTAAATAGATGTGTGATAAACTGTACCATAAGAATAGTAACCTCATTGATATTTGTTTACAGATTTTATTTACAATATGTCCCGAAGCGAAATATACATCTTAATTTTCAAAAAAGTATCATCCTTTCAGCCAGTGCCTAATAACTTGAACCTCGAACATTATAGCCTGCTCTAGCGGTTGATTTTTAAATTAATACCCAGTTAACGACTAACATCTCGTGCTACACAGTAGGCCATCATAATGGAATTTATATTGTAGTATTAAAATAAACTGAAATGCTGGTTACTAATTTTGAACCTGTGACTCTTAGAGTGTAATAATCTGACAAACACCACATTCAGTAGATTTTGCAATGTACAATTCATTAACGTCCTCAGAAAATGAAATGAAAGATTTGAAAATTCATTCTCACTTTCATCCTCTTTGGCGGTTCAATTTATATATTTTATGTTACTTCGGTTGGCTAATACTGTTCCCATTGTAGCGTACAAACCCCTGTATTGCTCTTCCTTCACAAAAGATGCAATTTTGCATTAATTATTAGAAGCCTGTATTTGTGTAAGCGAGAATTAAGAATTTTTCTTTCTTAGATATATAAACTAATGAGTATTTTTCCCATTTCAGCATCATGGTATATCCTATACAATATGTTCCTGGGATGCAGTACCTTTGTTGCATTCTGCAGCAAAATTTCCAATTTCCATCTATTTTACTTTTGAAATAAGAAGATTTTATCTTTCTTGTAGTGTAAGTTTAGTGTGATACACTTTGCTAAATGCTCTGGGCTTAGTATAGCAATGTGCAGAATATTTACTTTCATCAGCATCATTTCCAGGTGATGCTGAAAGTAAACAAAGAAAAAGTAGGCTTTCTTTACAGTATACTTAACTTTAAATTATTTTCTAGTGTTTTTGTTATACATTTACTTAAATAGCTGGGCATTAAGCACTTGCATTATAGTTCAAAATAATCCTACAATGCATTGCACATAATGAATTCAGTTTAACCATATTTATATAAAATTAATTTAAATTATTATTAAATCAGATAAACGTATGAGTAATCCTAACCTGTAAAAGTTTAGTTGTCCTCTGAGTATCGCCTTCTCCGTCTGCACTTCATTACACGTCATGGCTGGCTTAACGGGGATTTGCTTGGCACCGGGAAGCAGGCTGTTTGCCGGCGGAGTCGGATGTTCATAGTCCCTTAAATCCAAACGCATGCGCACCAAACACCAATTTTTTGGGGTCATACAATGACATTTCGTGAACAAGATCGGTTTTTTCTGCACTCAAGTATCATTGTTTTGTGTCGCTACATGACCATGTAAATAAAACCATGCTTCGTCCGTTAAAAAAATAATAGTCAACACAGCGAACATTTACACTATAACATCCAATTGAAGAAATTAACTCTACTCACAATATCGCGTAGTTACAAATCCTGAAATGGAGTAAACTTACAGGGTTTTAATTTAAAAAGTTTAGTGGCGTTCCAAGCTGAGGTTTGTGAAATTTGTGATCACTGAGCAAGCTTTCTCAGAGATTTCTTTGGACTTCGTTTTAACACTTCTCCGATGTCGAGATTTTCCTCTGTAAGAACACGGAGTTTTACTTTCGTTTTCTTATCAAGAAGAAATACCCTTTCCCTAAATCTATTCACCATATTACGAACCGTTTCTCTGTGAGGCGCACGATCAGCAGGGAATCTGTCTATAAATCGCTGTCTCACTTATTTACATGAATTTATAACATAGGAATTATACATTAGGATCATGTGTACTAAAGTATACGAATTATTTGGCATTATAACATAGACTTCGCGTCAACCACGCCAACTGATTAGTCGCACACGAAGAGGAGACTAAGTGGAGGAAGGAACAGAACCGGCAGAAATAGGGCAGGCATATCCCCGTTAAGTCGGCCAGACGTCCAAATAAAGGCTCTGTATTAAAAACATCCACAGTCCCTTTTTATAGAGGAAAAAAAAGTTGTTTTCACCTAAAAGTTATGAGAAGTTCAGTAACATAAGGTAATAAGTTAATTATCCAATAGAACAGGAATTAAAACATAAAGAAAGTATATCACAAGTGGAATTAGCATCCCACCTGTGTAAGAATTGAAAAACTTAGAAAATCAAGCCTTGTGGAAGGTGGAAAATGCTTACTTTTCTCAAAAATACGGTTATTAGGAAATGAATTAAACATTACGTAAGATTTACATCAGCACAAACAGTGATTACCTCTAGTGTCAAAAAAGCAAAGATGTTCGTAGTTACTTACAGTTTAGAAGTATATGACAGGAAGGAAGCAAAACAAGCTTTAAGTTTTTTATATAAAAATGCGGGTTATTAGGTTCGTGCGCCACACTCCAGAATGTTCAAAATGCCAGGAATAAAATACATTATGAGCAATTGATTGATTGATTGATTTATTTATGGACGCTCTTTAACATCTCAGGTCATCAGCGTCCCATTCAACTCTGGTAGTGAAACGGCCGACAAATTTTGCTCAGAGGCCTCTCTTTCAGGCTTGAGGTTCTTTTTCGTGCCGTAAATGTACGACACGGGACCCACGGCTTTACTTCCCTTTCGAAGGAAGCCATACTTAGGATTTTTACGCCCGAAAAAATCCATCGGTTCTGGCCGGGTTCGAACCCGCGATCTGGGTATAGGAGGCAAGTATGGTAACCACTACACCACCAGGACCGACATTATGAGCAAAACAACCTAAGATTTGTGTATATGGAAATCGTTGTAAATATCTCTTTGGAAACTACCACTCAATAGTGGTTAATAAGCATCTATGATGTACGCATATCTTATTTCCGAAATGGAACAACTTCCCTTTAGTTCGCTACTTAAATAAAAAATAAACGAATTTATTAGGGCGTCGTTTGTGTATAGCATCAGAAGCGAGAGCTGTAATAAGCCGCTGAGAAGCAGGTCAGTGCACACGGGGTGGCGATGAGTTGAGATTCCTTGGAGTATGTCCCGTTATAATTTGCCGTGACCTTCTACACCTGCAATTTCTCTTAGTCAGCAGCGTGGTGCAACGTTTAGTGAATTAGTACTCTATTATCAGGCAAAGGAAAAAGCCCGTCACGCAGGAGCTGCGTAAACTAAGCGAATTCCTTACCGAGTTGAATGACTTTTAATAAAAATTAATATAAAATCCTAATTAGGCCTTGTTAATAAATGCAAAAAGTTATGGCATCACTGTGTAGTATTAGGGGAACAAAATTAGAATTCTCGCAACCTATAAGTATTATAAAAGAGCAAACACATATTTAGAATTATTATTATTATTATTATTATTATTATTATTATTATTATTATTAATCCACAAAAATTAATGGTATACTATTAAGTGAAATGTATAACCATGATAAACAAAGCTATACTGTGTGAGTATTTTTAAACACTTTTAAATGTAACCATGTTAATGAATCCTTATGAGCCCTTGGTATTATCTTTACATTCACTGAAATAAAAAAATAACAAAATTTCGAGTTATATTGGATATTTAAGAAGAAGGTGCTCATAAGTTTGAATAAAACAAAAACATGCTACTATTCAAAACCAATTACAATGTACAAAGCATATAAAACATCGAAAATTATTTTGATTTTAATTTGGTTGGAAATTTAATTTAAACGATATTGTAGTAAAAATATGTAACGAAAACATTTTTCTGAAGGTTATTATAGAGCGCTCTTACACACAAATGTAATTCTCAAACACATATTAGGTCAATATTTCACATTTGCTCTCTTCATGACGGTGCTTTTGTTAAATATAAAACATGTGCATCGTTATAAATACAATTTATATGCTGAATTTATTTGTCCTTTTATTTTAAAACAATATAGAGAAAATTAAAGGCAAGAGCGTTTTTTTAAATTTCGGTTTTCAAATATACTCCTACTCCTAACGGTCCATTTTCCCTAATATTCGGGAAATATTTTTCTTATGGTATATAGCGAATTTAGTTGTGATTTATTGCTGCCGCTAGAAAGATTTTTAAATTTTGAGCTTCGAGTAAACCCCCAATCCTATTGGCCCGATTTCCCTGATTTTTAGAAACTGTTTTCCTTATTTTATTCAAATATTACTATACGGAGTTGTTTTGAAAAAAAAATATCATGCCGCTAGAGAGCTTTTTAAATTTTGGGGCGCAGGCAAGCCTCCCCTCCTGATAGTCCAATTTCACTAATTTTTGGGAAATTATTTTTCGCAATATTTCAATGGCATGTACTGATTTTTTTTTAATTGCGGCTGCTAGAACGGGTTTGATATTTCGCATTAACCTCCACTTCTACTGGTCCGATTGCCATTACTTTCGAAAACTACTTTTATCAATTTATTTTAAAGAAATCAACCGAGTTTCGTTCAGAAAAAGATAAAATAATGGCCGATAGAGTGACTTTTTAATTTCTTTTTTCAAATTTTCGCTTTACGTTAACCCCCATTCCCAATGGTCCAATTATACTGGTGGACGAACTCGACGAATTGTTTGCTAATTGATGGTTATATGCCGAGTATCGTTGAGAAAAAACAAAAATTGCGACGCTAGAGTGAGAAGGGACGTGTATGTGCATATTTGTAGATAATGTTTAATCTTTTTTTAATGTAGGTGTCTAATAAGTGCGATCAACGCAGATTTGAATAGATCATTAAAAATATTTCCATGGGTACAACCGCAATAGTATACACTCCTTCGGAATTTGCTAAAGAAATAAAATATATATTTTACGAGAGCAACCGCAATAGCGCACTTCCTTCGAATTCGCTTAAAGAATTAGCAGAGAAATAAAAAATTTCACATGTCATTTTGTGAATTTCAGAGGAGGACGCACAAGTCTTAAACCAAAATTTATAAACCCAAATAAAAAAATATTCTTTTTCTCACAGGGCATGGACAATGTAGTACAACAATTTCTTATATTTTTGTACATGAACAATTTAGCATATGTTGGACACCTGTACAGCTTAGTACTTGGCTATTATTTCACGCTTTCTACCAAAGTGTGTGTTGGTCATCCTTGAGAAAGTCTAATATTGTAATGTTGTTTATCAGCTTTTGACCAGGCTATCAATCGTCTCCAGGAAAGATAGGCATGTATTTCCCACCTGCAGTCTGGAGTTAGTCTCAAGTTTTACTTCCTTTAGACAGAGTTAGGAATACTTGCCACCTCTCTTAATGGCTTACCATTAATCAGCATTAGCAAAATAGGAAAGGGGTTGGGTAGAGTCTTATCGTAAATGAAATTGAGGAACTGTGACAAAAGAGAGTGGTTAACCCGCGTATCCATTGCTAGACAAGGAGAGTAATGAAGTGCAAGAAAACCTTAAGTAGACTACAGTATTGCTATGGTGAAATCATCGCATAGTTCTCTTCATTGTTTCAGTTCACAATTTCAGCATATCTAAACGAAAACGACAAGTATAGCTAAATGTGGACAAAAAGAAAGAAGTGGTCGATTTGGATAAGTCGACACAAAATTTCCGAGCAGTTTGGAATTCCCAAATCCACCGTTTGCAACATGCAAAAGGATTCGATAATGAAAACTTGGGAAGAAAGTTGCAGTACTGACAGAAAAAGTCAGGTACAGCGATCAGACAATCAACAACCTTTGACTGGACCTATTCACAAGAATAAAGAAAATGAAATGGCATAATCTTTGGGCAATGAAAATGTGACGCATTTAGAGCATGATACATACTGAATTTCAAGCTACTTAAAGTATAATCTGCCGGAATGAATGATACCTGTTGAAGAGTGCAAAAAAATTGACTGAGATTTTATAAGAATGTCTTTTACCCAGAAAGAAGGTACAGAAACCGTTTCTCAGTCCATGCCCATCAACTTCAGTATATGAACGAACTCTTTCGTCTGTACTAAGGGACGATGGATTACTTACAAAAAAGTTGTTACTTTTTATCAAGTTGTAATTGACAATGTAATTTGTTGTTAGCTGATAAATATGAAATGTATTTACCTTCTTATGTAGTTTTATGTACATAATATGATTTCACATTTTCATTTATTGTGTGAACTAAATGTAAAATATATGTAATATATTATATTTTACAGGTTTTACTATAGATAAAATGTACATAGATATTCTTTATTGATATCCAGTATCACTTGTTGTATTATTAGATAAATTAATATGTATTTTTGGATTAGATAGAAGAAATAAATTTCAAAAATGCATATTTAATATAGCAAATAGCTATTACGAAGATAAAGACAGTACTGATTCCCAGTAGCTGTTGTTCATATTAAGTTACATTTAGTTCTGAATGCTAAATATTGTAAAATTAGTTTATGTTAATAATATAATTGAAAGGAAGACAATAAAGAATAATATGGGAATGTTATTGAAACTAGATATCACGGTGAGAGTATTAATGACTTAAAGTACATTAAATTAAGTTGGGAAATCCTTACAGATGTCCCGGGTAATTAAATGGGAAGTTTTACTTATAAAGTTCTGAACACCATTCTTTTCATTTCACTATTTGTCATTAATAGTTATGTCTTTATAAATCTAGAAAAAATAACCAATGAAAAAGAATGAATTTAAAACAAATTCTTTAAAACAGTTTTTCAATCACAATACTAGAGTTTGGAATGTGCTATGGCAACAAACTAATTATTCTTCTATTTCGATTCATATTTATAAGTATATAAGTTCTAGTGTACTTTTTAAACGTGACAGATAATCATTATTGATACAGAACTACTCTGTATATAAAGATGGAAGGGAACCGCGACTTTCCTCTAATCGTGTTATTTAGGATTTTTTTAAAATTATCTGAGCAAAATTTATCGGCCATATCAGGCCCTGAATAGAATGGGACGCTGATGACCTGAGATGTTAAAAAGTGTCCGTAAATAAACCACATTAAAAAAACAATAAGTTACATACCTAGTTCACATAAAAACGTAATAAACGTTCTGGAATATGGCCTCCTTCTGTTTGGGAGCATTTATCGACAGACTCGAGAGGCTGTAGGCCCGTTACGATGCATTTCACTATAAATTAAAAGTATTTCAAAACGCTCTGCATTACTAAACTGTGCCATCTTACAATCTGACGTCGTTTGTTTCAGGTTCAGGATAACAGTTGAAATTAGCTAGTAATATATATGTGTGCATGTATAAAGTTGAAGATAGCTATCAAAACACACACTGCGTATTTATTTCTTGCAACTGCAGCGTTTCATGTCATGACGCCGCAACTGACGCAAAAATTCCAGAAGGCTTTTCATTAGAAAAATGTGGAACTTATTACCGTAAAATAAATGTAAAAAGACAGAAGAAGAAATTGACTAACCATTTTCCATGAGAAACACCTCAAAATTTCAATGAATCATATAAACGTGGTTACCACCATTTTAAAAAGCTTCGAAATGGGTTAAATGACACTATAATTACATAGGTCTTGTTCTAACGTGTATAATACATTCTTGCTATCTACTAGCCACCCAGATTTCTGGCTCCTGTTGACCAGATAGTTATAGTGCTAAAACCTGCGCACATACATTATGCAATCCTTAGAACTGAAAATGTTCACTTAAGAAATGATGAATTAAACAAAAGGTACTTCCGCCCAAAATAAAAAAAAATATACATAAAATACAACGAATAATGTAAAAGAATAGAAAGAAGAGTTACTTTAACACTGAATCAATAATCTATGCAAATACTAATTACCAATTTTAGAATACATTCGTTTGAGTATAGTATAAATATTGCCCAGAATTGAAAAACTGATTTCCACTATATATTTTCATAGAAACAAGGGGCCATAGAGATACTAAAATGTGAGTAAGATTTTTGGAAACATTATTTTGATGCGGAAACAATGTACAAATCTCACGTTAATAAGTGCATCTAGAACGAGTAACTGCAACAATTGCAGTCTTCCAACTGTTAACAATTTAATTCATCATGAGAACTTTCGTCGGTCCTGGTGATCTAGAGGTAAACATATTTGCCTCCTAGACCCAAGGTCGCGGGTTCAATCCCCGCCAGGGTCGATGGATTTTTTTCGAGCTTAAATTTTCAAAATATGGCTTCCTAAGGAAGGGAAGTAAATCCGTGGGCCCCGTGTTGTAGATTTACGGTATGTAAAATAACCTAGAGCTTGAAAGAAGAGGCTTATGAGGAAAATTTATTGGCCATTTTACGCTCTGAATTGAATGGGAAGTTGATGATCTGAACGTCCGTAAATAAACCAAATCAATAATCACGAGTTTATCGTCACGTTAAAAAGTTGGTATACTTACTCAAAGAAAGAATGGCCGCATTCTTGGATGATTAAAAATATGGCCGAATCTCCTTCAAATGAAGGCACCTACGCATGTGTATAAACAAGATGGGGCTGGATTTCGTTCGAAGGTCCTGGACATCTTGAATGAACACATGGAACGTTAAACAGTTTGACCTACCGCGACTTTTTGGTATTCATTTTAGTCCCATCTGCCAGAGAAAGGATCCCTGCAGAATAACCATAGCGTTTACAAGTCAAGGATAGTTCAGCATTGGTTTTACCCCTTGAGAGTGTTTGGGCAGCAATAAAGGAGACTCTTCGAAATTTCCGTCTTCACCTCCCAGAGCTATGGCGCAGGGTTGAAGATTCGTGGGATTCCCTCGCAGAAAGGCCAAATTATTTTCACCGGATGGTAGATTCCATGCCGAGAAGAACTAACAAGCTTTTCGAGCACATAATTATTGGACTGGACATTAAATGTTTTAATTTACGTTTTGTGTGTTTATTTTAATGTTAAGTTTAATATACACCGAACCGTATCTCAAATGTAAATATTAATTTTTAAGGCCAGAGTGGAAAGGTCTTATGGCCGCAATGTACACTTTAAAGCTATACGCATTTAAATTTCCTCTTATATTTAAAAATTAACTCTACTCTGAGATGTTGTTTATGCAAAAATAAATAAATATATTGTGCGAGATTCACACCAACATTACCTCATTCATATAATCCATCAAATAAGGCCTTAAACCTCTCGGACACTTTGAGGTTAGAAAGTTCAAGCTGTTCTTTCGGTATTAGAAAACAGCTGCTGACAATATTCAGTTTAATAATGAAATTTCAATACTTTACATTTCTGGTTTTAAAGAAGAAAGTGGAAAACTTCTGTGATTTTGATGAAGAAAAAAATGCATCTTGAAGGATGATTTATATCAATACTGCTCGCAATCATATTATATAATGTACTATAATAACATCGCATGCAGGAGTCTGCCTGCGACTTCGGTTATGTAGTCTTGTTTCCGACAAGCGGCCACTCATTATTTAAGCAAGTGTACCTATAAATATTGAATAGGAATTGATAATTGTATTGTGTTATACCCCAGGATTTATGAACTAATTCAGCCTTGCATATACGAATAGACCTTGTTACTAGTAAACTAACGGGAAATATGACATTACTAATCAGAATAAATAATAAAAATCTTAACTGACTGATAACTTTGTGGTAAACTATTTTCTACCTTATAGTAAATACCTGTGAGTACAGTGTGGTTATTTAAGTTACGAGTCGCCTGTGTGCAGCTGCTTACCTAGGAGGTGCAGTCGGTACAACCGGAAAGAATATGATAAAGTCGCCGAATGAAAAGTTAGTATTTTTAATTTGAATTTATATTTTTAGTGAAAGCATAAAATGACACTATTTAAAACTAATGACAATAAACACTAACTGTGTCACAAGAGATTATAAAAGATTCCCTTTAGCGGCAATACACTGCCGAAATCAGTGTATGAAATTCTTGTAGTTCATATAATTTTTTCCTAAGAACACCGCATTTCGCAACACCTTTCTTGTCATTCTGTCCTCTGTAACTTTTTAACAAGCTGCCGAACAGCTTCTCCACACGAAACACGATTACCAGGAATTGCCTTACTTCACAATTTCCGTTTTCACATATGTATCGTAATAAAACCCATTCTTATGAATATGTGCACATCTAACTAACAATTAGCACAAAATTGACACACACACAAAGCACCGAACGCATAACCACTCGTTGACAAAACTTCCCTCAATGTTCCAAGCTGCCAATGCACTGCATTTCAAGACCTTGACGACTGGCTTCTGTGCCAGCCCATTGCTGAAATAACCTCGCCCTAGCAGTACAATACTCAGAACGCTGTATATAATTATATTTTAATTAATTATGACTATAAAGCGTTTAAACTTTGTTTCATAACAAATATGCCAAGAAAATTCATAAAAATATTTGTTTCTATACAAGACCATGAGGAGCATCTTTATCAAAATTATGTACATGAAATAAGTATTAACATAACAAGGAAAATACAGAATAAGTTATAGAATAGATATCTAGTATACTGGAAAAATGTACATAATGAATACCCTTAAATAGCTTCAACATTTACTGATAACCTTTCACAATATTAAATGATGTTAAATTCAATTAAGTAAAATTTCAAACAGTTCATCTCTGCCATATCATAATTGCTGCTATTTTTGATAATTTTCTTCAACCAAGGATTTTTCAGGATAAAACTGAAAAAGATCCAGAGATATCAATTTAAGCAAAAATTTTTTTGTAGTATAATTACGAAAATTCTAATAAGAGCAGAAGGCGTTAGAAAACCACTGACGTAAGTAGTACAAAGAAAACGAACCGCTAGGAATAATGTTTAACGGCCGTTTTTACTACTGAGGCACCACAGGCGGTGCACACTGATGATACATGAAATGAAATGACATATTGGGACAGGCTTTTTTTTTTAAAGGAAGGAAGCGTTCCAGGCCTAAGTTTAGGGTACCACCCCGGCATTTGCCAATTATGAGGACTGAGGAAAACCTGGAAAAAATCTCAGCCAGGGAGGGCGGTCCTGGGATTCGCATCCCAGACCTCCCGCTCACGAGTCCGCGCCTTAATGACCTCGGCCACTCTTGGCGTTGAACCGCTGGGAGGAAGGAAGGAAAAGCAAATATGAATGATACGTGCATTTTACCCTCATCTATGATCATGATGTCGACATGATGTGTGAACAGTTTGACGTTCAGTTTTGCTACTCCAGTTCGATAATTACACTCCATCTGCGTTTACAGGTACATAACATTTAAAATCGACGTATTGTGTTTTCGTAAATCAAACCCGCCATTCTTATTGTGCTGTACCGTTGTTTTTATTATAGTAGTCCTCCTATAGACGAAATCGTGTGGAAAATTGCCATCTGCGGTTTTAAGGGGAAGAAATACAAAGCGAATCTTAGGATTCTTTACGTGTTTCACGCACGCTGGCTTCCGGCGATGACCGGATTTCCTCAGCTAACTCGTGCGCAAACAAAGACCCTATTATAACTACAATGACAGGAGAATAGTCTTAGCTGGCTAATCAGTCCTAGAGAACATTTCCATCCTGATTACCTAATAAACGTGGTACAAAAAATGTACAGTATTAGTTTCGCTACCTAATTACAAACAACGCTTGGCGTGCTTCTCTGATTAATCAGCAAAATACCTATACATTTACCCAAAATACATTACCATTACAATTTCACAATATCGAGTGATTCTAAATTTATTACTAAAACGTCTAGTAGGAATAATAGAAAACAGCAAAACAAACGCTTTTCATTTAATTACCATAGGCGTAGTATTTACTGACCAGTTAACCTGACACTTCTAGAAGTCAACTGAAAATAAAATTATTACATTTCAATTTTTAATTTTAATAAAACACAAAAAATGCGGCTTCCTGCTTCAATGCATGATCTACAACGATGCAATTGTCTTACATGCTCAAAGACTCCAGACATCGTGCGTACAGAGGTAGCAAATGCATGCACCCCAGGAATCAGTTCCTCCTCTGCTTGAATTGAGTCTCTTACACAAGGCTGATCAAGTGCCACACAAAAACAAATCAAGTGGTCAGAGAAAGTACCAGGACATTTCGGCAAACCGTTGCTTACCTAAAGCGGGTTCAAATGCTCTCAAACTGCAACGGAAAAGTAAGAAGGCGCACTATCGTGTTGATACCACATACAACCTCGCATGTCACAATTTATTAATGAAATTTGTCACCCTTAAATACATTACAATAAACTATATTACATTTCTACTTTTTTCTTCGAGGGTTGAGCATGCACTTAATATTGGTTTCAAATTAATTACTATCGTCTCTTCATTATCCCTGGAAGTCTGAATATTAAAGTCAGGAACAGCCGATATATTTATAACAAAAATAATGATATTTAGACAATAATACTTTTCTTGTTAAGTAAATTATATATAGCTAATGAGTATCATATAATTTGCAAATTTTGTTATTACACATACTGATGAGACTGCCTCCTTGGTCTAGTGGTTAGCGTTGCAGGTCGATCCCTGGTACCTGCTTAGATATTTTCTAAGTTAGGGAGGAGGTATGGAACGAGGTTCGCCCGCTTCCTGAGGATAATTGGGAAGCTGCATGATACAGGGGTTAACGACCTCTGATCAAAACACCGCGTGATGCCTACGGTGTGTTGATCATGTCTCCTGCAATAATCATGGGTAGTATTTTTCTAATGCTTCACTTCTAAGTTAGCAAAATTTAAACCGGTAACTTTCGCGATAGTAGCACGTAACGATTGGGTAACTAGGTGCGGGCAAAACAATATTAACATCGAACCGAGATGGGTGACTCAATTGGTAAAGGTGGGAACTCACATTCAGAAGGCCCTGAGCTCAAATATCTTGGAGAAGGCCATCCTTGGGTTTTTTCCGCAATTTTCCCTGGTTGATTAGGTGAATGCTGAGATGGATCTTTTGCTATCCAGTATTTTCTACTTTCCCATTTCATATCATTGCATTTCCTAGTGCAGGGCGAGGTGATGATGAGCGCAAACGGCCAGCCGTGAGCAAGGATAAAGTACTAAAGTATTCTCTTCTGTCCTAAACAACGCAATCAACACCAAATGCAGTGGTACAGGAGGCAACGCTTGGGACTGGCATTGGGAAGGTCTCGGGTTCAAATACCTTTGGGTTTCTTCGTGGGTTCCCGTTGTTACTTAGGAAAATTTCTGCTCTCCCATTTCATAGGAGCAACGCCAAAACGGATTGCTACAGTGTGGGTAGATTTGCGTCCTGGCGAAAGTTGCTGACACGTCTGGGAACTAGATCTAGAAATTATTAAGAACCACATGAATCGCCGGCCCTGGATACTAGCCGGCCTGTGTCTCTTTTCCTCCGCAGGTGTCCTTTTAGGGGGTAGGTAAAATAAACCCTTCAGTCAGCTATGTGTCGAAACAAAGCTCTTTTGTCCCTTCCTATTTTAATCTAAAAATCTCAACATCTGGTATATATTTATAAATATATCACGAATTTCAGAACTATGTATATGCATTTTCTAGTGTTATCCGATTTTGCTAGCATTCAGGTTGTGTGTAAAAGAAACTTTTATTTTATTTTATTTATTTTCTATTACATTTCAGCCTTCTGATAAATGGTATTTTGTGAGCAGTTTTTTTTTCTTTTTTAAAACAGTGTTAATGCACGTTTTTACTACTGTGGCATCACGGTCGGTGGACACTGATGATACATAGGATGAAATGACAAATTTGGAAGGATTTTTTTTAAGGAAGGAAACATTTCAGGGCTAATTTTAGGGTATCTCCCCAGAACTTGCCATTTATGAGGACGGTTCTAGAAAGAATCGAACTTCAGACCTTCCGCTCACGAGTATATGCCTTAACGACCTCGACCATCCTTGTCGGTTGCGGCAGTTTTTGATTTAAGTGTTTCTTTAGTTTTTAAACTATGTTTTTAATTATATTTCTGACATTCTACATTAAAGTATATATTAAGCTAGGAATTTTCTAAACGTATCGAATGTCATTCTGTATACTGTATAGCTCTGTCATGCACCTGCTTTACAACTGACGTTAACCCCCGCTGTACCTGCAAACACAATGAAAACGGTGGAGAAAGGGGTTGGCAAAGGAAGTGGCTAAACAGCAAGGTCAGTAAACGCTTTCTAGGAATTCTTGACAAGGGTTTGGCTGGTAATTTTGTCTGGATGGTAAAAACAAACACATTTATCTTCGTGTGACACTCGCTGAAAACTGAACCATTTTCCTGCATAATTTTACAGTCAGGTATGTTGATTACACCTCAAAGGAACGCTAGCGCTAATTAAATTTTGCAATCACTTTTAAGCTGTTACAACTTGGAAAGTATATCGTTATATACAAAGCCGCACTTTCTTACATATGCTTACAAGACAAAAATATACAAAGAAGTTATTACTCGTGCTGTTTTACTGGTAAACATTTGTATCTACTGTGGTAAATTTTATGATTGTCATTATTCTCATCTATATTTGTTATATGGTAAATTACACTGAGTATATCTGATTTCTTAATACGTAAGGTCTGACGAACAGTGCGAGGGGGCTTGAACTGTTTATCTGCACATGTTCCATGTACGTGAGATACCCAGGCTGTCACATGAATGAGAACCTCTCAGACTCACATCTTGCATGCCCGCTGGACTTTTAACCATGGGCGACTATCTGACAACACTTTATTTTTATCAGCATGATTGCCAGACAAAACTTCTAGCGCATATCTGAAAATGAGGCGTCCTCCTGAAAGAATGGTTATGAAAATTTTAATTAGGTTCCGTAATTTAATACCAGCTTTGAGTACTATTAAAGAGATTCTTGTGTAAAACACGGCAACTTTGGATTATAATCTTGACAGTGCACAATAAACACTGGTTCACTGGAAGTTAGTTCCATTTCTTATAATTCTGTTCTGTTCTCAAACGTTTATTCATGTAGTTCTTAAAAGAATTTTTAGGTTTATAGACCATTTTGCATACTATCAGTTAGTTGTAAACGAGGGATTTCATATTACATTTCCAGAGAAAACCTAGGGCACTTGCTTAAAATAAAACGTGCGGATTTATGTTACTCTCTAATTACGAGTATTTACAATATCAATAGTATGAGTTATTTAGTCAAAACTATATATTGGAGTACGCTCAGCATTTAGGGCACAAACTAAAACTGCAAAATAATGCAAAGCTGTCTATAAATGGGTTAGGGCAGCAGTTCTCAAACTGCAGTTTGCACACGAAGCATTAGCATACTGTTGATTTGCTTTATTTACGGAAGCTGTTTAACATCTCAGGTCATCAGCGTCCTATTCAATTCAGGGCGTGAAACGGCCGATTAATTTTGCTCAGAGCCCTTTTCTTTTAGACATGCTTGAGGTTCTTTTACTTGACGTAAATCTGCGACATGGGACCCACGGTTTTACTTCCCTTCCGAAGGAAGACATACTTAGGATATTTACGCCCGAAAAAATTCATCGACCCTGGCCGGTTGAACCCACACTCTTGGGTCTACCAGGCAGATGTGGTTACCACTAAACCACCAGGTCCCACTAAAGTACTGCTGACAGCATTTATTCTTCAGTGTATTTATACAAACAATGAATTACGAGAAAACTATAGTAAGGAGGGAGTTTTCAAATAGATAAGCCCAAAACTTGGACTAGGCAGAGCACTCATATGTACCATCATAGATTCCCTGTCTTTCAGCAACGAACTGCTTGGACGGGGCTTGCCTATTTTATCCTATCGAAGAAGGCTATAAAACTATTCATTCATTTTGTACCAAATTGCACAAAAAGTCATTCATTAGTATAGAAACCTTGTTGGAAAACGTAGAATCAGAATTTAGAATACAAGATATATCCCATTTAGCTCAATATAAAGATATATCCCATTTAGCTCGATATATCATGGCTTGTAAATGATATACACCACTCTCATGCAGAAATTAAAATTAAAGAGTAGTTTTCTGCCATTACATTATTATTATTATTATTATTATTATTATTATTATTATTATTATTATTATTATTATTATTATTATTATCATTATCATTATTACTGTTGTTATTGGTGAGGATACACAAGAATAAAAATTGAGAATTTTGTTTATATCTTCAAATTTTGTAAACCAGTTATGAACAAGTTTCAAAAATATATAAAATGAAAATTTAGGATTTTGAAATTAGTGTTAAATTTTAAAGTCCGCGACATTAACAGATTTTTAAGGAGTCTAAGGTCAGGGAAGTTTTGAGCACTGTTGGGTTTGAGAAAAAGGCATTAATATTTATAATGCCAAAATACCTGACTGAAAATGTCACCATAAACAAATAAAAAGCTGAAAAGAATTAAAGATACCTTTTCTGGTCACAACACGTGAATTTTAAGCCTTTTTAAAATATGTATACATATAAAGGCTAAGTTATGATTGTGTTTAACTACCTCGAAAAGCTAGTTCCTGTGTGTTAAACTGGTCAAAGCCCCATGTACTGCTCTTTCCGAAAAGTTGTTGGAAAACCAAACTATGTAACCGACGAACCTGATAAAAATTTGGAAATATCGAAGTTTGGAATTAAGAATATGACTATTAGTAGCATTTTCAGCTGAGGATATAAAAACCTCATCTAGACAGTACATCCTCTATATACACATTGCACAAGATTAATTTTCCACACTATATACCACAGCGCATTTCTCTGAATTAACGCTGAATATATTTACGGAAGCTTCAAGACATGGCTTCGAGCCAGAGCTCTAGAATACTTTTGAGGGGGGGGGAGGAAGCAGGCAACCAGTAGCACCCGAGAAGATTGAACTATTGATTAGGTGGACACGCATTATCTATTTGTTTTCTTTTTACATTATTCGTAGTTTTTTCTTAATAGTGTTTAACGCTTGTTTTAACTGCTGAGGCATCACAGGCTGTGGACATTGATGATACATGAGGTGAAATGATAAACTGAGAAAATGTATTTTTTTAAAGGAATGATATGTTACACGCCTAAGTTTATGGTATGTGCCCGATAACTGACATTTATGAGGACTGAGAAAAACCTGTAAAAAAAACACTCAGTCAAGGAGGACGGTGCTAGCAGGAACCGAACCCCAGACCTTCCGCTCACGAGTCCTTAAAGACATCGGCCAACCGTGGCGGTATTTATTCGTCGTGTATAATTGAAGATAAAGAACGATCGAAAAATCACTGCACTGATTATAGTAATTGTAATATGAAATATGAAAATTTTTATTTATATGGAAGTGCCTATGTTCCTGGAAATTGGAACTTTTGTTATTTTTCTTATGTCCGATAATTTTAGATAAAACATGGAAAATACATGCAAAATTATATAAGTTATAGATTTTTAGTTTTTTACTGTCCATAAGCAACAGATAACATTAAAATATATTTTGATTGCATACATGTTAAAAACATTAACGCTACATACCAAATTTCAAACTAATACTGATATGATTTTTGTTTACTTTAAATTATTTGGACAATTTAGGTATCAAACAGCTTTATAGATATTAGCAGATAACTGAATACTTCCCACTGAGAGAAAATCAATTCATACAAGACGTTAAAGCTAAGTTAGAGAGTAAGAAACAAACATTTCATTTATGTGAATTTTATGATATGCCATTAAGAAATATGATGGCCGCAAGGTAATACACGTGATGTACTGGCCATCAATAAATATGTGGGAAGCAACAGCTGCGTAAAGCTCTATAGTTAAATAAAAACTTAATTCTGATTTTATAGTTTGTATGTTTCTCCCGTTTGTAGAGGCAAAACCGGTTTGATACGTGCAAGATAACTAGTTTCAGCAAGTGTTATAGGATAGTAAACTTTTTGTCCCATAATTAATTTAATCGTTCATAATGTGTAATAAAACTAACACTGGCGTAGGTAAGATTCATGCTAAAGTGTGGGGCGTGCAATTTACATTTTAGCTGTTCATAAATTAACGGCAGAACGAGTAAGTATATAGGTCATTATATAACATTTCCGCTTAAGGGGGTGAAAAAATAGTAAGAAAAGAAATGTATTGCATTATTTATGAATTTTCCACGTGGAAGTAACAAACTAAACAAAAAAAAAAAAAAACACGATATTCCAATTGGTCATTATTACTAAAGCGCAAACACTAACGAACACATTTTATTATTATTTTTTTTTTTCTTTTCATCAAGTGGTTTTCTTATCATGAACGGACAACAGCGCCCGAAATTACGTGGGGCTTGCATTATGAAAGCGAGAAGAAATTCATGCAACCAAACAGTCCGTAGCATTAATACTTGCAGCGACAGCGGCAGACCTGGTGGGATCAGATACAATAACGGCAATTCTGCCATTACTTTAATTTTTTTGGAAGTAATAAAAGTGAAGGCCATAATGAATTCTCTCATTACTTAACTAGGCATATCAAAAGGGAGCTGTTAAATGCTAGACGTTTCACTATTCCCAGATGCAAGGTCAGTTATCAAGTCTAGTCCTATATAATTCTCATTTTTTGGTCATATTCGGCACTTATGATATATAAAATGGTATTTAAAATGCTTCAAGTGGTATTACCGTAACCCGGATAAAACAATATTAAAAAAAACATAAAACAAATTAGTCTTCCACGAAAAATATTCGCGACTTAATAAAACTATTGACTTAATTGCACATACAGGATGTCAAAAATATCTCCGTAGTTTTAAAAAACCATTAATTTCTAAACACTAACTTGTTCTTGGTGCATCCTGAACAGTAACATGTAGAAACTTTAGAAAAAGATATTCCTACTCCCATGATGAACGCAATTTGATCCATTGGGTTTGTGAAAATTAGGCCACAGTAGCGGAGAAGTTATTTTCTACGATCATAGTTCACCCCCGCTTTTTAGCATAATACGGGAAGAATCCACCGACAGATAAATCAGTCCGTGCATGCTATGTGCAATTTGAAGATCCTTGTCTGTGCAAGAGGAAATCAACCGTGCTCCCGTCTAGATCTGCAGTCGACGTGAAACGTGTGTGATAATACTACCAACATAGTCGTAAATCACTCATATGGAATATCTTTGAAATAAACAAAAAAATGTTATAATAGCTTCATTAGTGTATATGCAGTTACATTGTAAAGCTGTGAAGATCTTCTATGTCTATCTTTTTCTCGTAGATTTTATTCTATATCTATATGAATATTCACATTTTAATGAATTTATTCAGACACCAGTTATTTATATTTTGTCATTTTATGGTGTCTGTATGGAACAAGACGGGAATCAACTCACACGATAACTTAAAGAAGAAAACATTCAACCCAACTTCCCCCGTTCAAGACAACAAAAGGAATACACGATACAGACAGTGAGGGAATGGTGATGGTACAAGAAACTTTCACCACCAAGAAAGGGGTTTCTTAGATTTCCCTTCTTTTTCTTTTCTTTCTTTCACTCAGCTATGTGTGAAAAGAGCTGTGTTTGGTTTCTGTTTACCTGCTAGCAAAACAAGTGAGTCACAGTTGCGTAGGTATAAAATCATTTGTTTAGTCTTTTTTAACCATTTTTAGTCCCAAAAGAATTACATTTTATGGGCTCATTAAGCGTGATCCTCACAAATAGTCCCTTTGAAGCAGAGGTAAAGAGTTAAAATCTTAAAGGTCCCATCTCTTTTATAGGGCTTGTAGTAAATTCTCCACAAAAGAATATGTCAAGTGTCACTTTGATGAATGCATCTTATTTCCAATGAGATGCTGAATGAATTTATACTGTAAACATTTAAAAACAGCTGCTAATTTCCACCTTCAAGAAACCCTGTTCTATTCTACATTGTTCGTTCAAGACCTATTACAGGTTTTCGATAAGATGTGATGAAATGTAATAATAAATATCAAATGATAATAAATAATAATAAATAATTTGGACCCCAGCGATTTCACTGTTGTAAGACATTAAAATGTTCCAACGAAGAACGCTAAATGGAAATAAAGATATATCGATAAATATGCCCATTCACTCTTGTTTGCAAAATGAAATACCATTTAATTTTTTCTATTACCATTATGTTCTGACCTGGCGAAGCTGCAGTATCAAATAAACGACATTCATTTTAAATCGGCAATTTCATTGAACTATATACAGAGTATTTCAGAAGTCCGGCGCCACAGGATAATCCCGTTATTAGTAATAGTGAACAAACTGAAACGACAAGACACTGCAAATGAAAAGCAGGTGCAAGTGAGGTGCAATGTTGGTAGGAATTTGCACGTGCGGATGATATAACGCGATAAATGTATAAATTTCTAATTGTACGAATGTCATTCGTGAGCGTTTACAAGCACATTAAATTAAATCAGCATTTCTCTCCGTTCATTTTTCTCTATCTGCACTAATAACAGAGCTGTATAATATACTTCAGTCCTATGTCCTATAGCACCGGGCTCTTGAATCACTCTGTACATGTAGCAACCATACCCTCATTCTGTATATTTATATGCATTTCAAAGTTCGGATTATGAAAAGTATTCAGTTTTGCAACTTTCAGCCGAGCCACTAGCATAGTTCAGTCCACGTTTGCATTTTGTAATTAGCAGTTAGCAACTTTCCCTGCTAATTGCTGACATTCTCAAATTTTCCTTGACCGCCAACCCCTCTTGCTGCCGCATATCCCTAAAATTCAGCCAAAGCTTTAAAATCCTAATTGCATCCTACATATGTTGTAAAGTCGTTCACACAACTTTACACAATGTAGAAATATAAACAACCGAACATGTTAAATATTTGCCTTTTCATTGTAGATGCCCTTACACAATACTATAACCATATTATATTCAAAAAGTACATAAAACGCACAAAACATTTAAATTATAATGAATATATAAAACATAACAGCATATCGTAAAGTTTCATGGTCTTTCGTTTTCTCGTAATTCTTGTTTGTATCTATACATTCAAGAATAAATACTGCTAACAGCAATTCCCCTGAGGTCCGCGTGGAATGGCTGGAAGAAAGTAACACTGCGATTACCATAGTGATCTGACTCTTACATAAAAACCTTTACGTTCTAGTGAAGGTCGCAGGCCAATGTGCTGAATGTAAACAATGGAGGCAGCCTTATTTACCGATAAGCACATTTACAACTTCCTGCACTATCGGTATATAATTAGAATTTAAAATATATTTTACCAGTTAAAAGATGAATGTAATTAGAAGACGATTGCATTTGTGCCACTGTGGTCCTCTGCTGCACTGCAGTTTTGCAAGAGAGATTTTCCTTACACAGATAACTGAAGTGGCGAATAAAGAGCGAATAGTCACCGCCTTGAAAGCTGTAGAACAAAAACACTCTCAGGAGAGTTGTTGCTTTATTGTTTTGATGCAAGTAGAGCGGAACCTAACAAATGCGCGCTGTTTTGTTTCCAAATCTGCTCTTGAACCACATGTTTAGTTCCCTGCCACTGATGTGGAAACTTAATGCAAATTAAATACTGCTGCGTACCACATTAGAAACCTGGAATTGTACACCTGATGAGTAAATATGTACAATCTTTAAATATGTTTGTTTCTTTACCTGCAATAAGTGCAGGTCTGAGTATTTTATCGCCTAAGTTATTTTCCAGTGTAATAAACAATGCTCTTAAAATGCTGCATTTACAAACGGATCAATAAAGATCCAATAACCCAATATCTTTGCCATTCTGCTTGCGAATTAATTCTACTCACAGATAAGCACAAAATGTTGCTCGTATTTTCATTTTGATGTTGTAAACTTAAATGGTACGTGATAGTATTCATATAATGTACTACTAAATATAAATACAAAATGTTTGGTATACAACAGTGGCTATCATAATAATTATTAATATCAATAAAATGCTATAATAACTTTCAACTTTTGACACTGATAACTCCTTGAAGCTTTTATAGAGACAATTCTTGCTTCAATGCAGAGGAATTTGAAGTCCGAAAATTTATTTCAGACGATAATTAACATTAAATGTTCACCACTAAAACCATAATATTCTTCCTATATTCTTGCTGCAGCATTAATTTGTATTAAAAATTAATAGCAGAGTAAACAGTTCTATGCATAATTGTTGTTATGCAAAATTTCTGTTTTAACTCTATATGCAATTTTTTTTTACCCTTTATAATTCATAAAATCTCACCACGTACAAACTTTTGCACGTAGCTGTTTATGCCGCAGGAAGTGAATCAAGGTAGAAGTGTAAGAAGAATATTTAGTATAATAAATTGATAACGGTTGCTAATGAATCCCAGATGAAGTTACACTTGCCTTGTCAAACAGAGACAAATTTTCGTTCACACATTTTGGTGTGAAAAGTCTGTGTTCGTATAGTGGAATGCTAAAAGAAAAAACGAAATTAAGTTCAATAAAAGAAGCACAGGGGCGCTATTTGATTTCGATTTGTTATACTAAATGTTTCCTTTTCATAGCAGTAAAAAACCAGGACATTTTTAATCTACACATTTTTTTGCGCCTTTCTAATTTTTTCATGTAATTTTCAAAATCCACTACTGAATCAACCGCTATTTCATAAAGGTTATTTCATGTGAAGCGAACATTACAGTAATGTTAGAATATCGGCAAGACTGCATTGCAGATCATGACTTTGTACTCCTGTAAAACCGTATATCAAAAGAAATGTCAGGCTGTTCAGCGGATAAACATGTCTTGCCAAACGCAAACATGTCAAAGGATGGACAACCAAAGGGTATACGAGCGTTTTCATTTTTATTTTATTTCCTAATGTTATTTTAGGGGGGTCGGTCAAAAGGATGCTGGGCGACTCTGCTAGCTAGCAGCCAGAGGAAGGCAAAAACCAGTTTAGTGTTTTAACAGGAGGAGAGAATTTAGCAGGCCTCCTTTTCTCAAACACATAAGTAGATCAACTGAAGGTCATCTTATCATCTTGCGATTACCGTTTGCCCATCTACTGCCAAATACACCCCAGGCATGTCTCTTTGATCTGGTGAACAACGTGAATCAATCGCCTTTTTCTTTTTTGTTTTATGTCGACGAGAGGCTGAGGGATCAATGAATTTATGCCTTTGTTTTAAGATAAATAATATTCGTACACGGCAAACCATTTTCTTTATGGGTTATTCATCTACAATGTGAAATGACGATGAATAAAAACAGAAATTTGTGGATGTTTTTTTCACGCCACATTGTAAGGCAATTTTTAGATCTTATTCCAAGCATCCCAAGCTATATTTAAATTTTATTCAGGAAATATACATATACCGCTCTGAATTATATTGATTTGTAAATTCTTTTCTGGATATTTTTCTAGTTTGTTTTATCTAACCTGATCCAAATTCACTTGTTCAACATTATCCAATAAAAGGAAATATTTTGATATAACTAATAAAACCAGATCTCTTAAAAATGGCAGATGAAAAAAGGGGGGGGGGTGAAGAAAAAGAAAAGAAAAAAAAAGACAATAAAATGTTTTTCCTCAAAAACTTGCCCAAATTTATACACATGTTTAATTGGAAATATTTTTATCATAAAACGAGCAACGCATAACCTCGCAGAAATGTAGAGAAAAAACTAAATATGCATCTCCTGTGGCATTTCTGTACTTCACCTGTCCTTAAATCAATCACCAGCACTTCTGAGATGTTTTTACGAAAAAGATCCATCATACGTCTTGAGGAAGCTAATATGTAAGAGAAGTAGGGAAATCCGGTCTAATAAACCGAGGTTATGATTGTCAGCGGCCGGCATTGCACTTCCACGTGATATCTCAGTGAGGGTAACAGGTATGGAAAGTCCTTGTATCTTGAAGGTATAATTTATATTTCTTAACATCTGACTTTGGCGTTGTGCTCTTGTAAATGAGCGTTGTTATTCTTCCATTAGCTACAATATCTTCATTTTTGAAAATTTTCTCTTTAAGTAAAGTGCACAACGATAGTGCTGGAGAAAACGTTCTATTACCAGAATATTCCATTCTTGTATTTACAAACAAATACTTTTCATACGTAAACATAAAAGAATTTGCATTGTTCACGAATAAATGTACTTTGTCACCCCTGCAGGGCAAAGCAGCTATACTTAGAATGGGGGCGAGCTCTTGAAAACGTAGGCTAAAAACATAACGCTAAGACATTTGAAAATGATTGTGCCCTTGGAATTCCGGTTAATCGAGTCTACCGAGCTGTCCCCTCCAGTCATCACTTGCTCTTGCCCTCTTAAAATCCCCGTTCGATTCCTGCTGAGCCTAGAGTAATAAAAGACGCATCAAGGTATTAAGCCAAGGTGAGGTACCAGAAAAAGGTGCACAAATATAGGTGGAAGTTTCTAAGTGTACTGCACAGAGGTTGCAGCACTATGGATAAAAAATAATCCAAAAATAAATATCGTGAATGTTCTTGTTAATTTATAATTAAGGAATTTAATTGAGAAACGATAAATAAAAGTTTCGCTACTTTGAAAAGTTCATATAACTGGTATTAAGCGCACACTGGTGGCAATTGTCTAACTAGGATTGAATTAAATATTTAGAGCATAATTTTTCAAAACCATGTTCATTTAAACGAATATAAAATAATTACCAGTATTCCTGACTCAGAAAATTTTTAGCAGTTGATGGTAAAATGAGGTTTTCACACAGAGTAGTATTTACGTAGATCTTTAGTTATAAGACTCGGTCGTATTTTACATGTGGCTACAAGGCATTTTTCACGAACCTTTTCCCTACCGGTCTCACGACAGTATACATTCACTCGCGAGGATAGTTAAGACATTTGATTCTAGAACAACGCACTAAATAAGACACAAGCAAAAACATAGTTTTAACACAGGAATAACAAAACGCAAATCCTGAACGTTAGCAAACACAATAACTTTGGAAATGTAGAGAAAAACATGGCAATGAAATCATGAGCATTACAATTGTCAGTCAAAATATTTGTTCAACTAAGGAAGGACGAAAACTGCAGCATCTTATACACGTTTTAGGTAGGAGTTAAATACGGGAGCCGCCGGCTGTAACAAGCTTAGTAGCAGAGACGTTAAACATCGCGTGTGCAGACAAGTTTTATAACATACGTTCAGTGTTACACGGTTTAGGATTTCTAGGTCGTGTTCCGTGTCGCTACCCTTCTCTTCGTGTATATCGTACAAGGTGTGGTGAAAGATAAGTGAAAACTATAACATACGAGTTAAAATCCAAATGAAGCCATAAAAATAAATAAATAAATCCACTGAAGTTATTTTTATTTCAGTAAGAGACGAAACATCTGGTAGCTCCTATATTAGCGCCAGATTCGTGCTTTACTGATTGTTCAACCAAATGCATTCATCAATATTCATTTATATAATTACGATATTAAAATTAATTTAAAACAAAACAGGTTTCAGTTTAAACGCACTCTGTTCTCCACCACTCGTATAGCTGCTTCTTAGAAGGTGTCAACAAACCTTTCTCTGTCTTTCAAGCACACAAAAGTGTTTCAATTGACTAGAGAATCTGTTCCTCACCAGCTCCAAAAATGGAGGACGTTAGTTCAAATTTTCTTCGGTCGAATCTTTTCCTTTGTTTTCGTTCATTTGTTACTTTATGTAGTGATGAACTCAGGGATCATTATTATTCATTCACACAATTCACTCAACGTCTCTGAGACTTTGACTGATAGCACCCTGATATCATGATCGCCACAGGTGGCCGAGGTCGTTAAGGCGCATTCTCGTGAGCGGGAGGTCTGGGGTTCGAATTCCGGCAGGACCGTCCTCCCTGATTGAGGTTTGTTCCAGGTTTTCCTCAGTTCTCATAAATGCAAATGCCGGGGAGGTACCGAAAACTAAGGCTTGAAACTTTTCCTTCCTTAAAAAAATTCTTTCCCAATATATCTCAGACGGTCCTGGCGGTATTCGAACCCAAATATCCTGCTCACCAGTCCGTACCTTAACGACCTCGGCCACCCGTGGCGGTAAACGCGGCAGAGAATCAAGAGTTTCAAAGTTTAATGTTTCAAGGATATTATAACTATTTAAATTATGTATTGCTGAGCTACACGTTCACAATTGAATTATGTTTTATCACGACTTTGTTCTTGTTCAAAGTTGAAACATATTTTACATGTGTATCATAAATTATCTATTAATGTTCAATAAACTATACTAAAATTGTAAACTATTCTTCTTGCACATTGCAAAATTATTTTTCTATAGCCATATTTGGGGCGTTTGTCCTTCCAGCATACTTCCAAGGGTAAAACATGTCTAGGCATCAACGGGAGGGCGTCGAATTCATGTAATTAAATTATATAACTATGACATGGTGCAGTAAATAAATAAAAGTGATGTGAATGTTAAACAGAAATAAAATGAAGGACAAATTATAAATCGTGTGCATTATGTGCAGTAAATTGAGTGGTGGTCGGTGTGCAAGAAGATTGGAATATATGACAAGCACGAACCCTTGAAAATATTAAGAAGAATCAACGTGACTAGAAATTTGGAAATACGTAAAATTTATGAGACTGCAGGACTTCAATCGATAGACACTTGTTCTTAAACGACTTTATTTCCATAATCGTGTCTTTGCAATATCCTACAATTGGTAGGTGCACCATATTAAAATACTTCTATATTTCTGCCCTTATACAACATTTAAAGTCTTGCAGTTCCGACTGGAAACTCCTGAAAGAAGACTCGTTAATGTGCTTGTCTTCGTGCAGTTCGTCATTTCCATTTGTTTATACATTTTAAACTTTCACAGGTTAGTTCATTGCTTTCCGTTTAAGTTTTTCCCACTTACTTCAGAAAATGTGCAAAAACCTGGCACATCACAGTGACAAATAAGATACTTCATCAAAGCAGAGTAAAACAATGAATAAAATGTACACCTACTCACGCACGTGCGCACACAGAACGCAACCTTTGTGCTCCTCATGATGCAAAACCAAATAACAGATTTGTTTGCATTCTTAGAGTTTAAGCTTTCGAGCATGTACACGCGTAGTGCTATGTCGAGATTTGCATCCGCCACCTCTCCCACGATGACATACGACGCGGACGGCAGAAATTCGGACTAGAACCAACTGTCTTAATATATGGTTACCACTGATTGATATGTTGTACATCTTGGGGTAGCCTGTCTGCTTTGTAATCCTGCAATCCCCAGTTCCAATCAGAATTTTTACGGGGTTATCTTGTAAAGAAAAATGTTAGGAAACTCTCAGTTTCATGTTCCCGGGCTCATCTGAGCATTTCATCTACCCGCTCGGCTTGCCAGTACCAGCAACCAGGTGATGTTTACCCGAATAGGCACAGAATACTCTCTCGAGACAGGCATATCTATATCTCTATAAGCGGGAGGGTAAATACGACTCAACGAAAACTAAAAAATGTTGTAATAATGTTACAAGTTACAGTATAGAAAAAGCTATCGTTGTCAAGAAATGGAATTTTACATTTACTGTTTATTCTAGATTGAAAATTTACGAAAAATAAAAAGTGTCACTATCGCATATACTGTAAACCTACCCTGGGTCTTACAACAGCAAATAAATAAGAGTGAATAACTGTCATTGAGGTCAACAATGGCGTCAGCAAATACACAAGAACTGTAAAGATGAATCAGTTGAATTCAACAACAAATTGAGCGAAGTTATGACTTATAAATGGATTTCTATGACCTAAAAACATTTATATACATGTGCATGCATTTATGGCTTAAAACATGTGTAATATTACCTTATAATTTAAAGCATTTATTCATCGTTTTATGAACTACTTCTGCGGTCTAGTTTCCGGCCTGCTGGATTCTAAACCCAAAGATCCCGGATTTGATTCTCGGCTGTCCATGGGAATATTCTTTTAATTAGCAATTACCCGCCTTCCACAAATTATGGAATATATATATATATACGAGATTGAATATGAGTGTGTTTGTTAAAAGTTTAATAGCGAACTATGAATACCAATAATTCTTTCGCAAGTAAAAGTAATTGATATGAGCAAAGAAATTAAAAGGCGGCTACAGAAATGCAAAAAAAAAAAAAAAAATGCACATTGCATATTCAGTTTTACACAATGCCATAAGAAAAAAAATAAAATAAAATAAATGGTCTACAGAACTTTCTGGCTCAAAATCTGCATGTTTTACTTCATGTACGCAAAAAATGTCATTTATTTTAGAAAAGGTGGAATAACAACACTAGAATACAGCACTGTTCCCAGTTTTGCAATAATGTTGTAGCCACTTTTCTCTTATTCGCTTTAATAACTTTGAGTTTCTTTCACCGTTTTTAGTGCGTTACTATAAATCCTATACTTTCAGATGGGTAATTCGAAGTTAGAATTTGGCACCTGATTTTCTATCGAAGTTTGACATTAAATATGTCAAATGTGCACCCAAGGTTGCTGAAGAAAATACATTCTACACATTCTTAATAGTCTAGGAATCAGAATCAAAATCTAGAACTATACCTTTTCTAAAAAGCATAGTTATTGCAATAATATGCAGGAAATCGAGCTTTCCACCAAAGCGGATCGATAGCTCAGATAGTAGCAACGTAAGTAAGGAACCTGATTCCTTTCGGCACTGCAACCTACACGCTGTACTAATGGTGGTCCAGCTATCACTTAAAAACTTTATCTTGCAGGTAGCCTTGGACGTGGCGGAGATATTTTGTTACTAATGCAGAGAATGACCCTTGTGCCTTTATAACTTTCTTGGACGCAAACAATTTAAGTAGCCCATTCTGCAAAAGTTTTTACTTGCGATATGCATATATTAATGAACGAGGTGCACAAACATATGAAGATTATGAGGCTAAAGTTTCCCATGTTCGAATTTTGAGGCATTACATTTCTAGGGACGGAAACTGAAAATCTAACGAAGTGGAAGTTCTGTTTGGATAGCTTTCAATGGGAAAATTTGCTTAACAGTTGTTTATGTAACTAGTGTATAACCTTGGTAATTGTAACACGAGTGAATGTTTAGCGGGGATACCTATCGTTTATACGTCAGTTTGCAAATATATATACGTTTCCAGGCATACGATATCTGTAGGCTTAATAGCCTTCCAGAGTCCTTTCTTTAAATATGCTTTGCCTATCCATACAGAGCCCTTTCTATTACTTACTGAGTCCTAATCCAGCTACCAGCTCCTTTCACTCAGATTCCTTTCATCATATATCGTAGACCTTTTAAAAATGTGCCCAGTCTAAACCGTCAGCTTAAACTGTAATAGGACAGGAGAAGGCTCCTCCAAGTAGGTTGTGGAGAACGAAACAAATACTGAATGGCAGTATACTCGCCGCCGATTAGACATTCTACACAATATCCACCGGAACGGCTGCAACAGCTTCCGTAATAGATATGTTATGTGTGTACATGCCAACTAAGCACGCACATGATGTAATTATATAGTACAAGAATGTTTGATGCCTTGATGAGCTTTAATATGCAAATGAATCTTATCCCTCAACTAATGCTCACTTTCAGTATCTCTAAGGAGGGGAGTATACATGAAGTATAATTGACCACTTAATGCATCCGAAAAGATTTCATGGTGGGATTTGTTATTTTGGGCATGTCGGGAAGAAGTGAAACTACATTCCTGCTCGCTGATTAGAGCAGAAAAACTCACACTTTTAGGCATTACTGGGGTTTGTAAAAATGTAAATAAATAAAATATACATTCCCCACACACCATACATCATGGAGGGACTCTCTAACAATAAGATATTTTTGAGCCGTTTTGTACATTTACATATCCCTGAATAAATGAGGACAGTTCTACTTTCCCATCATTAAGAACCCACTCACAAATCTGTCTTTGTTCAGGATTGGCACTTTGAACTACAGGAATTTTAATACATTTGACATTTATGCTAAAATTCTGTGAACAAAAATTTAAATGATATTTGAGGTTTCATGAACATTTGGGAAAAACTTGTGCAATGATTTTCGAATAAATATATGGCAAGAGAGGGAGAGAAAGACTGCAAGAATAGTAACAAATGGTCTGGGACGTTCCTTTGTTGTGCTGCAGGTGGCAACTACAAAGTTAAAACGTGTGGATGGTGAAGAGAATCGAAAACATAACAGCTTACCTTAAACAAATATTTTTTCCATAAAATGCATACCGAAGTTCAAGTATAATAATCGTTCATAAAATCTTACCTAAGCTACGCCTGAGTGACAGTGTGTGACTTGAGGTTTTGAGATAAAGTCTGCTACTGACTGCAGTTCCGCCAATGATATTGGTTTAAATTTTACTGTCTACTAACACACGTCACATAGCAACGTAGTTATGATGTTGACCATACCTATGCCTGTATCTCCATATTAAAGCGTCTGAAACAATTCACTCCCATTCTTAAAATTCTTAGTGACAATAAATCCTATTTCTATTCGTAGATTCTTTATGCATACTATTTCCGTACATTTTGATTTTGATTTTCGTAGAATTTTATATTTCTATGCGGGTTAATTCGTTAGAATATTTTTTCGCACTTTTCATGAAACAACGAATTCAATAAGAAACAAATTTACATCCTGCGCATAATTTTTCAATAAATAGTATTTACTATGTAGATGTGTAACAAAAATGTGTGTCAAACTTTAGAGGCATATTCCTCTCGTGCAGAGGAAGAAAATATAGGTACAGAACGCTTTATTTCCTTTTCTAAAACTCTTCTTACATTGTATAATGCGCAAGTCGCTTATCTGATTTTGGTGCAGAATGACATCATAGCTATCGCCTAACGTCAACCCCTCACCAGATCAGACGCTTTCATCTATCTCTGGTTAGAATGTCAAAAGAGGTGGGGATGGGGTAGTTCTTAGGTTCACCACCCGAGTTTTATGTTCTAATCATGCGACCCAGACCCACTGCTTTACTAGCACCGCGAATATCCGTGTGTAGTATCAACCAGATACTTCGTTTCGGGTACAGTACAATGAAAGAGTACTCAAATTCGGAATTGGCAGACTCTGGGAGAGCAGACGGTAATAACGTTGTTGCTCAGCGTTTGTACAGAGAGGAATTTCCAGAATGACGTTACCCGCACAGGAAGACGTTCCAATTAAATGGTGGTCGTCTTAGGGAGCAGGAGCATTCAAGCCTGCCAATCGAGACCACGAGGCCAGTACAATTGAAAGAGGCGATACTTCATTCGGTTGAAAACATCCCTAGTGTAAGCACAAGATGAAGTAATGTTGACCACGTGACTATCTGGAGAGTGTTGCGTGAGAATTTATATCTGGGCCATTTAGAGCGCATATAGAGAATGTAACCATGTAGAGCACTTGCTTTAAGAAAGATTTTCATGTGGTACGCTATGTTTATTTCATAATGTATCGCATTATTACAGTGTGCGAGTAGGTAGAGCTGTATATAGAGCTGTAGCAAGGGAACCCATTATTCATATATTCATATATTTTCATCCCCTACACGAGAGGAACATGCCATAAAGTTTACATTTTTGTTACATCTTGTATAAGTGTAACAAATCATTAAAATAAAGTTAGTAAAATTATAAAGAACAACGATTACAAAAAGGTACCTTTTGTGTTCAGAACAAAAGACAACTAAAATAAGATGTAAACAGAAGGTTAAAGATTCCCATTATTTATAATAAAATATTTCGAAAACTAATGAATATTTGGAAACATATATTCTAAGTGCCTATACTACATTTTAGACGATTACATTCAAAATCGAAATATTTTGGGAGTTCATAGTGGCTGTTTCTCTACTTTTTCTTGTTATCTAGCTTATATATTTTTGTTATGTGAATGAGATTGGCATGTGTATTTACAAACTTAAAAATATCATTCATACCACATAGATATTTTATGTAACTATGTACATTTGACTTATTCCATTTTGTGTAACATACCAATCTTAATCTTAAAGAACGTTTTATGCAATTGCATGAAGTCGTTCATAAGACTGTTGATTGTAATATGCCCAAAGATAACTTTTATGCATACCTAGGAATAAAACAAGCTCCTTATGACGTTGAACAGCCCTGCTGTAAGGTATGAGAAATGTTGTACAAAATCAAAATAAAGGTAATTTTAGCTCTTTTTTCTTTTTAGGTCACTTTAGTTAATTTAATGTTATAAAGTCATGTTTTCAAAGTAATTTTAAAGTATTTTTAGGTTATAAAATCCGGCCCTGTTAATTATAATTTCATCTAATGTATCACAGTACTCATGAAATGTTTGGAATCACTGAGAAATTAATTCTCTTGATTTCAAGGAAAAGACTACCGCCGTAAAAATTGTTCATTCCTGCTGTGCGAAGCTATAAAGGAGAAGAGAGGAGAAGTGCGCTGATTAATGGCAATGAGCCAGTCCATAAGGCTTGAGTGAAGGACGGCAGCTTACAGAAACTGAACTTTTGCCCTACAGCAACCATTACTTCATCTAACTTCTTTGGAGAACGAAATCTAATAACGACGATGAAAATGAAATGAAAAATATTGTAACAGAACATTTTGTACTAAAACTCCTGTTTCTTTTTTCGAACAACATTCAGAAATTACTTTATAGATGTAAAAGGTGTGGGGTTTTGTATTGTATTCTAAAAGTACATCACGCCGGAATTATTTGGAATTTACCTCTAAGGAAACAGTAAACTAGGTTTGAGTTCTAGACCAATATCTTCCTGTTAACAGGAAAAAATAAAAACTCAACCGCCATCTGGCGAACTTATCTTGCGGAAATTTCCCCGATGGATGAGTTCCCCTTACCTTTATATCATGAGGATTAATGTCGTTTTTTGAGGAAGATGACGTGCAGGGGGATCGAAACCAGTTCCGACCGATACTTTGTATAGAAAATAATCGCCATAATGCCCATGCAACTAGGTTTCCCGTGGAATGACGAATAAAGAAGAAATCCTGGGAGAGCGTGCATTCTGATTCTGTAATAACTGCCACCCCTTTTCGCCTTAACGCATTTCTAGCGGGAATTATTCTCAGGGCAAGGAAGACTAAACAGCAAAAATTATGTAGTAGTTTAACAACGTCCAGGGCTTTAGCTTCAATACTAACGCAAAACGCTTGTGTTTAATGTGTGTTAGCAGTTGCTTCTTTAATATATATATATATATATATATATATATATATAGAGAGAGAGAGAGAGAGAGAGAGAGAGGTTGCCAAAATGTATACACACTTCAAGCAAAGAAAAAACTGTGTTAACATAACAAAACTGAATTCACACAAACAGAAAATAATGAACACTAATCATCTTAGATCTTTACAGTTATAACAGTTGCTCAAAATACCCACCATCGGCGTCGATACACTTCTGAGTACGTTGAACTACTGATTGAGTGACCTTTGCGAAAGTGTCCTCAGCGATTGCAGCACATGCCGTTTCAATTTCTTCCCGAAGTGCTGCCAGTGTATCTGGTTTTTCTATGGTATACAACATGCTTAAGAGTTCCCCAGAAGTAGAAGTCCAACGGAATTAGATCCGGAGAACGCGGTGGAAACCTCTTCGTCCTATTGCCTTTGAACTTCAACAACATTCTCGGTTTTCCAATACCACTTCAAAATTGCTTTCCGCTGTTCCAACGATAATCTTGGCTCCATTTTGTTGTAGCAACGTTAGCATAACGTAATGTGTGTCACATCTTTTTACAGAACATCACACTACACACTACCGTTGTTTTTCGGTCCAACTTTGAAATATATTAAATAGATATCTACTCTGAAGGTGTGTACACATTTTTTTGTATATATAAAACGAAAGAGTCAACAAAGATTTAGTACAATGAGAATATTTGAGTTACGAGTCACCTGAGCATTGATTGCTACTTATTGCTGAAATACATGTCGCTGTACTGGGAAAGAACAATAATGACGCCGTGCTTAGAGTTATTCTAGTGCTTATACTTTTATTGAAAGCATTCACTAATACTATATTTACAGCTGATATTAATAATAACGATTAACCAGCATTATAAGACATGTTAAAATGATCCTGAGAAGCAATACATTGCCTCATAAACGTAGGAAATTCCTCTATTTTATTTAACTTCCTTCCTCAAGAAATAAAATAAGTTTTGATACACGTTTCTTGTGATTAGAGAGATGCTATCTCTCGTCACGCTTTAACAAGCGGCAAACGGTTGCTCTAACCCCAACACGAGTGCTAGGATATTTTCTTGCGGATTGCCTTTTCACTTCTCTACATGCGTCAGTTTTCACATATGTATCGTGCATAAGAGCCTGTTCTTTAAAACTGTATTCATGTAGTGGTATTACTAATGAAGAACAATTTACACACAATGAAATTACCGGGTAACAGTCAACTAATTACTGAAAAATTCGCCACAAAACAAACTACAAGCTACTATCTGCACATGCAGTATACAACCTTGATTATTGGCTTCTGCAAATAGGTAGCCGTGCTTTGCCAGCCCATGCATCAAATAACTTCACTGTGTTAATTTGATGCACTTGCAAATTATGATATACCAAACAGTTAGTATCAGGTAGTGTAGACTTTTACTCCGAGGTTGAGAACGAAGTATTGATGTTTCACTGAATTCAAGAAACGTGGCATTGGGGGTGGATTGGTTAGTGAAAAACACAATATTTAGAAAGAACTAAAATGATTACATATTTAAATAAGGTAAAACAAAATGGAAGAATACAGATTTCTGTATCACTTGACTTCAACAATTCTTCTACGTTACATTCAATGTCTACGCAGAAAATATGTGCGAAAATTTCGTGCAAATGTTAGCAATCTACAGTCTTGCTTTACTTGTAATAATTTTCATTCAGGTAATTACAAAATCAACAAAAGAGCGCACTAATTTTTAGCAAGTTTAAGTCACTACAATTATAGCACTCATTGTATTCAACCTAAAGATCTAGTCTTGCATTCTAGGGCGGTATAATCCACTGCATTCACAACTACCTTTACCTTAAGTTAAGCAAGAAGTTTGTTTCATATTGCTCCTTACCTGAAACAAAAGAGAAAGATTCAAATTAAAATACGAACGCAATTCTGTAACTAAGACAAAGCAACTACGGCTGTTACTTCAAATACTGTTCAATATTCCACTGTCATTGTCGATCATAAGAGAGAGTAAACGGCGGTTTTAGAATTATGTTTTTACATTTTATATGCGATGTCAAGATGGCGGCATTTCCAGGCGGAGATTCTCGAATATTCAACGGCCAAAATATTGATGTTATGAAGCAAGAGTAACAATCCAATGCTTCACCACCTTTTTCATTGAACGTACGGCAGGCAGCTCCTTGAAGTCTGTTATTCTGCTCTGCTTGGACAGCTGGCCGAGAAACAAAGTAATTTACGTGCAACGTTTTGACCTCCGTTGATGGAAAACGCTTGTGAAACACGCTCTGCCTATGTCTACGTATCACAACAGTAAAGATTTATTTCCAGCATCCAAAATATATTTGTATATGGAAAGAGATAATTTTTAAAAACGTCCTTCATGTCTGATTCACTGTTCAGCTAAATCCGAAATAATACTGAATTTCTTACTATGTTTTATTTCAACAGCGGCAGGAGTGCACAACTCAACTACTACCACTGGTGCTCCTAAATATAGCCTGTAGAATCTTAACTAGAATTAACACTCTTATGTGCGTAGCTGAAGAAACACAACAGAGAAGTTTTATTAAAATACCACAATAATGCACCTGCTTAAACAACAAAGTCGTTAATAAATTTTCATGGCAACAAAATTTATTTATATCTGGAATCTGCCTGATGATGTCTGTTTCCACAGAAATCATTGTATAGTAACTTCCTTTGTTTTGAAATTAGTTTGAATCAAATTAATACTTAGGTGTTCGTTTACCCAGTTTTTCAGATTCAATTTTCTCTTCCACTGCTCGGAAAAAAAAAAAAATAGAATGTACGATTTACAAAGTGTTCATTTCCTTTATATTACATTTACACAAATCTTCACCAGCCTGGCATTCAAAACAGCTGATTACTAATGAAATGGCTGATTAATTGTCGCTGCTGTCTGCATAGAGCATTATATTAGAGTTGCCCAAATGAAACTAGACTTTCGTCGTAGCGTTCTAGCTACTACGCAGAGCTTCGTGTATGCTCTGACAGGTAAGAAAGCAGACTGGTGTGGTCTGACCACGCAGTGTGTTGTTCACATGTACACACCACGTTCACTACCGGATTGGTGCAAACGGGCCCAGTGAGCAGTAATTCAATTTCTGAAGGCAAAATGTGTTAATGGGGCCGAAATTCGTCATATGAACAATGGGAATGCGTGTCTTGTCATGCAGCAGTGTTTAGATGTGAATTTCGTGACGGACGTGTGCGCACCGAGGACATGCCTAGACCTGGTCAAGCTCACTTAACGATCACCGAGGAATCAACTGCAGCCATGGACAATCTTGTAAGGGAGAAATGCCGAATCATCCAAAAGACTGCAGAAACATTGTCATTGTTCACTCCACCGACGGTTGGGGTACCATTGAGTCCACAAGCAACTTTCTGAGGAACAGAAGGATCGGAAAATGGATGTTTGCATGGAGCATCTGCCACATTACCAAGCAGATTGGAGTCCTTTTCTTTAAAGATTGGTTCAGCAGTCAACCACGGACGTACTTCGCTCACGGTATTCATAACCTTGTGACGCGCTGAAACACTTGCTTGAACAAACAAGGTGACTTCATGTAGCAGATATGTCACCCTTGTATCACTCTTACTTTATGTTTATGCATTTGAGTCAATAAATTATTTAAAAATTAGTATTCCTTTCATTGGATCAAACCATATATTTCAAATTGTATATTGTTTGATATTGAACTAACTGCAAGTTTTCCGCACATTTAATGTATATGACTGTGTTGCTATCAATTTACAGTTTTACCGTAACTATATAATAGTAGTTAAAATATTTTATAAGTTTATTAAATTTTTAAAACTCGAGGCTAAGTTTTCTGTGAGCGCATGTTTCGAAAGGCGTTTCAGGTGGTACATGCACACAGTGGGGCTTATGGGAAAGAGGCTGCGCTTACGGACTTCCTCTCAAAGCTAATCGAGACAATGGAAGTGCCCTAAATATATTTTAACGCAAAATTACGCATAACATTTTAGTTATAGAAAACTGAACGTTGAAATGTTTGGGGTTGCGCAAGCCAGCAGTCTCCTACAGCCCCCGCCCGTTTTACCTGACCCTGCATCGTAAAAGAGCAGGTACACATGTAGAGCTTTTTCATACTTGTGAATGTCCCAGCTAACTGCGCTACGCTCTCAAATGTTTTTCTACTATCATACATTTTAGTATGGCAATAACATTTGTTGTGTTCATTTCTGATGAACGCATGTCTTCCTGCTTACACCATTCTGCTGATTCATGTTCTTTACATAACTCTACTAATTCTTATACATTTTAATACTTTCAGTGGTAATTCATATTGTTATTATCTGAACGCTGCATACATTTTACAAACTTTTTTCATTTGCTCTTTTTCATCCACAATCATTTATCTTCTATGTCTTCGTTTCTAATTTCATCCAACTTAAAGAAACTGCTTATCTCGGCATATAATTCATATGACAAGTGGTATAATAAAACGTACCTACTTAGAATCAGCTCAGTTAAAACTTTTGATATTCCCCTACATCTACAATGCCACTCTAAAAGTGCATGTTTGGCATTAGTAAGTAAGCTGAATAAACTGGAAGTTTATCATTATGACCAGCATGCCTGCAACCCATCCCAACTGGAACGAGGTTTTTCCTCAATTTTTTCACAACCTAAAATGGCAAGCCAGACTTTTTAGGTGGAAAAGGACACCGGGCTCATTTGCATCACCATTAATTAACTTCATGGACCTGCAGGAGCTGAAAAAAAACACTAGCTTTTACTTATTGCATCCTGTAAACATAACACGCTCATTTACAGAAGCACGCTTTTACTGTTTTACCATAGCCATGATAACTAGGGAGCGGATTCTTATGTAAATACATTTTCTTTATGAAGCTAAATGCAGTAGCCTCATTTAAAACTCCTAGAGAATAGTCACCAGCGTAAAAACTACAAAATGTTATTTCCCATTAGAACAAATTTTAAATTATAACATATTAGACACACATTTTCAGAAATTTCTTAATAGTAGATGCATACATTTGCGTGGGAGAAATAGATGAACAGAACTAGTAACGTGTTGCCTATTGCATCATATACTCGTAACATGAATGTCTAAAACATTAAGTTTGAAATATCTGTGCGTGCCTGCAAGAGTTTAGAGGATTGAGTTGACGGTGCACTGCGCAAGCTTTCGTAAACAGTCACTTCCCCACAATTGATTGATTTATTTACGGACGCTCTTTAACATCTCAGGTCATCAGCGTCCCATTCAATTCAGGGCGTGAAACGGCCGACAAATTTTGCTCAGAGGCCTCTTTTTTCAGGCTTGAGGTTCTTTTTCGTGCAGTAAATGTACGACACGGGACCCACGGCTTTGCTTCCCTTCCGAAGGAAGACATACTTAGGATTTTTACGCCCGAAAAAATCCATCGGTCCTGGCCGGGTTCGAACTCGCGATCTTGGGTATAGGATGCAAGTATGGTAACCACTACACCACCAGGATCGACCACTTCCCCACAACTAGTGCATTCAATTTTTATCTGTGATTTTCTTTTTTCTCTCTAGCAATATAACCATGTAATTTATTTATTCATACTTTGCTCAGAATAAATGTTTGCATTAAATTATGTGCACTGAAAGTAAACTAAAGTTCTACACGCGGCTAGTGTGAAAGAGCTATTTGGATATATAAATTAACCCCTATAGAGTTAACCTGGGTAAGATGTACTCGTATTATTTCGGGTCGCCTCTTACGGAACAAATCTCTCAAATTAGACAAAAACCGTAAGAATGTCTTTGGGATATATAGATTCAGATGAGGTCCTTGGTTCCTTGCTTGAAGGATACGGTAACTCAGTTAGTTAGAGCGTCAGTGGCTCAAACCCGGCCGATTGTTCCTTTTCAACTATTATTCTACACACTCCTAGTGTGAAATAACTATTATAACCAAGGTTTATCTGACATTTTCAGCAGTATGTAGATGAATTTAAAAACGTATTTTGACAGATGGAAAAGTGAACAAACCATATGTAAATATACATTTTTCTTCGTGAAGGCATTGAGTTATAATGAAAGAGGGCATTTATGGCGAATATAAGAGAATATTTAAACATTTCAGCAAATATTTTCCTATGTTTTAGCATACAATGTTGAACGTTTTACTTCCTAAAGTTTGTATGTTTCCAACATTTTGATAAATATTTCCGTATTTTATTACATAAAATATTTTCCACATAAAAGCCCGCTCCCTACAGATAACACAGTAGTGGCTGTAAATAGGCAAATAATTCTCCAAAACGCTGTTCGTGTAAGTTAGTTGTAGAACAGATCATGAGGATGGTCTCAGGTGCTGTTGACCACATTATTGAAACTATGCAATTGTCTTACCAGTTCTCGATATTTCCATTCCTAGTAGGTGATTTTTATTTGTCTTATATTTGGCTACGCGAATTTAGGTTTCCTTATATGGCACCCTCTCGTTGATACCTGCAAGAGCATTTAATTTAGGAAATGGCTCAAAACAAAGCGACCACGATATGGCCGGGAAATTTACTTCCCAAAACACATTTCTTTAATATTTATGTGTTATAATAATTATCATGAAATATATACACAATATTTAGCTAATGACACTTTCAACAACAGAAGAAATAAGTTTGTCATCTATGCAAACTGCTTTTACATTCACATAAAAACCCAGCAACGTGGAAAACACTCCATTAAGAAATTTTTATACACAAAATATTCCTGCCTGAAATTTACAAGTAAAAAGGTTTAATGGATAAGCACTAACCAATTTTAAATTTGAATATTAACCTTAACCAATGCTAGCCTGCAAATTTAATATTTTAAATGCTAAGCGCGATAATGGAAATTTAAATTACTAAAATTACAAGGTACTAGCCCCAATTTTGTAAATATATATATTTTGCTCAGATGCCTCTTTTTTCAGGCTTGAGGTTCCTTTTCTTGCCGTAAATGTACGACAAGGAACCCACGGCTTTACTTCTATTCCGAAGGAAGCTATACTTAGGATTTTTACGCCCGAAAAAAATCCACCGATCCCGGCCGGGTTTGAACCCGCGATCTTGGGTTTAGAAGGCAAGAATGGTTATCACTGCACCACCAGCTCCGACTATTACAGTTTTCTGCTGCCTTGGTCAGTGGGCAAGGAGAGACAGAAACGACCCTAAACTTTTGAAGTGGTGTGCGAAAGCGATCTATCACTGACGAAAGCACTTCTCCCTCTAAAACAAGAAGCACACGCCCAACAGGCCGAGGGTAATATTGTGACGTCATGACACTTCCAGAATAATCGACGTTAGTGTAAGCCAATGAAAGAAAGGACACACGAGGCAAATTTCAACACGGAGGAAGGTGAGAGGATAGAAAATCGGTATTTGGTACAAAAGCGCATATGCATACTGCACAATTAGTAACTATTTAGTAAATTAAAGAATAATGTTCGGTGGTTGTATCGCTAATGACCCCATCCCAAACATTTTCATTTCTCATTTTCTACGTTACTTCCCGATTTGCATCTCTAAGAGAACTCTGTTAGGATATTAGACCATCATCTTGTAACATAGTAAGTGGTTTCTAGTTGTTTATTACATTTCTACACCGAACCATCCTGCAGCGTTAAATTTTCCACAGTAAATATATTTGTATGTATGTAGGCATTGGCAAATATTCTTTTATATGCATAATGGCCATCAACAACGGAATTATTTTTTATAAAATCTTGCAGCCTTATGTAACACACGGAGTTGATAATTGCAACAATAACAGCATGCCATAAGGGTCAGATTATACCTCAGTTTCTCCTTTGCATATACATCCCTTTTTTTTCCTGTTCAGTAGCCAATAGCGTTCACAACAACAACAAAAAATCGCCTTTGTTTCAGAGAGTTTAGAATAATCATGATCCAATGGGGTACTTACATTCACAAGTTGCTCAGGTATATTTTATTTATCTAATCTCCTAGTCACTCCGCGTTTAGGAGACTAAACATATATCCAGTGGCGGCTGGTAGGGAAAATTAAGAGCGTAATACAATGTATGAGAAAAAATATTTCCAAATAGCGAAATATTATATCTATTCGGCGTTTCTTTCTACTGCAGAAAACGTCTGTTTCGTTTTTACTTTTACTTATAGAGTCTGTCTAGAAAAGTATAATTTAGCAAACTGCTGACATGGTTTGTGCTGGTATTTAAACAACTTTTTGCCCACCGTTGCTAGAGTTAGGTTATCGATTTTTATGGAAGACAAAATAAGTAGTGTGAACATTTGAAGGCTTTTAACTGTTATTATATTCACTTGCAAAATGACAACACAACTAAAATGAATACTGCAAATCTTAGTAGAGCGTTTCTTTATAGGAGATTTTTCCTTCCCGGGACCGCTCCACGCGTAACAGCCGGTCGGTCAGTTCATGCTGGTACCGCGGTCAATGGGAGTGGGAAAGTAGCATAAGTTATTACTAAAATGTGCATTTACTCGCCTTATTAAGCAAGAATATGCTGGAGCATCGTCTTATGAAACTAACCATTGTCTCTGCAGTTCCCTCTGACAAATGTAAGTAAATTCTTCACGAATGTTATTTTTCGGTTCATGTGTTTGTGGATTTGACTTGCACACTTTTTCCTTCAATGCCCTCCGAGATAAAAGCCGCAGAGCGTTAAATCGGGGTACTGAAGGAGCCATATGTTACTAGTGATGACTGTGTCGTCGAATAGTTAATGAATTGCATGCAAGGGGACATGAGCTGTATGTGCCTTTGCGGAGTCCTATTTAAAGTCGCGAACCTACCTTCTCTCAAAATTCAAGGAAAAAGAGTTGCAAAATATTCTACATATATTTATCCCTATTTTTTCTTTAAAAATTTGCCTATTATTCTGTCGACCTTCTGTCTTTTGATCGTGCAGTGGTTCCTTGAGAAGCAGGTTTTTCTGTACTACATAATCGGTTGTTTTGTGGATTAACATATCCACTTAGAATGAACCAAGATTCGTCCCCGAAGATAATTAGATTAGGGTCGATTTCTCCTTCATGCACACTATTCAAAATCCATTCACAAAATCCACTCCTGTGTGCAGTGCCACCGGTTTAAGTTCTTGCAATGCAGTAATTTTACAGAGTTTTAACTTTAGTACCTTTGTAGCCGTTCGAACAGAACAATAGGGTATTTCTGTTTGCTGAGAAAAACGTCGAAGTGCGGTTTTAGGGGAACGTTCCAGAGCACGCCTAATGTTATCTAACGTTTTTTCTGTGAGTACCGTATGTGGCTGTGTAAGCTTTTTATCAAGAATACTCCCCGTTTTATGAAATTTATTTACCAAACTGTGAATCGAACTTCTACTAGGAAGCTAAATGCCAGAGAACATCTCTTGAAAGCTGATTCTGTATGCACGTACAAACCTTAAATAAATGCTCTTTGGACAATAAAATACCTGAAATGAGTCATATAACCTAATTAATACATTGTATTACGCCACCTATTGAATACTTAATACAATGTCATACAATACACAAGAACACGTGAGTACATTTCTAGTGTATTGTATGAAAACTACAGAGCTCGGGCAACTGCGGCAAACTGCAGGTCCAGCGAAGGAAGTATCACCCAGTATATAAACGAGAGTGACTGTACGCCCAAGTTGCATTGAGAAACAAGCAACTGTGCTTTACTTTTTCACCGCTAACAGCATCGAAGGTCCTATGTGGTTCACTTTGCGGTAGCACGTTTTCTCCTGGAATAAGCCAATCAGAAGGAGTGTTTTAAATCCGCGCGTGCGTGTACTTGTCCTTTTCTCTATTAAATATTCGTGGAGAACACGGATACACCCCAAGGCTACAACGAAGGCGCTCAGCAGTAACATTAACTTTCAAATGTACAAAGTGATAAACTTACCCCACACAATTTAAGAAAATTCTTTGAACAAAATAAACGTTTGCAGTAGCACTGTAGCACACAAGAATTCACCGCCTCTGCATACATCTTATTTTACCTCTGAGCCATGAAAGCATGGTCCCAGAGAGTGACCTCTATTTCAGTGTACTTTTGGGGGAGAGGATATGCAGCATTGTGACCCAAAGAAAGTGCAGCACAGGCGTATTGTGAAAAGATGGAAGGATGTGCATGGATGACGTCACTGGGGAAATGGTGGTGCGCAAGTCTGATACGGCAAAAGGGGGTGGGAGGGGCTCCCCCAGTCTGGCTAGAGTTAGGGGGTTGGAAAGGGAGGCCAGACTCGACTGTTGGGGTAGGTTCAAATACCCAAAGATTTTGCGCACTGCTCTACCAGATGGCAGACGGGTCTCCAGTCGATATTCAAGAGACAGACGGGAATTTCGAGCTTGTGTCTTCCACCCTACTAAGATGACGCACAACCATATAAAGAGCGAGGGAAGATGATTGTAATCACGGTGCAAAGAGGAAAGAAATAATCTCATTTTCTGGGGCACCAGGATCGCTTAAATTAAGCGGAATATATTTCAATAGCAATAGGTAACAGCGTAATGCAATTTCTTAATTATCGAACAGCAATACTTCAAACTCAGTTAATTTTTGCAATTTAACACCATTAATACTCCCATATGCTATAAAATCTGTCTTAACATATTTCAACAAAGATGAAAGAGTTTTATTTATTACTTGTTTTCCATTACTTAACCTCTTCTTCCTTGTTAATTCTTCCTTTTATCTGTTACTTAGTATACTGGAAAGTGGCACATCACCTAAAATTTATTTTACGTTTTTTAGAATTGATTTCTAAGTACATTCCCGCATACAACAGTTCCGTTATTATATGAATATTTATCTACTCGTACATGACCAAAAATTGTCTTTCACACATACATGTATCGCCCATCTTGGAAATACTGGCTATCAAGTGCAGCTATAATAAATTTCCGTTAATTAGAAATGCATTAAGATTATAATGGATATCTATCTTTCCCTTTTATTTCATTAAACTTTTTCAGAAAAATCTAAATAACGTGGCAAAATAAATGGCGTATTGTTTTTTACAAGAAGTTTTGTTTTATTAAAGCGTATAGGAACAAACATGTACATTCAAATTAATGAAACTCTGAGTTATTATATAGTGGTACGTTATTTCTTCATAAAATAATATTAATTTACTTAGAAGTTCTTATTTAGCGCAAAATATTTCACATCTTTTTGTAGGAGCACAAATGTTTACGGTTCTGCTGTTTTAGACTGTGATGAGTAAACACACTTTTTAACAATATAATTGACTTCTGAATTGTTAAATATATTGGCATTAATTGTTTAATCTTTAACTATCAAAAAATGGAGATCTTTTTGACAACTTTACAACAAAAATGGACTCTTAAGAGAGGAGATATGATTTTGATTTATCTTTAGAAACATCCTATTCAGATGTTTTGAGCTAACGTATTTTGGTATCAGATGATTTTTTATTTGTTTATTTAAGGGCGCTCTTTAACGTTTCAGGTCATCAGCGTCCCATTCTAACTACGGCGTGAAATTGCAGACAAATTTTGCTCAGAGGCCTCTATTTTCAGGCTTGAGATTCTTTTTCGTGCCGTAAATGTATGACACGGGACCAACAGCTTTACTTCCCTTCCGAAGGAAGCCATACTTAGGATTTTTACGCCCGAAAAAATCCATCGGTCCTGACCGGGTTCGAACCCGCGTTTTGGGTTTAGGAAGCAAGTATGGTTACTACTACACCACCAGGACCGACTTTGGTATCAGAGTAAGGACACATTGATACCCATTGTCACTAATTTAAATCTCTGAGGGAAGGTTATAAACACTGAACTTTCCCGTGTTTTTTTTTTTTTTGAGGGGGGGTGGCTACAGTTATGTTGTTATCTTTATGAGTCTTCAAAACGCGAAAATCTCTCTTCAAAAGTAAGCTCGGAAATATGGGGAAAACAAAGTGTTTCATATCGGAGTATATTTATGATTTCTGTGCACGTGAAGTGCTACAGTTGCATTATGCAGGCCTCCGAATAGAGTGGCTAGTATTTGGAAGCTACTGGATTTGATCTCCAGCACTAAAAAGCATGTCTACTATTTTTTCTTGCACTTCCTTAACCGCTAGCGTTTTATTTACCACGAGCCCTAAGGAATATTTGCCTATAAAAACAATAAAAATTAAACAAGTGGTATAACAGGGGGGACCTATACCACTGCGACTATCAGCAAAAATGCGGAACCAGCAAATACTGCTGCAGAAATAAATTGGTCCATCTCGAGAGTTTAAGTGCAATTGTGGGTAACATCGGTGGCGTTTGCCACAGCTGGATTAAAACAGCGAATTAATTTTCCGTTAGTTACGATTTTATTTATTTGTTTAATTGTTTATTTTTTATTTATTGTTTCTCGTCCGTTTTTACTACTCAGGTACCACAGGCGGTGGACACTGATGATATATGAGATGAAATGAAAAATTGGGAAAGGAATTTTTTTTAAGGAAGAAAATGTTCCAGGTCTAAGTTTAGGGTACCTCCCCGGCACTTGCCATTTATGAGGACTGAGGGAAATCTGGTAAAACCTTTCGACAGGAAAGACGGTCCTGACGAGATTCCAACCCCAGACCTTCCGCTCACGAGGCCACCCATGCCGGTGTTAGTTACTTTTCCAGTGAATGTCATGCACGTCTGACACACACAAAAACACTCGTCATTGTTTATGTATCATACTATGCCAAACGAACAAAAAGTAGAGATTAATGAAAAAGGTTCCGTGCCGAAGTAGACTTAACACATATTCAGGCTTCAAGATTGCGGCCTATTTGTCTCAAAGTGTACAAGAAGACAGCTATTTAACAGAGACAATTTATCTGATAGCTAAAAACTAAATAGTACACCAGGTTTCAAATGATCAACATTTTCCTTTAACTGCATGATCATTGATCATTTGAAACTAGCATAAAATTACCATAATAACAATTACATCATTAATTGTTTCATTGCTAAAACGCTGTCATTAACTGAATATTATGTTACATAATATTAAGGAAATAATTTGTGTATTTTTATTAACAGAATAAATCATTCTCTTCATTGCAGAATATATACAAAATAAATAAAAAATTAATTAGTTAATATTATCAAATACATGAATTACAGAATTTGAATATACTAACCTAAAACTAAAACATATGTCAATACTAAAGTTTCTGAAATGTTACAAATATTTTACCGTTCATCGAATTAATGAATCTGTAGTATTCCTAAAGGACATTCTTGGTATTGATGACAATTCAGCCTTTTCAGCTTGTGCAAAAATGTCTTCGCTAACAGCAGTTACAACAAACGGACAAAATAATCTCCATTAAAACAATTCCCCCATAAGTATAATAGAGAGGGCATTCATTAAAAATCAATGTTAATGTATTAATTTATATTTTACTAATTATCTTTTATAAATTAAAATTGTTTTTAATAATTATAATTCTTAATGGTGTTATTCAAATAAAAGCTAGAAGCTTTCGCTTTGTGGACGACGTTTCTCATGAACAGAGGGCAATTCTACATTCAGATTTCAGCGTGGGTATGAACTACAAGAAACATGTTAGAGGTAATGTGGTTATGTAGTTATTCTTCTGTTTCAATCTCGAGTTTGATGCACAATAGATACTTACGTCGACTGTCACTCCAAATTTTGAACAAATTCGTTATTTGGTAAACATCTGTTACGCTTTGAGAACAACGCAAATTATTTTAGAAAAAATAAACACACATATACACGCCTGAAAAACAATTATTTCGTCTAGAAGACAGCGATAACAAACTACTACTGTTTACACGTTTTCTCGCCATTAATTAGCAACTGCGCAGAAATATTTTTTTGGTCTGTGCAAGCCTGTTTTCAGGAATTTTTATGAGCAACATACTTGATTAAGACCCCTGCACCTTAACATTTTTCCTAATAAGGTTGCTACTGCTTTTATCGAAACTTCGCAAACAGGATTCAGTTAAGGTAATATTATGACAATGAAGGTTGGAGACTTGATCCAAGCTGGAGATTGATGTATTTTGCTGTCATGCAAGAAACTTTTAGCCAAGCCAACTAGACGCTGCTGGACCGGTTTCTTCTGCAGTGTGCAGAATCTTTCTTACTTGGCCAGCCAAGTGTAAAGCGAACTCAGGATTTCCCTTGGTTTTCATACGCAGTTTATATATTTTTATTCTACAGAGATGTTGACTTATTCTTACCAAAACCGTAGCTGCAGCTTCTTTGAACGGCAGAAATAATTCGGCCACTAAACTCGGCAGCAAATGCTTCGAGCGTGGCATGCTTTCCGTACTTCCATAATGACCACCCCTGCCGCTACTGGTAGTCACCCTTAGGACGGGGATTTTGTGCATTTCCGCACTGAGGCTACCCAGCAAATTTCTTTTTTTATACTAAAAGCAGTTCCCTTAACACAAGGCTCTAAACTAGAAATTTTGCAACACTCCATCCCTTGGGACCGGCCAGGGTCTTTTATATGGTTTTCCCTGGTCGTTTAGCGAATGCTGTGAAGTTAATTCCTTTCCACGAATGTTCCGCTCTCCTTTCGTTCTGTTGCAGGATTGTAAGTGTCGGTCCTGGTGGTGTAGTGGTAACCATACTTGCCTCGTCGCCGATTCAATCACGGCCAGGGTGTTTTTTTGTTTGTTTGTTTGTTTGTTTTTTTTTTTTTTGCGTAAAACTCCTAAGTATGACTTTCTTCGGAAGGGAAGTAAAGCCGTGGGTCCCGTATCGTAGATTTGAGGCACGAAAAAGAACCTCAAGCCTGAAAGAAGAGGCCTATGAGCAAACTTCATCGGCCGTTTCAATCTCTAAATTGAATGGGACGCTAATGACCTGAGATGTTAAAGAGCGTCCATAAACAAACCAAATCAAGGATTGTAAGTGCCAGGGTGAGGTGGGCTGGTGCAATGTGACAGTCGTTATATCCCGGCGTCTGCTCGAAGTCTTTGGAGGTTTCAATTCGGAAACAATTTTAGGGGCCCCCTATAATCCCATGGATCCTGGCCGCCTGGTGCCTCTCTCACTCATCACTTGCTCCCGGACGCATGCACAAACGACCAACCCTTGTACAAGGCTGAAGTATTGACCCTAATAATCAATTCAAATCCACTTTTGTTCAATACGAAATGTGTTTTATCATCAATCTATTTAAGCGGATACATATTTGGTTTCAACATCAGGCTACAGTGTAATTATTGATATTACACAATTGATTTCTAAGATTTATTAAGTAGCTTATGCTGGCAACTGTGGTGCCATGTCATGCTGGAAGTAAATCAATAACAGATCTCATCATTTCCCATATTCAAGACTTCATTCAGTGAGAGAAAATTACTTTTTAAACATCAATTTAGTACAATAAAGAAAATATAATAGTAATACACAACATTTTAATTTGTCATTTTCCCCTAATTACATGTTTAAACCCACTAATTACCACCGCGACGACGTTGTTAACATTATTGAGAGACTTACGCGACGCTTCTCCTAGTGAGAAATATGCGAACTCTTTCTAGAGTACTATATTTCATATTAACATACATAGTCAAATTCCTAACAATCAGTACATGCTGGGAAAATTCTGATCATTGTTTTGGATTTAAAATTGATCTTTATTTAGGGAAGTGTATAAAAAAATGTCTGTGTACTCCTCTTATCTCTTTGACCAGTAATATCCAACAATCTTAAGTGAATAAACTACCTGAACAGATATAATCGCATAATTCTGAAAACATTAATGGGAATGCAAAAGGTTCTTTGTTAAACCTTTTATGAACAAGCACAATTTATTGCAATTTTAACAGCCAGCAGTGTACAAGTTAGACATTTATCCAAATCTCTCCAGTTAAATACAAACATGCATCAATAATGCCCAATGATGAAGGGCTCACTACTAAATTTTGAATAAACGACCAGTCCCAATAAGCTCAAATCCTTTTGACCGTCCAAAAATTTTAGCTCAGATTACATGTAAAAATAATATTAAAGAAACATGCTTTACTGCACAAAAACACACATGCATGCTAAGATTGCACAAAATCAAAACTTAGAAACTACGCAACCTTTGGCATTACATTTCATCTTACGATTAAATAACTTCCCCATGCGCTTAGTTAAAAGGCTGACTAGTAGACCTCTGATTGACCTTGATTCCACTCATGTATACCCTTCAACGTCTTTGCTGTGCTCTGAAGATGATGAATGAAAAGAGTTCTTTCTTTTTTGGCTTAAATGTTCTTTTCTTCGTTCGGGAGGAGGTGAAATACTAATTCAGGCGATTTGTTTCAAATGCAGATTTGAACCGGGTTTGCTTATGTTGTGCTATTTGCTTAGTTCTTCCAAGAATTTCGCATGATACAGAAAGATTACATAATAATAATAATAATAATAATAATAATAATAATAATAATAATAATAATAATAATAATAATAATAATAATAATAATAATAATAATAAAGCAATTGTTCCTGGGATTCGTGTTAAACGTGCAGATATAGATGCGGAAAAATGTGTACAATGAATGTACGAGCAAAGAGAAGGTCGAAATGCAGGTTTCTCCAAAATATGAACAAATGTTCTAGGAAGACTGCAGGCAATAACTCCATAAGAGGATCGAATACACAATAGCTTACATTAAGCCAATCATTTACTTTCTCAAATGCCTGTCGTAATATGTGAGTTCAAGTAGACAAAACATACGTACTGTAGTTTCGAAACGGTTACAATTTCCGCAAAGAACTGTACACTGAGTGACAGTGCGTTACTTGTAGTTAGTTTGAGGTGCAGCCTGCTTATGGCAGCGCCTCCACCAATACCATTCTTTTATCTTTGAATTGCTACGTACGTCACATCGTAACATAAGACATTACGTTGATAATGTCGACTCTGTAGCTCCACATTGGCGTGTGGAACATTTTTTCGCACTTTCAAAATACTTACTTTCAAGCATCCTTTTCTACTCTTAAGTTCTTAAGTTCTTTTCTGTGCCCCGTATAGATTTTAAATGCTGAAAAAATTAAATTTCTAGGGGACGTAAAATAAATATTTGCTACTTATTGTGCTATTACGCTGGCATATTTGGTGGAATAATATCAACTTATTTAATAATCTCTCTACGGTGTTAAAATATTATGAGGAAAATTGAATATGATTGATTTTAATAACGTTTGTTAGGCCTTTAAACACGCCTTTAAAATCCTTGCAAGTTTTATACTGTTAAATGGAGCGGAATATCAGCAATAGATTACTTTTACGTTACGAGAGGACATAAAATTACCGAAAAATGGCTAAAACATTGAGAAATGATCGGAAATTTCAAATATATAAATAAATAAAAAGAACCCCTTTATATTAATATTGCTTGCATTATTTTAGATACTGTTCTACAGGTTCCTTTTAACCGATTTATCTTGCGATTTTGAAAATGTCTTAGCCTGGATAGCTCAGGGATATATTTTTAACATAAAATTGACGTGTTGGCAGTTCTAGAGCATTGTTCCTAAATTGATATGAAGAAAGTTTCTTAACTATCAGAACTTACATGAAGCCCAGGAGCAAAAATCATCTACTTACAATCAAGTCGTGAAGTTTGACCACTGCTGACATAGACCGGTGTCCAAACAACCTCTTTATGGATAATTCTAAAATTTCCTGCCTCCCAAAAGTATTCAATTTCCGTAGAAAGCTAGCACAGCGTTCCTTCGTAATTTCATTTTTTAAGACCGCAGTAATAACCTCGTCTGAATTTAAAAAACTGATGCATTAACTACACTATTTGAACTTGCTTTCAGTGAACAACTGCTTCCATTGCACTGGTATGAAATAGTACGAGGGTGTTTTGCCTTCTACATGATAATTTAAAAATTGTGAAAGATACTGATCTGAATTGTAGCTCTACTGAAAGCTTGGAATGTCCTCTATCAGAGACTCTATTTTTCCTCATAATCACCACTTCTGCGCCAACTTGAGATCACGTCGAAGTAGAAATCCTGCATTTTTTGCACCTTCGCTTCTTTGACAGTACTTACATCCACATAGACAGCACTTGTTCTTTGATGAATGTCCAGAGGCGTACAATTTTGCGCTATGAGGCATTCGACAACAGCCTGTTGTTCCAACCGCACGTCCTTATAATAATTGTCTCCATCTTGTCACTAATTCCGCGTATGCATGATGTTGCAGACGAAAGCCACTGAATATGGTGATTTTCATTAATCAAACGTTACTTTCATCAAGTTTTAAATTTGCACATCGCATATTGTTGAAATTATTGCATATAGAGTAAAATAGTTCGTTGTTACCAATCAAATCTCTCTAAAGTCTCACGGTGATCGTGCAAACTGGTGAGTGCTTTTAACTTTGTGAACGTTGTTAAATGCGAAGAGCATTTTTCAAGTTGCTGCCATCCTGATTTAATAAAGCTACTTTCGTTATCGGCGAAAAGAATGGAATATTTTCCTTAACATTTCAGTGGATGTTCAAATTTTCTTAACTGCATATCATATCTTCATTGAGAATTTTATAAATCTCACATAAAAACGTATCTGCTACTGTCAACAGTCAGTGCCGTCCTGGCGTCAAAAACGCTTGTCAATGGAATAAACTTGCAGGTTTTTACTGGGTCCGTGATTTGCATGCAACCGTTAGCGCAGCACCATACCATTATTTAGGATAAACCTTGGTGTTCTCGTTAAAGCAGGCTTGTCGCGTACCTGTTGTTTCTAGGTCCCAACATGTGTCTCTCATAAATAACTCGCCGATAATTGCTTAAATTATGGGCCATTTGGGCGCCAGTGTGTTATTATGTGCTACAGAGAAAACAACAAAACACAATAATGGAATATTTTATATGAGAATTAGACTGGGTTATCATAACAGCACCTCTACATATATGTACAGATTAAGGGCGCTACTGGAAAATATCAAGAAAAACTTGTTATTTATCATAAAGCGAACAAGCCAGACAGAGACGAGATTAAAATTCACCAAAAATGTATACCGGGTGTACCTAAGCCATTTCATCTTCAATCAAAAGCGCTGTGCTACTGCCCCAATTCACCTAGACTCTTACACTTTCAAGTATTTTATCAATATTTCAGTTGTGTTATATAAAAATAATCACATAGTGATCGATTCGCTGGACCAACACCTCTCTCTATAAGCACATCGACCGATTTCAGAACATTACGGTGGCCGCTTGACCTAAATGTAAACTACTCGGGTCTCATTCAAGGGGGTACATACATTGGACACTTAGTTTTTTCCTCATTTTATAATATGTTGCTATTAAGAGCTTTTAAAATTAAATTTTGTGTGCTTCATGTCCAAAACATAAGAACTACTTCGATATGCTGTGATTTTTTTTTAAAATTTATTCCCAAAATATATAATCCTAGATTTGCAATTATTTAACTTTTCTGAACAATTCTTTCTTTTTTTATTATAAAGGTAACATCTTAATCTACAAATTGAACCTCAACCGTTAAACTGTACAAAGTGCAAATATAGAGAAATTTTGTTTTCGTAATTTGAATTATAAACACACTTTTTCCCGTCAAAACAAATACTTTTTTTTTCTATTCAAACATTATGACTGAGGTTCAGATTGTTGGTCTCAATAGAAAGAATGTCAATAGAAAATGTCATGCCATTGCCTAAATAATTTAAGAAATTATAATTTAAATAGTTTGGAAAAATATACTTTGAGAAAATGAGATAGCGGACTTAAAATTGATATAATGACATTTTCAGTTTTCCTTTCAGCAGCATTTTTGAAGTATTATCTTTGAATTTGTTCCTTTACCCATGTTTGGTTATATTTCACTAATGTATATGTTTCACCACAAGGCTAAACTGTTTCTCTAGTTTGTAACAGGCCTACGACACTGCTATTACTGCCACAGTATCCTCGATAACTACCGACAGTTCAAACAAGGGCCCAATAATAACACTGATGATCTCTGCTACAGATGTAGGTAGGCTGCCATTTAAACTACTAACGATAAGTGCTTACTGCTTACTGCTACTGACTGAAGGTAAAATATTATTGGTGCAGTCAGATCCATCGCTAAGCAAGTAATTGATAACACCCAAAAGTTCCCCGGTTGTTAACGAGGAAAGCGTAGATGTGGTTCATTTATGAACGCTCTTAACATCTCAGGTCATCAGCGTCCCATTCAGTTTAGGGTGTGAAATGGCCGACAAATTATTCTCAGAGACCTCTTCTTTCAAAATTGAGGTTTTTTCGTGCAGTAAAAACGAAAAGAACGTAGCAACTATAACAAGTTCACCACACTACTAAAATGCAACAAGATTTTAAAGCATAATTCGACCATTTTTGTAGGTATTGATACAATATTTCACAGACATAAGTTTGTTTAAAATCAAACGTGCAAAAAATGTTAAAACAATGTGGCCCTTAAATATGTACGTATATCCTTATCCTCGTACAGCTAATAGCTATCCTGCTTGCCTAAGGAGCGTGTAACTTTTCATTGCATTTTTTGTTTAATATTGTTCTTGTACATAGATGCAACACATATGTTGTGTGTATGTGTATATATATATATATATATATATATATATATATATATATATATATATATACCGCAAGGGATCCGAAAATGAAATAGAACTGTTACCTCTTATCTTAACAATAACGGCAAAAAAAAAAAAAAAAAACAGAAGAAGAAGCAAGGTCGTTTATTTGGTTTATTTATGAACGCTCTTAACATCTCGGGTCATCAGCGTCCCATTCAATTCAGGGCGTGAAACGGCCTACAAATTTTGCTCAGAGGTCTCTTTTTTCAGGCTTGAGGTTCCTTCATGTGCCGCAATTGTACGACACGGTACCCACGGCTTTACTTCCCTTCCGAAGGAAGCCATACTTAGGATTTTTACGCCCGAAAAAAATCTATTGGTTCTGGCCGGGATCGAGCCCGCGATCTTGGAAGTTCGAGGCAAATGAAAGTAATGAACGAACAAAGCCAAACACATTTAAAAAGCAACAAATGCTTTACTTCATATGTAAAAAAGTTTTTATCTTTACAAGTTCAAAATGGTTCGGTCTATAGACTCATTTACCTAGTCCTCCATTATGTCTTCCTTTTGGAGTTTAATCTTTGGCTACTGTGGTGAACCTTTTTCCAGTTGTCTTCGCTGCTTCTTTTGCAGACTATCCAATGGTTTAAGTTAAAGTTGATTCTTCTATGTCATCTCTATTTCAGGTTTAATCCCATTTTATAACCACGCAACTTTCTTCAGAATCATTCCTTCTATAGATTAAATTATTTGCTGCTTCTGTGTTTGTTAAAACCAAGACTTCATTCATCTCCAAACTATGGCACATCCGAGCGGTGGTGGTTATTACGCTTACCTTCCTTCTCCAGAACTCAATATTAGAAATCATAGAAAGTACAAAAACGTGACGTACCTCTTAAGACTCTTCCCACGAAACCAGTTTCAACCATTTTTGGCTACAGGCGCGCGGCAGCACATTCAAAACATTATTTTAACAAAGTTGCAATCGCACACTCTCGCAACTTCTTGAGAACATCACCGCAATGTAGCAAAGGTAATGCTGGTGACTTAGCCTGTCTTTTGCTGTTTCTCGCGTTTAAAAATATTATATATTAAAGCACTCATAAAATTGGGAATATATCTTATTATCCTTGTTTAACCAACAGCTCTGATATTAATTTTTGACATCTACATCAAATTTACATAAACACAGTTGTCATGGATTTGAAATACTTAATTTTACGTTCATTTTCACCACATTAAAGAAAACGATGCACGGTTTCGAATATAAGATTTATTCATGCTAACCGATGAACTGTATTTAAATTATATTTTCTGTGTGACGTTTAGTGGCCACACACCGACAGCTCAAGCCTTTTATTCCGAAAGCACCCAGTGACAGAGGAAGATAAAAAGTTCCATGTATGCTCATACAGAGCTAAAATCAAAAGGGTATAGTGGCCAATGTTACCTTAATTTATATTTCCTAAACGTCGTCTTTATAAATGATATGATTTCCGTTGAAATGACTGCACTTTCAATTACGTTTCAATGCCGGTAAATTAGCTTTCAAAATTTGGTCATGTAATGATAAAAATTGTGACCACATTGAAAGTTTCATATTATGGTGAGGAATATTTCCTGTGATCACCTCAGAGCCTGCTTTTACATTGTTATTTATTATCTCAAACTATGACCAAAATCTGCGAAAGCTTTTCAAAAATATTTGCTAAAAGCAATTTTACATTTCTCTGCAGAGAAGCGTTACCACTACAGAAAAGGGAAGTCTATTCTCGAACCGCTTCCAAGTTGTTGAGCACGTTGGAGCGATTCTAATTTGGATAACGGCAGTTCCAAGAAGACGCCACTAGTTTTCTTTCCAAGAAAACGCAATCTCTCAAGGATTTAAAAAGACGCCGACCTGCAACTTATATTTTACCCACACTACGCATACCAGGCATTGACAAAAATGTTGTGCTTCCTATTAGAGGCGTATTTATAACCTGGATTGCACTCTAGAATGAATTTCTCAGACTTCGGACGCAGCAGACACCCATTAAGCTTAACGTGACCTTCTACACCGAACGTTGAATTAGGCTTTGTGCGATCAATTACTCGTTTCTGTAGTTAACTATGCTACTTGTAGTAACATTTTGTTACAATCTGCCAGAATACAAAACACTAACCAAAGGATACCTAGTTAATCATTAATACTTTAATACTGCTACAAATATCATCGTACATATATATTATCAAAACACTTTAAACAATCTCCGCTTCTTGCATGAGAGTTGTATAAAGCATTTACCCCAAGGACAATCATAGAACTAACACTCAGGCTTTAACGCTTTGAACTCGCACTCTGGAGATCCCGATTTCAAATTGCATATAGCTGGGCATCCTGATCCCCCCCTCCCTTGGTTGCTTAGGCGAATGCTGTAACGAATCGTTCCTTTCCACGAATTTTGCGCTCTCCCATTCATATAATTTCATTTTGTTGGTTCAGTTGCAGCGTTGGGTTGGTGCTGTGCGCGGTGGCTTGCACTTTGAAAAGGTTGCTGTTTTAGCTCCTGGTGTGGAAGTGACCCTTCTGAAAGACTTGAATTCCTTTGAGATGGCTCCACCTTGTTCAGGGAGTTCTACCTGGAAACAATGTTAAGGGCCCTGTCCACGTCCTTGTCTCAATCACCTTATCGTTTCCTCCTTTCCAGAGGTGCCCCATTGGGACGTATGTACAAACGGCTGGCCCTTAAGCAAGCTGAAGTATCGAAACTCCTCCTCTCCAATCCATTTCAGCAATGTCCATGCTATTTTCTATAACTATATACAAGCATAAACATGTCATGAAAGCGAAGTATGCATGTGCCCCTACTCTGTTCTAGAATCTGATTCACTACAAGAAGAAGTTATGAATGGATTTGTTTGGGCGAGCAGCGCTCTATCTACACGCCGTTCGCACCTTTGACCATTTATATTGTCTATCTAGCGACACGAAACAAGTGGCTAGACGCCGCATCAAACAAGACATTAATCTTTTACACACCTAATTGTCTTGCAATATAAAAATATGGGATTTGTTATTTTACTTTCTCCATTGCATATTTAATTATTCATAATTTTCTGAAGCAGTTTTGAAAACTATTTTACGTAAAAAATGAAAAGAAAAGAGCATTCATTCTTTTAATGAAGAAAAAAGAAATTATTCAAAATATAAATTATAAAATGCTTTATATTGACAGGAATTTTACATAAATCCATATATTTTATTACACAAATTTCTAAGCTGGTGATAAACCATGGTACACTCGTAAGCAAAGTAAATTGCAATTTTACGACAATGCAGGCGTCCTTCTTTCTTTCTCCCACATCTGCCTTGTACTGCTTGTATCAGAAAATGTTGAGTTTTCTTCCGTGCCTTTGGAATTTTGCTTCACGGTTCTGGTCTTAAACATATTCGTGCTCTTTGTGAAAAAGAACAGCAGCTATATGTCTTCGAAAATCCATGTGATTCATGGAAATTTTCCTTTGAAGTTTCGGGTAAAATTTTCACGCTACAACAACTGCCACGTTGAATACACTGGAAAACACCATGCAGTTCATTTCAAACCTGCTGGCGTTCTAGCGGGCCGTGCGGCAAGCGTTTACTGGGGAGATCCGACCGTTCCCTAACGGGAAATTGCAGGTTTGAAATGAACCACATTGTAGGTGTAGATTGATTCGTGTTTTTTTTTGTAACTAGTTCACCCCATTCTTAATTTTTTCTTTTGTTCCCTCATCGGTAAGGTCTACTTATTCGTCTGAGGTTATTCACAAATATCTAATTTCCTCCAATGTCTTGAGTATCATGATATCCTAAATATAAAAAAGAGCCCAATACTCTTCTAGTATCCATTACTCCTTCACTAATCACATTCATTTGATTTTAACAATGAAAAAAAAAAAATAATAAAATCCCCAATTTCTTGGTGATTCTTAATTATTTTCTTCAATTATAATATCTTTACAAAATCTTTAGCCATTTTTATTCTATCATACTGTCTAATTCGCAGTTCCTTGACACATAATTAAGAAATAAATTGCATTTTCTTCATCACAAATAAGACATATATTCTGACTTACCTTCCTCTTGTAACGTTTCATTCTCCAAACCCCAACCAATCCTGAGATTTCATTTTTATTCCTTTTTCAAAATACTTATATTTCTCAAAATGTATTTTTAAATTAGTATAAAATATAGTATATTTTTCTTCAATGATCACCAATAAAAAAAACACACACACACACACACACACGTGTGTGTGTGTGTGTGTGTGTGTGTAAAGGAGATTTCTGCCATTTTGCATAATTTTGTGTTTCCTGTTCACAAGTTGATGATAAAAAATGAAATACGTTTTATCAGAAGTAAATATAGACTCTAAATAAGGTATAAAAGAAAAAATCTGAAAACTTTGTATGAATATAGATGTACATGGGAAATTAGTTTATGATCCTAGTTGGAAACATTGGCAGGTAAACGGTTAAAAATAAAGTAGAAATATATAAGGAGATCACTAGAGAAAATGCACGAAATAGACGAAAACTTGTATAAAGCATACTATCTGTACACTGCTCAATTCAGATGTAAAGAACCTGAAGAAGATGGCGCTATGTGTAAAAAAAATTCTGAGTTTACAAAATGCTGAAGGATTAAACCCAAGGGACGTATGCTGATTCAAGGTACTACAATAAACTATTTGAAAGAAAGAATAAACTAATGTGTTTCGTTATACTTTCCGCAACTGCAAAACAGCTTGAGGTAAAAATGTGGGACTTTTGCAGTTATCTTCCACAAGTAACTTACGCAATAGAATTTAAAATATATTTTCGTCCGCAAATGAAACACAAACATGAAAATTATACAGAACGTTTTCAAATTCCTATTGCAAACTCCTGGGTTTGTAGAAGGGATTAAGTAGATTAACGTTTTAAATAGGAACCCATGTGCAAAACCATACCTTTCCCGTGCTATAAGCTAAGCAAATTTAAATCTCCCGCTTGTGCTGTCAAATTTACTTGTGTGCTATTGCAATTTGCTTTACAAGAAGCGGGATACGACGATGCCTCCATGATGTCATTGTCTTCTACCCTATCTGTCCAGGACTTGCTACTTCGAACTAAATCACTTGCGACTTAATCTCCAATGAACATGTGTAAAGGGAAAGCTGCTGTTTTCCACATCCCATGACTTCACTACTATCATTTTAGCCAGAGTTAATCAACAGCTGTAGGAAAACTGCGATGCTCCAAAAAGGCGAAGCGCCTTTTTACCATGTTCATCAGCACCGGTCGACGAGTACGCGAACCATAGTGCGTGCAATATGTATGGCTTACAGCATCATCTGAAAAGTTCTGCATGATCAGCAACTAAGTAACGCTCTTTGACCCAGCAGAAGCGGCAGATTTAGACACGTGACGGTTTAACTTGAGCGGAAACGATATGTTTTTGAACTTGGGGTTCCCATTCGCAGTTCCCTCGATAAACCCCTGACATTTGTAATAGAAAGTTCGAAACATTCTATATTTGCTTGCCTTGATGCAAGGGGAAAGCTAAAGTAGGAAGTACGATCGACTAATTCATTTATCTTAACAGCAGAAGGGGAAACTCTTTGCTCATGCGCAAGTTCCCCCACTATAAATGTTTTTTTTTTTTTTTCCACAATTTTTGAGTAATAATACATAAGAATTGTTATTAAACCGGGTGATTTTGAACTTATTTAATATTTTAATAGTCTCTATTGTTAAAATCTTCAGCAGTTTACTGGTCATTACCATATAACAGGTTGTACTGGCACTAATGATGATGTAATGCAAAAAGAAATACGCAAAGTTCTGCATGAATGCAGCTTAAATGAGCTTACAATTACAAAACGATGTAATATGAATGCCATTAACCAGGAAACAAAGTGAAGATATAAGAGACGTGATTTTGGATGTTATTGTAAGACCATGGAAGAAATATAATATTTCTTATAAATAACAGACATGTTGTTACTTCAATAAAAATATAACAGCGAGGAAATAAACATGATCAATAATGTCGGTCCTGGTGGTTTAATGGTAACCATAATGTCTCGTAGACCTCGTCATGAGTTCAAACGGCGTAAAAATCCTAAGTATGGCTTCCATCGGAAGGGAAGAAAAGTCGCGGTCCCGTTCCCGTGTCGTACATTTACGGCACGTTAAATAACCTCAAGTCTGAAAGAAGAGGCGTATTAGCAAATTTAATCGACTGTTTCACGCCCTGAATTGAATGGGACGCTAAAGACAAGAAATATTAAAAGAGCGACCACAAATAAATAAAATAAGTGAAATAAGATATTGATACCACAGTGCAGAGAGAAGAAATAACTTTGAACTGATGTAAATAATCAGCATTTTCCGAGAATCTCCTTCTGCAACATTCACACATTGAACAATGACAACGATAACTGTTACACTTATCACACGTCAGATTTACTAAAACCCTATAAGTTTAATTTATATCAAACCAATACATTAAAATATACGTAATCAACTTAAAACTACACAGGATTGCATGACAAATATTTCTGTACGTACATGTAAATTTCCTGGGTGAACCATATCGTTCTACATTTATTCTCGTGGTCAACAGAAGCATATTTGCTGGGTGTTCAGCAAGTGAAGCGGGTGACTGCGGTGTGTGGTAAGATTTATTAATTGTAGATTGAAATAGCCCAGCAAACGAGTATTTATCTACAATGCCTGGTCAAGTTCGAGTACGCTTTGAACAAAGAATTCGTTAAAGAAAACAAAAACGTGTGGCTAAGCAGTTTTTTGCAAATAAGTAATTTGTTGAGGAAACAGTTTAATAGTATTCTGCACGTTAAACAATGCCTGTAACCTGCAGCTGTCTGTGGAACAATCTTTAAATGTTGGATATTAATGTTTGTTAACACAATCTCATTTTCTTTATCTGCAATAAGAACGCATCTCGACACGTGCCTGCTACTCGTTCAAACTCCACTTACTCTTGCAGTAAACAGCGTGCGGACAGTTCTAAGTTCACGCATGTGCAGTTAGAGTTACAAGGCCAAGTTTCATTTTGATAGTCAGCGGAAAACTTAAGTTTTCCGGTTCTTTTTCCCAACCTTAAAAGGCAAAACAATGTCTCACTTTTCTACACTATGATTCAGTTTTAATACTTTCTTCTTTTGTTGCTTTAGAAATGTTAAAAATCTTCACATTTTCTCTTAGAATCGATAATACGCAGTTTTGGCCGCTTATGATCTACGACCTCATACAGAGCGAATACATCTTGGACTGAAAGATTTAACTGTCGGTAAAACGGGTTTAACGAATGGAATTTCACCTCACGTACTGAAAGACAATAACTCTCGAAGATCGCGGCACAGCCTACAGCGTTCTGAAATCGTATGGACATCCGCTCTATTAAAGAAAATATTTATGTAGGGTTCTGCAAATTAACGTTCCCATGGTAAAAGAATAATGGACAAATTTCACACGTTTTGGCTGCGTCTTACTCTGGTGTTTACGGAGGGCTCCGTGCCAACAGCATCATCATCCAGTTGGAGGTCACAAGATTTGTACACTGACACGTGCACCGAATACACTTTGTCTGGGTAATGTGCATTCTGAACCAATCCAGAGCACAGAATTCTTTTCCTGGACCAAGAGTGCTCAGCATACCAAGCTGCAGCATGCAGGACAAAGACTACAAACAGCAAGTCGCCTTCAGGGCCATTTTCCTTAAATAAATCATTTTTGCATGCTATAAATGAATTAAAGCGGAAAAAACCGTTACGAAGGACACCTTTAGTTGCGATGTATTGGGATAAAAATAATAAAAGGAAAGTTATGAGGAACGTTATTTAAACTGAATTTTCTTAAAAACTTCCTCCCATGTGAAATTGCTACGCATTTAACCAGTAATGGACGGAAAAATAGCAAATTTGAATCCCTAGTTTCCGTGAACATTGAGCACTAATTCTAGTACCTTTCCGTTGCAAGTTTCCTATATAAAAGAGAAAAGCCAGAAAAACAGTGTATTTTGAGCAGTAGAATAACTACTATATATTTCTTATTTGCCAAACAGTTATTTATGATACGTGTTAAAAGTAGCATTTTATTTTGTGATCAAAGACCTCTGGCATCCAATTCACAAAACAAAATCACTTTTAACATCATGTACTATTTTTAGATAACCATTAATATTTTATACATAAACCAGTAAATTATAAATTTAACTATATTACAGTAGTTCACAAAAGTTATTTGTTTTAAAGAAGCACCAATATCGCTGTGGAGGTAATTAGTGGCTTCTAAACGTTTTTTCTCGCGTTGGGAGAAGAAATAGTCACTTAAGTATGCACGACGATATCAGCTGTTATTGATTTTCTTCCAGTCTGAAGTGGCCAACATGGTTTCTTATGTAAATAAATCTTATAAATCATTTAGTTGTTATTATGTAATGTTTCTAATTTCACTATGGACTGATTTCATAACCTCCGGTGGAATGTACACATTTTAAAAATATATGTAATGCATTAAATAATATGTCCTTTGTAACCGCTTAAATCTATTCATAATGATCAATGCGAATAAAATTAAAGTTGATAAACACTAGAATGTTACATAATGCAGTTTATAGTTTGAGGGCTTTGTATTACACGAAATGTCTAAAAAGTATATTTATTTAAAACCAAAGATTTGAATGTATGTATGCTATCTACTATTGAGGATGCGTTTCTTAACATAAAAAAGATGTTGGGATGAATTCAAAACTGTGCTCCGAATAGTTTCTAAGCAAAATGTACACTTTTAATTACGTGCGCCTGCAGCCCCCTTGGCAATACAGCTTCCTTATGGCATAAGGGACAAAATCCTATTTTAAGTACACAGAGGAGTAGAATGTTTCGTTGAGAATAAAACTTTTTAATATTAATCATAGCAATTTCCTCTAAAATTTTACTATTTTTCTTACCGAATCCTTATCTCAAACCCTTTTAACAGAAATTGTCTGAATAAGGAACCCCTCTCCATAACTTGCCAGTCAGTACACTTTGGGATCATGATTTCATTCCTCATATTGTATGTTACTTAACTGAAATATACTGCCACGGGTGGTCGAGGTCGTTAAGGTGCGGACTCGTGAGCGGGAGGTCATGGGTTCGATTCCCACCAGGACATTCCTCCCTGAATGAGGTTTATTCCAGGTTTTCCTCAGTCTTCATAAATGGCAAATGCCGGGGAGATATCTTAAATTTAGGCCCGGAACGCTTCCTTGCTTAAAAAAATTCATTTCCCAGGTTACCATTTGTCTCATATATCGTCATTCATCAGTGTCCCCGCCTGTAGTGCCTCGGTAGTTAAAATGGGCGATAAACACTATTCAAAAAAATAATAATAAATAAATAAAATTCCTGAATTTGTGCCTAAACTTTGCCAACTCTTAAGTTCATCCAAGTTGGCAAACTCCGCATTCTGCATAAGATCACAGTATTAAGAAGGAATGCGTTACGCACTACGAAATGCCCACTTAAGAACTCACTAATCGTCGTACAGAGCCTGGTAGCCAAGCACACGGCCGCCATCGCTGGGCTTAAGTGGCTTAATGCAGCTAAGAGCAGGGCAAAGCCCTCGTACATGAATTTATCTTCTATTTGGAACCTCCTGTTACAAATATACGATCATTTAATGCCAGCAAGAACGCAGTTGCACTTCACTGCCTGTTAAACAAGCTAAACGTCATTAACTAACGCGCCAATGACGTTTGGTTTCCTTATCTATTGTATGTTTTATGGTGTCCATTAGTTTGTCTGTGATAGCACAAAGAATTTTAAGGTTTCTTTAGAATTAAAAAGCGAGAAATTAACTATTTTTTTGTTTGGTATTCTTAAAGATGTATTAACAGAATCTTGTTAACAAAAATTTACAGATGAGTATTTTCAAAACGATGTTGGTTAGTTTGTTCGTCCAGTGGATAGTCTGAGGCGGTACTTGAACCTTGCTCATGGATGGCCCTTTATGTCTACGCCCCCAATGCGAGCACATCGGGAGGTCAGGATCTACGGGTGGTGACAGATGGGGTCCCTCGGGAGGAAGAGTTATTACACGATGCACTTTATTGGTCGCAACTAAAATGTGTACATTAGCAGGTGTTTCTGAAAATAACCAGGGTTCGGTCCAGTGACCTTGACCTACACTCGACCCCCGTAATATCGTATTGCAACAGAAATGGTAATTAGAATCTGACTTCGATCTTAGGACTGTTTACACCTATTCTCGCATTCAGGTCATTGACCCTCTAATTGCGATACTTAAAACTTTCCGCAACTCACACGGCATATGGCATTACTGAGAGTTAATTTTTTTCCAAACGAACGAGCCATCCTCAACTATCTTTAAACTACATATACCATAGTTCGTACACCTGAAGGCCGATTGCGTTACACATAACTAGTAGACAGATTACAATGAAGTGCTGAAAAAGAAACAGTGATCCCAAACGAGGCGAACTGTCCCCTTATATACTCCTATGAAAAATCCACTCCACGTGGTTTGCTGACCCCAACGGGGTTCACAAATATACACGCAGCCCTCCGTGACGCTTTAAAAGTTCAAACTCGCTGAAAACCAAATTAAGTCATAAAGAGCGAAAAATCACTGTCCTGACGCGACCAAAGTACACATCATAACTACCCACGCAGTGGTCATTAAAAAGACACACAGCTGCCTTTCAAGTTCATCTTTTGTTACATATTGTTTATCTTGAAACTCTTCCTCCTAGCATTAATTATACAATAGAAGTTCAGTATGAAAACTTATTATTCTAAAATATATAAATTAGAATTTATACTTAGCATTATTAACATTAATTAAACAATATAATCTATAATACAATATTTACAATAAGCATTACATTTATATTATCATAGAGGCATAATAAATGCTACTTCACATTTTAACGATTTAGACCTCCAACTGTCGGAAATGTTCCAGATGAACCAGGGATGGTACTTGTATGTAAATAGTTTTGCAGAAAAATTTAAGATTACTGTAAAAACCGTAAGGTTAATAATTTTTGGAACTTTTGTGATTCAGTTTACAGTTTACAGTTTTTTTTTTTTTTTTTTTTTTGAAGTTTGCAGCTCAGGGACCGACTTCCTATCCTACATTCGTGCTTTGCATACATGTGAAGTCATAACTTCATGTTTGAACACAATTGAAAATAACAATAGATGTGCAACATATTCGGGATCTTTTTTTCGCTTAACACCTGGATTTTCCAAGTTGCAGCGAATATTCTTGTCAAACTTTAAAAGTATGTAAGTATTTTGCACAAACAATAATAATTCGGTAATACTATTAGAGCATTTCAGATCTGATCTTCCTGATTACAAGTCAGCGTTAATACCGCACGACAAATATTCTTCTATTTGTTAAACATTTAGATCATATTTAGGGAATAATGGTTAAGCTATGGACTGTTATTCAGGTGGAGATGGGATTGGAGGTAAGACGTAAATAGCATACAACATTCTTCATCATACAAAAAAGTTTTACTCAAAATGGCGCTGAAGTCAAAACTATAATAAACGACATTTCTACTAAGCATCTCTACTTCGACAGAGATCAGCAAATAAACCACATAGATGAGGTTCTATGCTGAAGTTCATTGCTATGGAAATTTGTGCAGGAACGAAGATGGTATCCGAGCAAGAGTGAGAAACCGCCTGTGCGTATCGGAAAATATGCAAAACAGCGATGATGTAACTCCTTCACTCATTTAGAGGAACAATCAAGCAACGAGCGATTGCAGCGCTATGTCCCAGTGCGTCATACCGCGTGTTAATGTCAAAAGTCTGTTAAAAGCTGCGCGTACTGACTTGAATTTTCCCCATGATTTTACCACATGTGAAAGATTGTTGAACATTGCGGTGAATTCGCTTCTCATTATTCGAAAGTAAATACCCGAGCACGCCTTGTGACTTGTCCCAAATGGTATGCTTACTTTATATTATAAGCGTGTAACACAAAGCTAAATTAATTATTAATTTGCACGGAAAAGCGCAAACAGAAATCAGTCGTCGAACGCAAAGGTCTCCAATGCCAATGTGGCGCTTTATAAATTAAGTGGTTAATTATCGTACTTGATCCAAATAAATTAATCAATTTGTTCTTTATGTCACCATTATTTTGATCCGAAAATTTGGGAAACGGCCAGTAAATTGCACTAGAAGCATTCTTTTTATGTAATGTATTCTTTATTGTACTCACAATGTATTTGCATTTATACCGGAACGAATCTCTTTACGTAGAAGGGGCAATGATTACAAAATGGTGTGAATTATTAGACAATGTTCTACATGTTTTAGAAATTACACAGGGTGCATTGGTCAGTTATAGTTTACAGGCTTGGCCAGGAACTTATTGAGAGCAACGGTCAGGAAGTTCTTGCGCCTAGCTTTGGAATATAATTTTAAACCTTGCATTCTTCTAAAGCCCTAAACACGTGCAGCGTGCAAAGAGAAAAATCATTGCATTCATTTGAAAGACTAAGGAAAAGAATATGCGCCTTTTCAAACGAGAAAATATATTCAAGTGAATTGAAATGATTCTATATGGCCATTCGAAGTTAAGATTCTGGACGCATTAAAAATTATAATTATCTTGTATGAGAAGCATCGCATTTTAATATTTCTAGTGTAAGTGTGCAATGAACATTTCACACGTGTATACCTGGGGGAAAAAATTAGGGATATTGGAAATTTATGAAATATTTTTGAGATAAATCGCAGAAACTAATAAATACAAACCTTTCAAATTCTATACGGTAATAGCAAAGCAATTAGAAGCGCGTCAAAAGGTTTTGTTCATAACTCCATATGTTGCCTTACTCTTTCAGAAGATCATATTGCAGTGAGCTCTTTCATTCTGTTTTTTCGTTAAAATTAATTAAATAGATCAAGAAATTTGTTGCTGAGCTAAGCAGTGTCTTGTGTAAAATAAAAATAAATCCAAAGAATGAAATTTGATATATGACAAAGTGTTAATAATCTAGCCAACATTTGTTATGTAGAGTTATTTTTGAGTGATACAAGTTTGAATAAGACACCTGCAATACTAATAGAAAAAAAGAAAGAAAGAAAAATAAAAAGAAAGAAAGGAAAAAAGCAAAAGAAAGCAAAAAATGCGTGAAGAAAATTATTAAATACTTCACGTTTCGGTTTCAAAGGTTTTTCTTACTAGGTCGTGTTTTAATTGTGTGCTGGTAGGTATAGCCTTTTCCCTGAATGAGTTTCCACCCGGCAGCCTTTGAAGGAAGATAGTAGTTTGACGTGCTATCGGGTTCGAGCCTCCGTTTCAGATAAAGTCCCATAAACAAACGATGTTTTCACATCTCGCAAGTATACTACGCAGATGAACGCATGATTCCAAGTCAAGAACTTATTACAGTGAAATATAAATATGTACATCACCTGATACACTGTCGATTGCAATTGATTGATCCTCTGTAAGTATTTATACCCATAAAACACTATTCTAGATAATTCCATGATAATATGCCATTTATTAACGGCACGAACGCGAAACCCAAGTTTTCGTACAAGAAGCCATAGGGACGTTCTTTTATATGTGAATTGTTTACATGTTAGGAGTTTTTGGAAGGTTGAAAGTTTTCTTTGCCTTTAGAAGCTGTAGATTTCTCGCCGAACTATTGCACATTCGAATTTACCAACTTTCTTCCAATTGTTTTGATTTTGTTTCTGCCTTTTTGGGTGTTCTCGCCCTTTCCTGGCGATTTTTCTGACTGTTGGTTACTCAGTCCCAAAATTTGGCCTTCTAGCTTATGGGTCCTTTATTCTTTACAACAAAGTCATGCACTTTATAGACCATTTTCTGGCACTCCTTGTTTAAAGCTTTTGTTTTGCTTTTAGACTTGCTATAGGGTCCGGGCACAAACTTCGTAGTATCGGAATAATGATCAGTTTCAATTGCATACATTTCGTTCCCTAACATCTTAATATCATTCACTGGCACACTTGGCCAAGGACGACACATATTTAATTTAATAGACACTGTCCCGATAAACCTTATTCCTGAACAGTAACGACTCAAGTGCTTAAGGAAAAAATAAATTGGCATTTGGCAACCCCCCCTTTTCACTCCCCGTGGACTTGATTGATAGCTGAAACTATCACACAATTGGCTACTGCAGAGCAAGAAATGCTACCTGTGTGTTTAAACAACGCCAGATCCGCGTTAGCAGTTCATCTTTGACAGCAAGTGGAAATGCTTCAGAGAACGAGCTTTACTGCGTTTTATTTATTTATTTGGTTTATTTACGGATCTCAGATCATCAACGCCCCCAAAAATTGAGGGTGTGAAACGGCATATAAATTTTTTTCAGGGGCCACTTCTTTGAGGCTTGAAGTTATTTTACGTGCCGTAAATTTACAAGGGGCCCTCAGCTATACTTACTTTCCGAAGGAATCCACAATTAGTATTATTACGCCCGAAAAATGTCCATCGATCTTGGGTCTACGAGGAAAGTGTGATCACTGGACCACCAAGGGACAATCTCCGAACAAAATATACACCTTATATACCGAGGGTGCCAAAAATGTATACACACTTTCACAGTAGATATTTATTTGATATATTTCAAAGTTGGGCCGAAAAACAACAGTAATGTGTATGTTCTATAACCAGATATGACTCACATACATTATGATAGCGTTGCTACGTGACAGGAAAATCAACAATGGACAAATGAAGTTAAGATTATCGTATGATGTTCTGTAACAGAAGTGACTCACATTAGTTATGCTAGTCGTAACAAAATGGAGCCAAGATTATCGTTTGAACAGCGAAAAGCAATTGTGAAGTGGAATTGGAAAACCGAGAATGTTGTTGAAATTCAAAGGCAATGCAGACGTGTGCACAAAACAGAACCGCCAACGGGAGTAACAATTGCGCGCATTCGAGACAAATTCGAGACTCATGGTACCGTATGCGATGTTCACAAGGGCAGATATGGGAGACCTCGCACAGCAACAAGCCCCACGCACTGGATCCAAGGCACTATCCTAGGCGCTATCCAAGGCACTGAACAGGACGACGAGGTTCGATTGAGTTTCCACCTCGTTCTCCGGATCTAACTCAGTTGGACTTCTACCGATGGGGAACTCTTCAGGATGCTGTATACCGTAAAAAACCAGATACACTGGCAACGTTTCGGGAAGAAATTGAAACGGCATGTGCTGCAATCGCTGAGGACACTTTCGCAAACGTTGCTCAATCAGTAGTTCAAGGTACTCAGAAGTGTATCGACGCCGATGGCGGGCATTTTGAGCAACTGTTGTAACTGTAAAAGTCTAAGATGATTAGTGCTCATCATATTTTGTTTTGTGTGTTATGTTTTGTAATGTTAACACACTTTTTTCTTTGCTTGAAGTGTGTATACATATTTTGGCACCCTCTGTATAAGGTATGTATATGATTCATGTTCTAGTTCTTCGATGTTTAATGCCCCTGCATCAGAACCAATATATTATGTGCCCTTGTCCTAAGGTTGCCAACCTAATAAACAAAAAAGTCCTCAGAAAATGTTTTGTTAGACCCACTCAATAATGTTGTGCTTGAGGAGTCATAATCTCATTATATTCAACTGGTTAAATTTCTTCGCAGAAATGGCAAAATTGATGTACAACTGTTCCTCAGTTTTTATTTGGTGCGTTCACATATCGATGATCACATTTTTAAACACTTCCTCGCCTAAGATTTCAAAATATGCCGAATGAAGGAATTGAGCTATGTTTTACGTTTTCACACGTCACGCGATACATAGGCGTCATAGAGCTACTATAGCATAAGAGAATATATATATATATATATATATATATATATATATATATATACTGAAAAACGAATGTCAATATTGCTATCAGCGTTTTATAAACTAAAATACCAGGTGTTAGTGAAGTACACAGCAATAATTTCATAGTTTGTATAGGGGTCCCAGAGAAGCAATGTGAGTAGGGAATCTATTGTCTGCCTGTTCAAATTTCAAAGTTATTGCATTATAGTTTCTAAAGTTTCCATTCGAAATGATGCCGCGTAATAACTGACGGATGTTATGGAGCATGTTTCATTGGCGCACTGGCCTTAGCAAAAGCGGATCATTTTTATCAAGTTAAGAGTTACACTAATACACGTATATGGGCATACTTCATTAAATAATAATAATAAAAACAGACCTGCTATACAGGATCCAAACCTACGATCTTAGAAACCACAGACTCTGCGTTATTCACCAGGTCATAGAGTTATGTAGATATCTCCCTTTAGACCAAGCTAAAACAACAAACTCTTGCTTAATGTCGTATTGTTTTACGGTTAGTCCGAGATTTTAGAGATATTTATATCAATAAATCTTGAAAACCTGATAATTAGCTCTTAAAGACTTTCTAAGACAAATTTTTATACCATTTTGCTTTAACACTGACATATTAGCATCCAATTTAACAACTTATAACTCTGTTATTTTTCTTTGTGGACCATAATTTCCCCGATCTTAAAATTACCTCTCTAAAGACCCCTCTACAATCTCTGAAATTGTTGCGGTGTAGTTAATTAACGCCCTGTATATAAAGAAATGTTAAGTGCAGTTCTTCAATAGTGCCAGGAACTGATGAACTGTGAAACATGTTTCCGAATGTTTCTGGCGTTGGCATTCCTCTACATAAACAAGGAATACAAAGAAGCAGTTTCGATTGTGCGCCAGAAGTACTTTTCTTAGTGGCAACCTTACATTGTGCAGCAGCTAACATTGTTATGCCGAGCAAGATACATGCCACACCTTCGCTACGGGCCACAATAATGCAACGCTCTCAGGCAGTAATTTACAACCCGTGAGGCTAACACATATATTTTTCGACATTTTTTACTGGTAGGACTGCATTTTCCCCCTCACATTTTATGTGGAGTCTCGAAAACAACATAAAAGCGTTTGAAATACAGCTGGGTTAGAACACTTTAACCTCCCACCCAAAAATGTGCTACTAGGAACTAACAAGATGTGACATTATGCGCTATTTTGGCTCCGCGACAACCTACCTCAGTGTTTCGATGCAAATGCATTTTGCTTGCACAACAAGACAAGTAATCAAAGCGGAATACTACTCGCAACACAAAAATTACAAATGAGAGAAATATTTACTTCCCCGTGCGAAAAAAGCATAACACGCGCAAAAAGAAACGGAAATGAATAATTGCCCCATATGGATCTTGATTCCCTCCCACATCCTTTGTCCTGGTTTTGAATCGTGGTGGCAAATACTTGCAGATTATGCATAATGTTTTTAAGCAAAACGTTCCCCTATTTCGCTTGTTTATTGCGATATTTGATCTCTTAATTATCTCTCTACAAGAAATGAACGTATGGTTGGGTAAATGAAAAATGAAGAATATAGTTTGCCAATGATTAAGCGTTAAGTATATCTGAACCCCAGCTTTTCATAAAATAAAATTTAATATTTCCAATGATTAAAACATTTTGTTTACAAGTGAGCGTGTTAAGGTTAAAATATTGCTTTACATAACAGCTGTTTTGATTCGAAATGTAGTAAAGAACTTCTATTGCTATACAAAAATATGATACTGAAATATCTCTATCCTAACAACATACAAGCTGTGTTTTACAGATCTGGCCTAGGATTTCTAGTTGATGGGTTTTTGTAGTAGAGTTGCACTTTATGAAATATTTTGCATATTATAAACCGTTTGGAAATTATATTTATTAAGTTTTAAAAACTGATATTCCTCTTGGGAATGTAGATTAAGTTCTTTTAAATAATTAGACCCAGTGTTTATGTGATCAAACAATGTTTTAGCAAATTACCTTTGTAACGTATCATATAAAAACGAATGAACTTGATTTTGATGACCGGTCGGTGATTAAGTAACACCTGCAACATATCACCATTTCCTCTGTTCTGAATTTGGTTTCAGTTTCTCATTCTTTTTCCCTTTCTCCCAAACATCAGAGTGTCTTTTTAATTGAGACAAGTAAATTGTTTCCAATGGAAATGCTCTTAACAGACACAGAAAGAAAGATACTTGCTTTTAACAGACCTAGAAAGAAAGATTGCATATTTAAACAGCACCAATATGGCTGGAAGTTTCAGAGCGCATCCACCTACGAAAGCCGTGGGTGAAAAGAGAAAACGAACTAGTATATCCCAGCGACTAATTGAACTTTTTGATTCTTTTCTTAAGCAATTTTTTCATACAAATATAATTTGAAATATGAGTTCGGTATGTATTACATGTAGAATGGCAGTGAAATATTTTGTCAACGCTGAGTAGAGGTCAATGCCACTTCGGGTGAAGATTTCGGGGGCTCAGAATGAGGAAATGGCTGTATTGTTACACCTTTGAAGAAGAAAAGTGCAGACAAACGGGTTTTCTCCCCTCCGAGATTCAATAATAAGGCAGGCAGGTAGACGGTAAGCATACGCCACGCATCAACAAACCGACTGTTGGCCAGGGAAGACACCCAAACACAGTGTCGTTTTGTTAGAGCACCTTACAGGAAAAATGATTTATTACTTTATCGCACCTACCAAAGTGTGAACACTTCAACATACCACAAGGCGGCTAAGATGTTATTCTGGGTTACTTACAAGTTCGAATTCTGCTTAAATCAAAGGGCATGTAAAAAAATTGTTTGCCAGGGTGCGTAGAACGTGCAGTCAATAAACCTTCAGCGCTTATTTTAATTGAATTTAGAAAATCTACACTAGCCAAAACAAGTATACACATATTATCCAAGCTATACGTTAATCCGAATATTAAAGCCTAGTTAAACCATGTTGAAACCGTAGGTCCTGTTATTGCAGTTTATTTATTTTTACACTGCTGTTAACATATAAGTTCTACAATCATAAACGTCTCTACTGTCAGCATACCACACACATTAACAAATAAAAATTAATTACGTGTGCAGGCGAGAGCAGAAACGTTTTTAAGATCGCATATTGTTGATTATTATTTTTTTTGAAGCAGAAAAAAGAAAAACTTGCATGCATTAAAGGAACACCAGTAAAACAAGTTCCAATTTGCTCCCTACTAATTCCTTCCGCCTTTTCAGCAAAGTAGGCCACCTACTCCCAACTCTCACGTCATTTGGCTGTAGTGCAAAATGCCGATAAACAAATTAACAACTAATATTTCGGACAAGTACAAAATGTTGAACAATCTTCGAGGCAAAAACAGTACTAGCAAGGCAGGAGATATAACTACAAAGCAATTTTGTGAAATGTCCGGTGATACAGACGGAAACTTGTCCCAAGTGTGTCGACCAAATTTTACTTCAAACATTCTATTTATACTTTCTTTAAAAATGTATAAAGATTTGGGATAGCAAATATGCAGATTTTACTATATTAAAAGAAACGCTCTGCCTTTATTCAAAATCTCTGTTAGATGCACCCATGGAATAAGAAGGTTTTTGGCCTGTAGGTGCTGCGCACCAATGGAGATCAAACGAGATGGCAAACAACGTGAATTCCGGCCATTACAAAGCGCACTTTCGGTGAAGTCATACTTTACAGTCAGAATTGATTTCTATTTTTTCGAAGAGTGAAGAATATTTGAGAGTAAATGGATATTACGGTGTAACGTATTTTTTATTAATTTTATGAAAGTGAACCGTTCATAATGCTGCACTGCACTTACCACTCTTCATTGTCCTGTATTACTTGTTTATATTTCATATGAGTTTCCGCATCTTTCGAAGTTAGTTTCTAAGGTTGCAGTGTAGCTAATATGGAATACTAGTAATAGCCCTGCAAGGATTACACGCGATGCAGAAAGTGATTAAACAAGAAAGAGAAATAAAGATGGGCTTCCTTAAAGCATCGCAAATATTTAGTCACAATAAGATATTGTTTATAATGGCAAATTAAAAATGTAAGCAAGTAAGGCTACTTAACTAAAAATTGGTCCCAAAATAGTGGTAAGTGGTAATTTCTGAAGTGGGAGAACAATTATTTCAATATGCGTATATTTTTTATTGTTATATTCATCTGAAAAAATTTAGTTTTTCATTAATAAATAGTTTTAACTAAACGAAACTTTGAACAGTATTTCATATTTGTATGCCGCTTTTCAACGTTGGAAATACAGCTTAAAAAAAGGATGTATTTTCTAGATATTCTGTCATGTAATGCAATTCATGTTCCACAGACTGTTTAAAATTTTGACGTAGTTACACATTGTGTAGTATTTCATAAGCCCTTTTCTAGTTGCTTTGATAGCAGCAGTCGAAAACAAAATGTTAATCCACATTTGTACCTTTTCCTGAACACACGCATATATGACTAAAAGAACAGGAAATTAAGAAGCTAGTGATTACACAGTTAATGCATTTCTTGTGGAAAGTTTTGGATTTGCATTGGAATATTTTTTGCACCGGGATGTTAAAGGAATTGTAAAAGATAGGAACGATATTCTTGGTCTTGGAATTTTTGTGCTAGAATTATATATATATATATATCAAGAAATAAAATATTGTCATAAAGACGGTAATCGAGAACTGAATGAGAGAAAGAAATAGATACTTTGGTATGCAGGGGATGAAAGGTATCAAAATTAAGGTACTGTTTAAATTTGTGGGTTTAATGCGCACACATATAAGAAAGTGAGTCCTACAACACTTAAAAATAAATATATTCTTCCATGGCTTTTAAGATAACTACCAATGCCTGAAGTCTTGTTACTAAAATTAATATTCTTTCTTCTATTCAAAGAAGTTTAAAATTTGGACTTGAATTGTTCAAAATTTGTTCAACAATCTTGACATTTCATGTCCAGAAGCTAAGCTTGAATTGAAATCAAGTGTCTGGGATCTTTGTTATGAATATTTTATATTACGTATACGCACGTTAATATGTGTGTTTCGCCTTTCCCTGTAGTAGTTAGTCCGCCTGTTTTACATAGTGCGGCACATAAATAATGAAAATGGACTTTAACAGCCAATGAAACAAAATGCTATGCAGTATACAATTTGTACTGCACTGTAAGTGCTGACAGTGCCATTTAAATCATCTCTTTTATGAAAGCTCAATAAAAATGGAAGAGGTCATTAAATAGTTTAACGATAGAGCGTGGTGCATATTTGCTGCGCACCATTAATCTTTATGACAGAAGCGAATGAGAAGCGGAGCCTCTAAGTACAGCGGCTCTCTTTCTACTCATATATACTGAGATCGATTCCAATGGCCGTAATAAAATAAACTTAGAACATAAAACTTACTAAGTAGCACTCTGTATCTAACCTTTTGCTTACCGATCTTTGCAAGAAATTGCTTTAATGAAACACAGTACACACAATGGCGCTTTGCACTTTTATTGACATTTTGATAAGAATTTTTCGTTTCCCTACAGATTTTCCTTCACTTCAGCAGCAAAGAGCAGAGTCGAACAAGTTTTTGCATGTATACAAAACCAGGTCCAAAAAATTGGCAAAAAGATTTTTTTTTGAGGGTCAATATCAATTTAAGTTCTCCAAATAATCTCCATCGAGAGCTACACACTTGGTCAAACGAGTTTCCAATTTTTCTATCTCTTCCCACAGACAAAAACCTTCGAGAAATAGAGTGTATGAGGAATGAATTCAAAGCAATTTGATTGTGTATTTTATCATTTGAGATTGTCAATGTGCTGTCTTGATTCATTGATTTGGTTTATTTACAGAACCTCTTTAACATATAGGTCATCAGCGTCCCATTCAATTCAGGGCGTGAAACGATCGAAACATTTTGCTCAGAGGCCTCTTCTTTCAGGCTTGAGGTTCTTTTACATGCTGTAAATCTTCGACATGGGACTCACAGCTTTACTTCCCTTCCGAGGGAAGCCATATTAAAAAATCCACGTCTTTCACAAGAGTGTAATTTATCACCCACTTCACGCACACAATATATAAAATTTATATATATAAGGGCGAACACATTTTTAAACATTTTACTATATGCTGATAAATAGTTATCAAAGAAATTGAAGATTATTTATAAAGAGCAGTGTATAGATTAAGGCAAAATTTAACTATTTCCACTATCAAAACAAAGATAATGGCTTTTAAATGGAAGAATTCGTTAGATCGGGTACCAATAAATGTAAAAATATTAGAACAAGTATCTCACTTCAATTATTAAGAATGTGATATTAGTTTTAAATTTGACAAAGACAATGAGATGAAAGTTAACAATTTTCAAACCATCTGTGGAACAATTAGAAGAACTGTAGATGGAAGAGAGACACAAATGAAGTTTTGTAAGGTTATGGCTGCGCCATGGTTCCGAATCGTGAACAGTGACAAAAGGAGAGAAATCTCGTATATAGTCTGCGGAAATGAAATTTATGATATATGTAAGAGGATGCACTAAAGTTGATAAAATAAAAATTTAAATAATAAGATCAGACTTGAATACTTTTCATAACAATAAGATAGATGAAAATAAAATGAAATGGAAAGATCATATTGATGGGATTATAAACAATAGATTGCCAAAGAAGATAATGAATTATAAACCAATTGGGGGGGAGAGATTTGGGTAGACCCGGTAAAAGGTGGTTTGATGATAGAGACCGAAACAGGTGAAATCACCTAATCTTTGAAAGGAGAAGAAGAAAAATTCCATCTACCCTGGGCGGGATTTAACCTCCGATCTTGGGCTTAAGAGGCAAGTGTGGTTACCACTAGGCCACCAGGACCGAAATGTAAAAAATTAAAATATTTCAAAAGTTTATTAAATGAAATTACATAATATTACTAATAGAATGTCCGTTTCAAACGAGACCAGTGTCTAAGACAACATCGCTGCCCTCAAAGCCTGTATAAAAATTCTTGTAACGAATAGTTCTATTACGACATTATCACTGAGATGGTTAAAATTTATGGGTTTCATTTCCTTAGAAACTACATCTTGCTGTGGGTAATGCTTTTTTGTCAACATCTAAATAAATTCATCTATAGGAATCCAGTATTACAGTGGGCTGAAGACAGCAGAAACAATGTATTCTCAGGACTCAAGACAGCAGGATAGCTTGCAATGGTTGACTGATATCCTGAACAATAGGCCAGCAGAAGCAGCCCAAGAGGACAAAAGGATCACGTGCTCAGACTCGTGAAATTGTGTATCGCTAAGCAATATTTCATAGATATGAAAAAGACAATGAAAGCAGAGATCTATGCTATAAAATTACAGATTTATCTGTACCTAGAGGAAAATGGAGCGAAAGAAAGAAAAAAGATTAGAGGTAGATACATTTACAGAGAGTCAAAATAAGGCAATATTTCATAGATATGAAAAAGACAATGAAAGCAGAGATCTATGCTATAAAATTACAGATTTATCTGTACCTAGAGGAAAATGGAGCGAAAGAAAGAAAAAAGATTAGAGGTAGATACATTTACAGAGAGTCAAAATAAGGCGTTTAATTCAATAAATTTAAAAGATTAAGAAGGCCGTACCTATATCAGCAAGCACAACAATTCACTGAAACTTGTGACAATTTACAATGTGGAAGGGAATACCTCAGACTCCAAATAAGAAAATTACGATTCAAATTCTGCTTATAAACTTCCACAACTTCATTACATATGATGGACAGTGCTGGTTATCACAGTGTGCAACAGCCACCCTTGCACAACATCAGCTCACTGCAGATGAAGTAGAACGTATTTCCGTTCCTCTGATAATACTATAGATTTGTAGTATAATTTGGAAATCCATTTACTGAATTCCATACAGAGTTTTATCCTCCTGAACATAAAAAGTATGTATGCTGCATCTAATCATACATTTATGGAAATTATCGATGTGTACGAATCTTTTAGGAACACTTTGTTCCTTCTGCACATGTTTCTTCTCATCTATAATAATTCTAGAAATTGAATTAATGACATCTGGTAGCTGTTGGCATTATACATTGAAATTTCTTTATACTTTTATAAACATTCATCTGAACATAATTTTTCTCGCGTTTTTTCCTGTTCCAGTTAGTATTAATTTTCCTACTTTGATTATGCAAGGATTTTCCTGCTCATTTCGAAAAAGTGGGCGGTGTAATTATTCATATGAATAAAAACTAAACAACCCTGCACATCGTTTGCCTCACGTCTCACCGAGGTTTCTATACGTTTGTGTATTCTGCCATTCCTAATTCGTCACACAGAGTGAAGGAGGGGAAAAGACTCGCCGATGGTGTTCCGGCTCAAGGACACGTGTCAATAATGGGGGAATTGTTGAATTGATTAGTTACAGCTTTCCTAAACCATTAGTAAGAAAGAAACCAGATGTTACAAAATTCTTTGAAGTTGCACTTGACAAAAATAATTATTCGAAATATATAGGAAACTAGAGAACACTTAAGAGCCGAAGTTCAAAAGTCCATTGCTAAATTACTTTAAGAGAAAATCCTCGCATTGATATTGACCGTATAATAGCTTGAAGGTCACCATTAGGAAGTATCAAGAGTTAGCGTGCTGCATATGTACTAAGGCAAACACGCGAAACTGCTTCCCATTCTGCTGCCTAGTCATCAGTTTAGAATAGCTGTAAAGTGCAGGTACTGCATGCGAGATATTGCTTGCTTGCGGGAGGCCAAGTTCCCGGAAAGGGACAACAAAAATATCGGCGAACCAGAAAAGCTCCTAACGTAATGCAGTTAAATATGGAACCCGGGATGGCAATGCACAACTACGCAGAGCAATTTACTGTATGTATACACGCGGACAAAGCCGATAGGCACACACATACTCAAATGTTAGGAGGTTTAAAAATAAAGAAATGTAGAAATATTGCTAATTTTATAATCTGATGCCGGTATCGGCTAAGATTCTGCGTAAAAAATCAATTACTCCGGCTTATTTTGTTGGCACTTTGCAATAGGAGAGCTATTCTAATTGAAAATTTAGGTGAATACAAGAGTGGCCAACGCAACCGGCAAAGGTAAATTAAGATTCACGGCAGGTCAATTTCTTTAACACGCCACAAGATAAAAGAAAGGGTTTTTGTGAATATTTCTAGTGCATGATATTATCTATTCTCATTTATTTTTAAAAATATATGTTTCCTTAGCGGCGCACTTACAGCAATGGAACCAATTATAAAATCACGTCAATTAAGACTAGGGGATCTAGGCCAACAACGTTCATAAATTCCTAACAATATTGTATATGGTACAAAGCCTGATGTTCTACATTTATTCAAATTTGCAAAATATGTGTTTTACTACATGTGATATTATGATTGTAACTCACGTTGATTAAGTTTTTTTTAAAGCTGTCGGTTAATTTTAGATATCCACCAACAAATATATTGCTAGACTTGTTTGGCTCATTACGCAATTTAGGCTTTAATCCGGGGATTTTCCTCAGTCTAAAGGATAAAGGTCGATTATAGTAAGGATTAGGAAGGATAGAAGCAAGATGACAATTAATCTCTTGTTCTTTTACGAATACACATCTATTCTTGTATCCTTTCCTCTTGTCCTTTTCTCTTTCGTTCTATTTAATAGAAAAAAGAAAAAACGGAAGGCCCGTCCAACGTCCCTCCCTCCTCTTTTATTCTCTTACGTAAAGGAGAAAGACTACAAAGGCTGCAAAGACGAGAGTCGAGAGGAAATATGATTTTGATTACTAGGCACCAGTTCCCATTGCATCTCTTAACAAATAAAATATAATCCATTATTGGAAAATTCCGGGGCCGGTCTAATTATAAAATACTCTTCCATACGGGTGGAAGCAGTGCATCAAATTATGGTCTGCTGGGGTTTTTGAACGATTCCGTCCTTCCCTCCCGGTACAAGATTCAATCCCAGCTTCTCAATGGCCTAGTGCGAGGCAAGGCTTCAAACAAATGTTTTTAATTACAACTTTGATAAAAACAAGGTAAAAAACTGCTCGACTTCTAAAATTTGTATACGATATTAGGGTGCCAAATATTTATGCCTGTGAAAACCGTTTTTGTTTGTAATTTTTTCTAAGTCTTGCCTCTTAAAAGTGTTTCATTACATTCAAAAGCCGATATAAAATTAATATTTATCTGTCGCGTAATCAGCTGCAATGTAGCCAGTAAATATCATAATTATAAGTTTTTTCCTTTTTTTAAAACACACACATACACACACACACACACACACACACACACACACATATATATATATATATATATATATATATATATATATATAATGAAAATAAAGTAACACTATTAACATTGTAACAAATTAACAGTAGTAATAAAAGTAGAAAAGGATAAAACACTAAGATAAAGTCACATTTGAGATCGCTATATTTTGAACTCGTTGAGTCTTTCTATGCTTTTTCTACTTTTATTATTACTGTTAATTTATATATAGCATTTAATAAATAAATCTGCATGTAAGACAGTATTTTTGGTGTTTAAGATTTTAGAGCCGTTGTTTCTTTGGCAGTGTACAAAATACGAATTAAAACTGGTTTCCAGGTATATAACTTTACTGACCACCCTCCAAAACATTTAGTTCAATGCGAACTGAAAACACGTTACAATTGAGGGGTGGGGAGAAATTCGTTCATTTTATGCATTTCTTTTTACAGTCACTAACATAATCCTCAATGTGAATATGGAAGAAAAAATGCAGATTATCTGGAAAATGATTCTTCTTCTCTTCTCATTTGGCACTACAGCCCGGGGTGAGCCTTGGCCTACCGTTGCGACCCTGCTTTCTCTATTTCCGTCTTACGATTTCAATAATAGAGGGCATGTGATAGTATGCCGATACCCCGCAGGTCACCTATTACGCGGGTTTCGTGATTGAAGAACGTCACCTCTCCATTAGGCAGTTCCCCAATGGTCCTCACGAGGCTGGAAGGACCCCGTTCCACCATTTCCACCTCATTCTGGGCGGATAAGAACAATGTTGCAGAATATACCATTAATGATTGTGAAAGTTTCCGTTTGAAATTTAATTTTTCTTTCATTATCCACATACAAATTTATACGAAGTTTTGGAAATAGTAAAGCTGCTTCACACAGTTACTTTAATATAAGTGAACTCTACAGCATTGTAAAGAAACGACGGTCAACACAATATAAATATAACGTTCTGCAGAGAAAAGGATTGAATACAGTAGCCAAAATTCAAACCACCTGGATGCGTTTTATCTTAGAGCAGTTCCTAAATAGAAGATAAATTCTTTTATGTAACGTAACTCAACAAGAAAGTGAGCACAAAGATAAAGTATAATGTTCCAAAAAAGATTTCCGCACGAGTTAACTGACCATTCCTCGTGTAAAAGATGATAGTGTTACTACAGTTAGCAATTGAGCTGCATTCCTATCCACAGACTAGCAGCACATCATCGTACAAGGTAGAAAACAAAATTTATTAAAATCTTTCCTTTGAAAGACGCAGTGTTGCGAGAACTCACGCAATTAATCTTACTAGCCCGTCCACAATATCAGGCCCAGGGCTCTTCAAGAAACTACTGGATTATAGAACAATTAATTAGTGTCTTTAAAACTTCTCTCCTTCTTTCCAGCGCCTTGTGGTATTCAAGAGTAGTCAAAATAAGCGATTTTCATGTTTTATTTTTTCTTTTTACATCTTCGATTTTATATCATTGTATATTTTGATTGCCCACTAATTTTAAAATTGTTTCAAAGCGACATGATAATTCAAAACATTTTTTTGACAATTACATCCAATTTTCTTTGTTACTCTAGGTCATTTTCTCATATAAACATCTATAATTTGCTTTTCGTTTTTGTTTGTGTTTTATTTAGTCTATTTGGGGATGCTCTTTAACATCTCAGGTCGTCAACGTCCCATTCAAACCAGAGCATGAAAAGCCGACAAAAATTTGCCCATAGGCATCTTTTTACAGGCTTGAGGTTTATCGTGCCATAAATCTGCGCGACACCTGACCCACGGCTTTATTTCCCTTCCGAAGGATTTTTACGCCTGAAAAAATTCATCGGTCCTGGCAGGGATCGAACCCGCGATCTTGGGTTTAAGAGGCAAGTATGGTTACTACTAATACTACCAGGACCGACGTCTATAATTTAGTAAATAGTTCCTCTATAGAGATAATTTTTTCTAATTGTTTGATATAAAAACAATCAGTACAACACATCAGGGTCAGGAAAGAGGAAGAGATTAAGGAAGGACCTGAAGGATTGTGGGGTTTTATTTCTTCTACAAATGTGAGCAATCTTTTAATGTTTGTGTTTAATTGCAATTTCTGAAAAAAAAAAAAAAAACATTTTATCATACAAATGCCTCATTCCGTCAGAAACTTATAAGCATAAAAACTTGAAAGTAAAAACCAATTAATGTAAAACCTTAAAAATACTATGTATGATTATTTAAAGAAATACAAAATATTGCGCAAAAAGTTTATCATATTAAAAAAAAACTGCAACTTTCTTACTATTTAATGCAACTACTTTTTCATCAAGCACACGAAATGTGTTCATAAGTGAATCATGCAATAATCAGCTGTCTTAATATTTTCTGTATTATAGGGCAATGAATTTGTTAAATTTAACATTGGCGGGGATAGGGCATTAATCATTAATTGGCACTTTGGTTGACTAAGCTCCATCTGATGTAAAGTCTTCAATGATTGAAAACTTAAAGTGAAAAGACTATAAAGATCCAATTAAAAGCACTGAAAGGAAAGACGGCTCGATTTCTTCTCTGAAAATAGTAGTAAAATCACACCAAATTCCATTCGATAAATGTATGAATGTTAAAAGAAGGTTTCAACATATAAAAGCTGTAATTAATGCTGCAGAACATGGTATTTCCTTAATTCAGTCATACAGAAAAGGTAATGTCATAGCAACTAAAACAGTTTTTACTACAAAATAGAGAAAAGTCTCCACATACTAAAATGTCGGCCCCCATAATGTGCAAAACATTATAAATTGTAATATATACTTATAATAACTGACGTATGGCACATTAAACTGTAATAAAATCAGTTATTAGGCATATGTACAACTTCTGATTTTCCGGGGTGTGCTAATGATTATAATTATAATTAAATTTCAATTTAAAACATTGATTGTGGTTGACACCCTAATGGAATATTTTAACTCACTGCTTAACCACAAATTATTTAAACGTGATAAATCACACATCCTGGACTCATTTACTACTAAGACAAAAATCCCACTCTCGAGCACTTATGGTTTTATCCCTTCTTCTGCTACCTATTTTCTTGTTTACTACTTACTTTTGGCCAGCCCGCTCTTCAGACACGCCACTGAGCTGACGTCATTTGTAAATATAATCCTGTTTGGGTGACCGAGGATAGCGCTAATAAGGGTGCAGGCCTCTGTTGTAATGAAGAACCAATGTTGATCACGCTGGCATCATCAATGTTCTTAGAGTTCTCACCAGCTTGACTTCCTAAGGTTTCGTTTTAACGCGATTACAACCCCTTTCTCCCTTTGCCTGTGCCTAACTTATCCAACGACCAAAATGGATATCGACTATCAATGAGCAAAGTTCTCTAGGCCTTCTCAAACACTGGCCTGGCGCCATCGGTTGAAGTACTTGAAGATTTCTCTTTCTTGCCGTTGGAAACTCAAAACATCATAATGTACACACTCCATTAAGTAGTGCAGCAGGTCCTGTCGTCCGCTTCCTGCTTCCAAAATCAACTCCTGCGCGATATTACAAGTTTCCTTCAGTAACTAAACAATTAGGAATATTGTTTCATTAGCGACAACCTTAAAAATAACAACGGTTAAACCCATTAATTTCGTCTTTAAATCCATTATCAAACATTGGTCTAAAGCTAAAGAACCCTTCCAACATGCTTTGTATCACATATTGGAGATTGTGGGTTCAAATCTCCTCGAGGAGGTGCATTAGTTTCTATTCATGTCCATATATTGTCGAGAATTTTTTAATCTTATATATTTGGAATATGAACTTTATATATAACATAATTCAATTATCAGGAACATATTTGCAGTCTGTTTTTTTTTTTTTTTTGTCGCTAAAGAAACGATTCATATACACTCCTCGTTAGTGCATAATGATATACAGGGCGTTCGGAAAATACCCAATGAAAAAGAAGAAACCTTATCTCATAAATTAATGTATTTATTAATTTCTCGCGGTTTGCACATTCAGAAAGAGAAACTCAAAAAGTGTTTTTTATATTCTGGTACATCGCGATATAAGTGTAATTTGTGGAGGATTATATCCAGGCGAAACTCAATTTCTTACCATACGCGCGAGAATATTTTAGTGTCGCTCCGTTTGAAAACGAAGTTGCACTGATATGACTGTATTCCAGTCAGTCACAAAACGCGCTGGACCTTCTTCTGTACTAATCACTTCCCCCAAAAGCTATGAAAACAAAATTAAATCCCAACCCCTTGTTTTTTTTTTTGATTGATTTATTTATGGACGCTCTTTAACATCTCAGGTCATCAGCGTCCCATTCAACTCAGGGCGTGAAACGGCCGACAAATTTTGCTCAGTGGCCTCTCTTTCAGGCTTGAGGTTCTTTATCGTGCCGTAAATGTACGACACGGGACCCACGGCTTTACTTCCCTTCCGAAGGAAGCCATACTTAGGATTTTACGCCCGAAAAAATCCATCGGTCCTGGCCAGGTTCGAACCCGCGATCTTGGGTATAGGAGGCAAGTATGGTAACCACTACACCACCAGGACCGACAAAATCGCAACCCGGGAAAAACAAAGAAACGAAGGTATTTGCTTACAATCAGCGCATGTAGCAACACATTTGGTATTTCTCTTTCTAAACGTGCAACCGGAAGACAATAAATGCATTATTTCTGATATATTTCTTATTTCCTCTAAGGTATTCCCAGACACGTATTCCAATAGCAAGTATCTGAACAGTGTTATGATAAAGCACATTCATTTCAAAAACGCATGCATATAAGTATCTTATTTCTATATATAACTTTCAAATGTACATATATAGTTAACATTTTTTGTTAATATTTTTTTTTAAATGTTAGTAATTACTAATTACTAGGTTACTTTTATATTAAGAACTTTGCATACATTTTATGTAAACTTTGCGGATATAGTTACGGACATAGAGAAGAAAGAAAATGACAGCACATATACAAGTTAGAGGTCGAAAGAAAGCAGTTCCTGTATTTTGGCATCCACTTTAAAATGCAGGTTTGCTTAGCAGTTGCATGATGAGCACAAACCGCTATACTTGTATAAATGCATCGTTCCAAAATCTCTGATGCATTTTTGTACAAGTATAACGGCTGAAGCCTTTCACAGTGACCAGAGATTTTTTTAAGTTGTTGTTGTTGTTGTTGTTGTTGTTACTGTTCATTTGTTTTCTGCTTCTTTCAGAATTGTTACATATGAGACACATTAACGAACCACTAAAATGAAACCTCTTGTTTTGATCTACAAGAAAGATTTTTTAGTCATCAACTCTTTATTTACCAAACATTTGTTTCAGTATATGATGAACAATCAACGAATATTACATTTATTAATTACATGGCTTAAATATTTGTATAAAAAACTTATTTTTAACATATGATGAACCAAGAGCAACAGTCTTAACTTACATCGAAAGCAACAGCACCACAAAAAGCGTTCAAAGTATTTAAACACGTTATTGTTATCGTTATAAACTTGACTTCTCGTAGGAATGTTAAGGTAAATACAAATAGCTGTAATATTGCAATTTAACAATGACAATTTCACCAGTTGACTTTCAATAGCCAAATTACTATCCTGTGGCAGGTGTTCTGAAGTAATTTCAGACACCGAATATGTCGAGGCAGGGAAAAAACAAACATTTGTGCGTAAAGTTAGTCAGTACATTCCATTAACGCATATTGAACATTTTAAGTACATTGCGTAAAACTGCAAACTTTTCAATTTCTATTTTTATTGCTGTTTTTATGGATCTTCAACTGTCACGATTTCAGAGAAATGTATTCTATACGTCTATTTTCAGAGTCTAGCACTAATGCGATCGTGGTCCTTAAAATTAAAACCGAGGCTTTACTTTCAGCTAATTAATGTTAAAAATTTATCCGGTTATGTAAATCCCAGGTATTTTTTATTAACTCCTAGTCTTCAAACGCTTAGAGAACACATTTTTCTTCTGAATAGTACTTTCAAATTCATAAGAAATTTTAATGTTAACGAGACCTGTTGGCCCTGCTTTAATTTCGTTTACAACAGGTCTGTTGTCAAACTCGGCGTTACCTGGTTTGAAGTACTAAGAAGTCGCCCCCCCCCCCAATATATTAAGAAGTCGGCGCCTATGTGCACATGCAGATGCTATTGCTGTATACCCAGGAAATGATTTCAGCTTAAATAGTTAAAAATGTAATATACCGTTTGCATATAAAGTTTATATCTTCAACCGCATTCAATGCAGTTTCACCATTTTTCAAAAAAAAAAAAAAAAAAGAACAGAGATGCAAACGTTAGCGTTGCAGAATGTGTAACGCCGAGCCAAATGCTGTTTGGGTCACATTATCAATACAAAAATTCTTTACAATGTTGCAATTACTCTCTTAGTTTGAAATAACATGAAACGAAGCGCTCAAAAGTGTTGTTTTGGTTTGCGCAGCTGCTGCCCGAACAGATGTTGCCGGTCCCAGAGGTGTCCAGCACCCATAAATATAAGACCAACTATGACATAACAAAATAGTTCACTCATTACGCATTGCTTAGTTTTGAAAACAAAGATTTAGATCAATAGTAATCAGATCTTAATAAAAAAATCTTTCTTGGGAGCAACTTAGCGTATAAATCACAGCGTCCCAAGAACGTGTATATTAATCAAGAGAAGTACCAATTTATTCAAAAATCGCTGTGGGGATTCCTCGCAGCCGTTTTATAAAAAGTCAGACACTCTTAACGAGTAAACTCTATAATAATATTCAATCTACCAATTAGCATTTTTGGGGAACGCCAACTAATTTTTGGTAAGATTATCACAAATACCTCCTTTATCTTAATAGTGCCCATATTAACATTAAGTAATGTACAATGCGTGCCGATTACATTCACCATTAAGCAGGACAATGTTATGAAGTGAATGAATAAGAACTGAATATTACGCTTGTGATAATATGGAACGAGACACGCCTTTGAGACATTACGATTGGAAGTTGCAGGGGTAGGAGAGAAGCCTGTTTGCCTTGCAAACTGTAGAATCATTCTGAGCAGAGGTGCACTCGTCCAGTTCGCAACACATTATGGTTTTTAGCGAGGGAGAGCGTAAAATTGACCTAAATTTTGCAAAGATTAAGGGCAGGATTTGAGAAGTGACATGAGTGCCACAAAAGAGAGGGGGAAACTGTAGGAAATGAAAGTTACCAACGTAGAAGAGTAGCGGAAATAAGCATTCGGTCCGTTCGGGACCCTATCGAGTGTAACTGACGTTCGATTATTCTGAAATCGCTTCTGAGGTTGGGATAAGTTATTGAAATGCTTCATCCATCATTTCAGATAACTTGAATCAACGAAAAGTCTCGGTAATCAAATTCTCATTGAGGATCTAAAGGCTGCGCGTTTGGAAGGTGTCGAGGCTTTTGACTGGATATCGGAACCAAGGAAAAATGTTTCTGCTTCGAATGGTAACTGTGATGAAACACGGACATCTTACTGTATTCCTGAGTTGGAAGTAAGAAAGCTTGGAGTGAAGGGAAAGAGAAAACTTCGCTCGTGTTAAAGTAAAACTAGCATGTCAAATGGTTCTCTTGAACTCTCAAGATATTTTGTTCATAAATTTTCATCATGAACCTCAAACGTCAATGCAGCTAGTGCTTATCAGCGAAAAAGACTACAAACCTATTCGAATAGTTCTCCATGATAACACCGTCCGCCTACGGCTGTTTGACAGGGTAAAATTTAGAGGAAATCCAATGGACAGCATTAAACACCTTCCTTATAATACAAACTTGGATCGATAAAAGCATTAGGATGTTGGCGATTCATGCAACTAGTTGGAAATCCAAACCCACACTTTCTTCGACAATGTGATTAAGAAGCTTTCTTTCAGTTGGGAAAATGTGTTTGTAAATCGGGAAATGATGTAACAAAATTAGATATATCCCATTTGTATTTAGATTGGATTTAATTAGCTAAAATTTTGTTTACATTTTATTCATGCGATCTTTTACTGGTGATAAGGAGCGAAGTTTTTTTCTGCTTTCTATCTTTGCGCTAAATCCCACCTAGTGAAAACAAAGTCATTCTCCCAAAAAATGTTGGAATTGAGGAGATGGCCCTACGAATTAGGCCCATTCTCCAATTTTTGCTGAACTTTCAGTGGATTGTCTAAATTACATAGCAAAGCATTGTAACTCTTAAGTTCATTATAAGCGACGGGAGACGTGTTTTGTCATTGTGCTATGTGTGCGTCAGTTAACTGGATAACCCAGTTTGTACTAACTTGTCAGTTTAAGCAGGTTGTTTACTAGTGGGTCTCTTTCACTACACTTATACCATGTCTGGAAAATAAATAAATAAGTAAATAAAAAAGTAGAAAATTGAAGAAAAGAAGAGTAATAGAAATAGTCACCGGACTTCTAAAGGAGCCGAAAAAGCGGGATAATACTTTGTTCGTTAAGAAAATGTATTAACACTACAATAAATTTTTCGATCATTTTGGAACATGCATGCTTAAGTTTAACAAGATACCTTTCTTACTTCTTATCTGGAAAGAGTTCATCGGTTCTCTAGAAGTAGAAATAGAGCATTTCTTATATGGGAGGTAAAAATCTTGATGTATCTGCTACAGATTTCAGAAAAAAAAAAGTTATGAACTGTTCAAAAAGGGCATTATTAGACCTTCCGCTTGATGGTTAACGAGACATTGTCCACAAAAAATCAGTTATATTGTAAGGAAGTTCACCGCACAGAAAATTTTGGGAATCCAAATTCACAATAAGTCAATGTAAACAATGTACAAATTATTTTACAAGAGAAGACTGGAGATGCTCTGAAGATAACTTAGCGATAGGTATCATAAGTTTTTAGTGACAAAACTGTAACTTCTACATGCATGCACAGATGTTTCGATTGCTGCATTAATGTCAATTGACGTTGAAAGCCAATAAAATTAACATTTTTACAACATAAAGAAAAAGGTTAAAGCTTATCAAACTCAAAAAAAAAAAAAAAAATAAATGAGAGCAAAATGGAAACATCCGAAACAACTGTGATTTTGCTCAAAAACTGCCCTTCCCTATGTTAAACTACAAGCGTTTTCTATTATATTAGGGTTTCAATGTGCATGTATTTACATAATATTAACTGTTCTACTTATAAAGTATAGAGATAGAAGGGAGAAAAACCGCGACTCCATAATTTCATTTGTATATTACACTCTTCAAAACTCATGAAAACGTGCCAATTATAGAAAACAGTTACGCTGCTGGAGGTCAGAAAACAAAATCACAAATTCCTAAAATTTTTCTTGGTTTTCAAAAGTATACAAAATAGAAATACTACACCTTTTCTGTGTAAGGGTCAGGGCTACAGCCTGTATGGCAGGAATTTTGCTATGCACTTCACAGGTTGAAGAAAATGCCATTTATTTAGGCTGCATTGTAACATTTGCAAGTCTTTTCATTTAGTTGCCGAAATCCCGAAAAATTTAAGGTATTGTGGGATACCCCTTGCACTAAAAGTGTGCTTTACTTTACTTGGTTTCCTACCTTCCTTCTCGGGGAAGAAGATAAACAAGGGGGGGGGGATTGTAAGCAAAGTTTCCCTTCATGATGCATAAGTACCAACAGATTCTGTATACTCTATCTGCTGTAGTTTCAGCCTTGTAACCATCTTGCTTCGTTTATTTTTTACGTTTGCAATACTTCAGTAAAATTATTGTTAGAGAAGGAAAGTTTAAATACACCGCAAATGAAGTCAGTACCTATAAACACTCCCAAGGGGGGAAAAACCCGTATAAAGTCTCTATCCATTTTTATTGAAGGACAGAAATATTGTATGATACAGTGTTTGAATAAATGGCAAAAGCATCAACAACAGCAGAGAACACGTTTGATGGTGCACAATAACAAAGAAAAGAAGAAAGCTGTGTAAATCGATCAACCTCCGAAATATATCTATACATGTTAAAAAGTATGTATTTTTATTGTTTTTATTGGATATTCGCTTATAATAAACGCAAAGAAAAGCGATGATATAAGAAACTGATGTAAAAATATGTCCTTCAGTAAAACACGTTTTGTAAAAGTTTATTAACCATTATTACGAGACCGGAAAAAGAGCATATAACACGTTTCAAAAATTTTATTAGTACTGAATTGTGATGCTATTTTAAAATAGTTTGTCTTATTACATTTATTCTAGAATTAATTCCATATAATTGTGTGTTCCTGTATATTAGCTTCATTTGAATTCAACTAGCATAGGATGCTCCATAATATTGGAACCACGTTTATCTGGGAGAATATATATGTTTCGTTATACGCCCTTATTCGGACCATGTCCTCAAATTTTAAATGTTTATTTTATATACCTGTGCTAAACGACAATTTTGTGTTTAGATCTCATTTCTACCAATCAAAATATTTAAGCATTAATCTTTATGGAAGCGTTTAGAATTCTTCTCTAGAGGCAGTACAAAAGCAAGCAGTGTATGGTGAAAAACTGAGTTTTTAATACAGAGAATTATCAAATAAAATTTATCAATGTTGAAAATGAAAAGCGTCTCTTTAAAATATATATTTACAGAACCATTTCCTTGCCTAAAGAGCCGCAATTAAAATTTAGTACTTATAAATGATGTAACGTATTTATAGGATATAAATACAAGGATTTGTATTATAAATGAACTGTCATTATGCAAGTATTAAAAATTGTACATTTTAAAAATAGGATCGTAGAAACCGCTCATCGATACAAAACTACACATTTACTTCCATGGAAATAAGAATATAAATACAGACTTTATGTTGTGCAAGGGGTATAAAGCAAATTATAACATAAATGTTCCTTTTCATTTTCATTATTTATATAAAATATACACATCACTACAACAAAACCATATGTTTTACGGCACTGCAGAGCACAAGTATTTTAGAAACGAATGCTCCAATACCTGATATCGCCCGTGAGACACGGATGCTATTGTTGTTATTCCTGTCAGGAGGGGTGAATACTGTGTGACGGAGTCACTAGGTCAAACAATCGATACTGGCAAGGGACGCCGCCAAATCCCCCTCAATGCTCCGCTTACCCTCGCCTCTCGCTTAGTGTAGACTGTAGACAAATGGAGGGAGCACGTGAGTTGCGGGCACAAAAAGGGTACGTGGCCCCGGCGTGGCACGTTTTCTTCTTCTCCTTCTTTTTATTCTTGCTAACGCTCATGATGTGCAGGCGGGACTTTTAAAGCTTAACAGAATCTGTATACACTTTCGAAAGGTAAATGTGTCACAACTTTGCTGTTATAACAGCCAAACTTTTATAATCTTTAAATTAATGCAAATACCCTATGCCGCATAAGACTTAAAGATTTCTTTTTCAGAAACTTTCAAGGAAAACATTTCAAATTTACCACTCTCTGGTGGCTCAAAGCAAACATTTTCTACTCATGAAAGAATTAGAAATGCATTCTAAAACATTTTCTCCTAAGTCAGGACAAAACCGATACTTCGCCTGGATTGTAAAAAAGAAAAAAGAAAGAATGAAACAAGTAATTATGTCACAAAGCAGCAAAAAACCTGCACATTTATCCCTCAAAAGGACGAACACAAAGAACTACGAAGCTCTCTGTAAATGGTCTAGAAATAGGTTTACTATACCAGTTTGTCCAAAGGCTAGAAAATTATTAAGCATATTATTTTGTTTTTCATAAGGGCAGTCATTTTCCCAGAATACAGTTTTCTTTCCTTTTTTTTAAATGCAGCAATTTAAGAAGGTCAACAGGATCATTCTAATAGTACTAATATGCAAGGTGTCATTTACGAGGGTAGATCCATAAGTTTTCGGCCTAACCATTTTCTAGATATGATAAAGACAAAAACCATATTTCACTTTTCAATATAGTTACCCTTTATTGCAATACACTTCTCGCATCTTTGAATTAACATTTCAACCTCCCTCCCAAATAGTCAGAAGTCTTGTCTACAAAATGGACATAAACAGCATCCATCACTTCTTCGTCACTCTTAAATTTCCTTTGAGTTTTGAGAAGAGGAAATAGTTACTAGGAACCAGATCTGGGCTTATGGATGGTCGATCTGCTTGAAACCACATTTCTTCACAGCGTCCTTTGCAACAACAGCTGTGTGCACAGGCGCGTTGTCGTGAAGAAGGCATACTCAGTTTTCCTTGTCTTTTCTCTTTGATGGAAGCACGTAGTCTGTGCAATAGGCCAGCACAGTACTCGCCATTTGCTGTGGTGTTCCTCTCCTAGAAGTCAATGAAGAATATTCCTTCACAATGCCAAAAAATTGTGGCCATGACCTTCTTGGTTGACTGAGTGTACCGCGCTTTTAGAGGCGGTGCTTCGTTTTTACGCCACTCCATTGATTCTCTTTTGGACAAGGGATCATAGTAGAGGAGCACCGTTTCATCTCCTGTAACAATGGTTTGCAGAACTTTTCTTTCATTGCCATGGCAGAGCTCCAAAAATGCCCGACAACAGATGACTTGTTGCTGCTTTTTGGACTGAGGAAACAAGTATAGGCATCCATCTTGTACTAACCTTATTTATGTTTAAGCGTTCATGAATAATTCGAAGGACTCTTGTTTTAGAAAGGCCCAAACTTGCTGCTATTTCTGTAACTTTGAGCAGCCGGTCTTCCATAATTTCTCCTTCCACAAGAGCGATATTTTCAGGATCGAGCATCTGCAAGGGCCGATCTGCATGCTCTTCGTCTTCAATGCTTTCTCGAACCCATTCGAAAAAGTTGTCCCATTCCTTTTACAGTAGAATATGAGGGGATTCTTCCCCATATACACCGTCCAATCGTTCTTTAATTTCATTTGGAGTAAGTCCTTTTTTTTTTGTGAAGAACTTATAAACAGTTGAATACTCCCTTTTGAACATGTTACAAACTTCTACATATAGACTTATTTAGCAATTATATCTGAACTGAACACAGCGGAGTGGAAGTTACAGCTGCAATTATTTACCTAACAGTTAATGTATGACACCAGATAAGGGTTTCATGAAGGCGATAATCCTTATCAGCGAGACCGGAAACTTATGGACCTATCCTCGTAAATGCAATTTCGTCTACTTTAATTTGTACAGCTGTGATTAACGCTTTTGCAAAAAGTAAACAGATTGAAGTTAGTACATTAGAATTGTTCCTAGACTGTATATACTGTTAAGTTTTTAAATTTTGAAGTAGAAAGGAATGTAAAACGTAATCCCGCACGTTTTTGCTTGTAGATATACAGGATGTTTTTACAAGGTTCTAGGGATGATAAAGATATACCAGAGATCTTGTATTGCCACCGTGTTCCCGCTAGACATAATTATTATGCGGATCTTTTATGAGTGTCGGATTGCTCAATTACCGTGACATGATGCTCCATTTGTGTTTACAATGGTGAATGATTATGTATGTGTTGTGATCAGCTGACTTCACTTCGAAGACGATCAACATATTGTGTGTGACAGTGTTTATGTAATGTACGTACCTTGTTGTGTCATTCCAGTAACCCTGGAGAGTCAGTTTATGTTCACTGTACGTATGTATAATAAGATTTTCAAATGGCAGACTTCACGTTCACCGAGCTGGCAGACATGCTTCTTACACGATACAACAGTCGTGCAGCAAGGCGCCTGTACGTATGTTGAAGGACTTCATGTGAACACCTCTGTAATCAGTTCAATGGAAGACAATTTCAACAACGCGTGGAAATGCTACATGTAAGCTCACCTTTAGCAGAAATGAAACAATGCATGGTGAGTAGAACTTGCTTAGAGGACTAATAGTGGAACTAAAATATTTTACACATAATAAAATAGTTCCACTTGAACTCGACTATCACCCCCAAAACGTTGTAAACGATCTGTTGAAATACTGTGTATAATAAGGCAAAACTGGAGAATATGTTCCCCAATTTTTTATGGATTCCGAGAGGAAACACCAGAGGGAAAAAAATGAATAGATAAAAAATAATGATAAATCCAAGAAGTGGATAGGCAATAAACCAAAATCTTAACTATACTTAGGTATATCAGTAATATAAATACAACGCTCAAGATAATTAATCTGGAGAGGAAAATAATAGGAATTGAGATTTTAAAGTCATCATTTAGAAAACCTTAACTTGATGTACGTATAATAAAATAAATATAATCCATATAAGAAACAACCCTTCAAAACGGTTTCATACCAGCCTATGGATATAAATTGTTGAACGTAAAAAATAAATGATTATTAATAAATAATGTTACCAAGCTTTATAAAAAGTATTTTAGAAAATTTAGATATTCTGGCGATTTTAGTTTCAAAACCCTTCGTATTCTGTTCATTTTCCCATATAATTCAATTATATTAATGGTAGAAATTTCAGATTTGAAACATTTCAATGTGAGAAGAGTTGCTAATGTCTCTTTATAAGGTTCGATTTCCAGTTGTGACATGCCAGATAAGAGATCTGATATTCATTAATGGAATTATTAATATATCTCTTTAAGAGCTTCGGCAATCACCATAGGATTTAAAAACCTTATGCACAAAGAATATACAGTTATCGAAATTGGCGAGAATGATTAACTAGTTTTCATTTGCATTATATTTGAACACCTGTTTCTACGATAACTGTTCCAAAACTTATACCTATAAAGCACACGTTTCGAATCTTTCGTGTCACAGACCGTAATTTTGTCAGCCAGGCCCTTGATAATTAATACTCATAACACGATGACAGGGTTTATATACACGGGACTCATCGCACTTACATTAGGTATTACATTTTTAATTGTGTAAAACAATTGCGGTAATTTTCTTCAATTTTTTACTAAGAGCACAAAAATGTGGGTGTATCATAGAGATTTTTTCAGGCACTCTTTTGTCAGAAACTATATTCAATACATCATTTAACCGTTGGTATGTTTTAATAACCTTATTAAGCATGACTTTTATTATGAATACAAGTTTCAATATGTAGGAGGAAAAAGCAACGCAACATGGAAAATTTTATGAAAATATTTCATATCCGCAGTTTCTTCTCTGCGACATTATCTAATAAAATATGAAATCAAATACATTATAGTATATACTAAGATTTTTATAAATAAAATTCAACCAATACAATTTTGACCTTCCAAAATGTAAGATTAATTGTGAAATACGGATACAACTTAAATGTGATGTTTATAATGACATGTCAATTTAGTTATTTTTCTCAAAGTTTATTTTTTCTTATGCACTAGACTAGATACGTACACTGAATTGGGAACCCGTGACAATATGGTCAACAAGGAAACAAGATTAAATGTCAGGTTATCCAATTATCTGATGACCGACGAGGCTTACTAATAGTCCATCGATCACGGTTAACCGGGCACACGAGTTTGGGTGGGCGGAGTTTACCGAGATACTACGATGGCCTGTAGGCTTACACCACTCAGTCAGTATCATTGGAACAGTGTAAGGAATAACGCGTGTATAATTCTAGAGTAAAGTCTGCTAAGAATACTAAATGACAAACAATAGCCTTAATTATTCTATCCCATAACTACGAGGCATTTATTTATGATTATATGTATGTACCGAGCCCACTCGTGCTGCTAGCAGGTTATTTGAAAAGAGATCCAATGTTATCCATAAATTAGCAGCATCCACGCACTCTAGACGCACTAAAGCATAACATCTATCAAGAGATAAATTTAATTTCTCAAAGAGTATTAAGAATGCTAATGGACAATTTCGTAGACAGATGCCACAAAGCAGTAATTTCACCATCCCCAGGCGTGACATGAGACAGTACATAAGCTTTTCTGTGCATTATAATGTATTAACTGTAAATATAATGTTTCTACCATCGATATGCATGTTGCCCCCTCTCCGCCCAGTTGACCGTGAGTGATGGCTTATTCATCGATGCAGTTCCCACCGCCGCGTCGGTCCCTCGATAGTTGGATATTCGAATATAATAAGAAAGAAAAATTGGAAATAACTAAGGGTTTAAAAGAGAGAAAATATGGAATTTATCTATAAAAGCGCGTAATGAATACTCCATCTCTATGAACGTAGGAATGCCATGCAGCTATTTTTTTTAATCTGGTAAACTTTAAAATAAAAAGAAAGTATGGATTCTTTGCATTTTAAATCTCTGACAACACAACCAACGAGTTTAGCATTACTAATAAGCTACGCTGGTAGTTAAGTAGAAGTAATTACCGGGCTAGGGCCGTGAATTCACTGATCTAAATATACCGGAACACGCACGGTTCACGGTACTCAAGTGCGGCTTATCGAGGCTTTCCCATGCCCTTGCACGTTACTCCCTCACATGTCTGTAGTGAAACTAATTCTTTATCGCGAATTTGTGCCAGCCGGCAGCACTCACAGCCGTCGCCGGTCTAGACGGACACGCAGACACACTTTCACTTTTATACCTTCCCTCTCCCTCCCTGAGGAACAGGATTACAAAAGAGCCCACCCCTTGCGGACACCGCCCTCGCTTCCCCTATAAACCCCCTTGCATCATCGCAATCTCCGCCCATTTATTGATTTGGCGCCAATCCTGCTACTCTCTTACACGAATGGCATGATTCCAGTGGAAGTGCTGATTAGGTACTACCGAAATGTACTCTGTAAACACTGAACTTCGTTCTTTATTCAACAATCAGCAGAGTGCCCCCGTGGCAAACAACAGCAGGTCTGCGAGGAACAATATTTGCAAACCTTTCGAGTTGCCAGACTGGTTCGTACTGCTGATGGATTTGATGTGTTGTAAAAGTCATCAAACATAGCTCTGTTTTCGCTCGTCGATGCTTTTAAATTATTTGTTGAACGTTTGGAAAACCGCAAGATTAACTCAATTTACATTTCCCATATTCTTTTAGGTAGGATAGCAACTCTTACAGAGAAACAGTGCGTATACCAAGATAGCTTATTATTTGAAATTCGCTAAATGTACGAGGAACTCGTTTTTTAAAAGATAATTTCTAAGGCTTTTTTCTTGATTTTGCGTCAAATGTGCTAATATTTTTTGAAACTAAAATACTTTTATTCCTATGTTGTCAGTAAATGAAGTTTATAAGACTTGCTATAAAAGTAGATTATTTAATGCAGGCCAACATTTCTAAAAATTGTTTCCAATTAACACGATGTCCCGCTTTTACCTTTGAGATATTCAGAAGCTGCACACTAATAGAAGTAAAATGTTTGCTAAAACATGTTTAAAGAATACCAGGTAGAATCAACTTTAAAAAGTACTTAACCTTTTTATTAATGTTAGACAAGATATCCCTTCTACCTCTGACTCACACGTAAATTGAACATCCCGCAAGGCCTTTCAAAGAATGTAATGGAGAACTGATGTCTTACGTTAGTGGCGTAAATAGATTAAGTGAATTTAAAAATTGTTACGTCACAATTGCGCCAAAGAATGAATTTATTGATCTTTAATATTTTTCCATAATCATGTTTACAATTTCCTAAAGTTTCTTAACTCTTGTTTTCGACTCATCAATTGGGCTCAGTTACATTTAAAATGCCACGCATTCCATTTATAGTCGGGTCATAGATAGCGTATATGCGTAGTTTGCTTGCACTGCAGTGTTCTCGGTATTATTTCAGCAGCGCACTAGCGGTGAATGACCCGTCCATGGATACGTTTATGAGCTGTGTTATACTGTATCAGTTGCTGCCTTCTGTTCGAGCTGTTCTGTACAGTTTGTTCATTGTGCATCTCAAGAGTGAATGCTTATTCAAGACATGTGTGTTGTGTATGAATTACATTAGGTTCCTCTTATTAGTCCACTGAAATGCCTATCGAAAAAGTCACGCTTGAACAAAGAATATTTATCTACGATACACACGTAAAGTCCGAATTATGAAGACAGGTGTGTAAGCAATTTCAGGAGAAATTTCTTGGTGTTCCAGTTCCAGGTAGTGAAATTGTTAGATGTCTGGTGAATAAGTTTAGAACAACGGGATCACTAAACGCTAAACCTAAGAAGCAAAAAGAAATGTTTTAACGGCGGAAAAAATTGATGAAATTGATGCATCTTTCGAACTCTCTCCAAAAAAGTCTCTAAGACGTGTAGCATAGCAAGGGGTGTTTCAAAAGCCTCTGTTCATAGAGTTGCTAACCTTTAAAAATTGAAACATTACACAGTGACTATAGTTCATTAATTACAACTTGTGGCGAGGAAAAAGAGTAAATTTCTGTAACTGTATTTTACAAAATATCGTTGACGGCACTGTTGACCCATATTTAATAATTCTTTCAGATGAGGCATAGTTTCATTTTAATGGTGATGTTGCCTCACAGAACAACAGGTATTGGACCACGGAAAATCTTTATTTACATCCCAGTGTAATAGACAATGCGCGGGGCAGACATAACGCGCCATCCGCTACCCGCGACCCGGCAATATAAAGAACGCTCTGCGTTTCACCTTAACCCAAACCAGGAAAATATAAACATCTTCTAGCAACAATTAAAAATTCTCTTAGGAAGCAACAACTCACTCTAGAAACTACACATAAGTGGAAAACATATCTTAAGTTGCCTGTATGTCTCTACATTCATCAATACAATTTAACTTCCGAAGGCACAACAACTTACTAAACGTTCATTTTATGAAAAATACAGTGTGATTTTATATACCTAGAACGTTCCTACCACAAAAATAAATGGGAGATCTCAATGGGTAGGCAGAAAATTGCTTAAACGCACGAATGAAACAAACTAAACAGCAGGATTTAGAATTTACTCGCTCCTTCCTACTGCACAAAGCTACAGCCCCAAATTGTGAGAGATTCTGATATTCCTAAAAATGTCCGAATGAAAATTCAGCCTCGGCAGCCCGTCTGCTGGCCTTCATCTGTTGCATATCAAATATAGATCAGTAGTACTGGAATGCTGTATTTCATTGCCAAAATAAAACTTCTCCATAAAGCAACTAAAACTATGGATCTTCCGAACAGATCTTGAAGACAATGCTGAGTTTCCTGTAGGCAAAGGACAAAGAGGAGAGTTCGAGGTCTCCGGTATACAAGGAAGTGACGATGTAACCCGTGTTGTTTGTAATCTATTGCACGCTTCTACATTCCCTGTTTCCGTCCGCACACGCAAGCATATTTTTACTTCGATTCGAATCTCTGTTTCTTCAGTTTAGATGCTCACAACGTCCGGAGTTTCAAGTAACACACCAACTTCACACTGTTCACAAAAATGAAACACGAGACTGTAAACTGTACACTGCAGTGAACGTCAAAATTTCTTCGAAACAGAAAACAAGCATCAAATAATGAAATATTTACCAACGAGCATATCATTTCAGAACAAAAATGTACAAAAATATAAAACAACTATGAGGTTCAGCATGCAAGGAATTTTAGTGTGCAAATATATTTATTACAATCAATTTAGCATTAACGCGTGCAAAATAACTTCAAGAGAAACCAAACGGAGTGGCTCAGACAGTAATGCTTGGGACACACATTAGGCAGGTTCCGGGTTTAAATTCGTTATTTTTTTTTTCTTTCCCTTCTTGTTCCTTAGGTGAATGCTCGGAAGAATATTTCCTTTCCACCAATTTCATGCTCTTCCATAACCAGTGATTAAGGTATTTGAAGACAGCAAAGCTTATTTTATTTATAAATGGGAGAGCAACTTCCCGTAGCAAATTTTATATCTTTTATATATCTTTTATATCTTATGTATTTATATAAAAGATATCTCTCATATTATGTAAAGATTGTTTAATATTTGTTGAGTGATTTTATTTTAAAGATTTCATTTCGTTAGTCCTATTACACAATCGAAAGTGCCTGGGCGAAGAAGGCTGGTGCGGTGTGACAGTGGCTTGCGCTATACAAAATTATCTGGTATTGAAGGGGCTCAAACTCTTGGGGTGGAGGGGTATCGCTTCACCCTTTCCTCCCGGAGTTGGACTCACTGGGATCTAAGGCGTAAACGGCCGGCCCTAGAGCTGACTGAAGTAAAAGATCCTCTTCCAAGCTTCACAATCCAATTTCTGGAAAGTAGAGGCTTTAAGGTCAACCGGGCCCTTCAGTCAAGAAAAACTTGATCAAAGTAGAAGTGCGTCTTGAGAACTACGCATATTACTTAGATAGACACTCAGAACCAAGGATACTATAAGCGTCATTATGATTCAATCAGAGGGAAGGGCATTGTTTCAACAAACGCCACATAAGCTATTGTATTATACTTTTAATTTTCATACAAAGAATTGTTTGTGTCAAACTTCTGGATAAATTGCGATAAACTCATGAAACTGCGTTGCTTAAGCTCTAATAATCAAGTTCAATTTTAAAATTTGTAATTTTTATTAGTTACATTTGAGGGTTACACAATGCCCAATCTGGCAATGATAAGTTATGTGTATATAAAATATTTTCTCAAAAAGCCAAGACCGTCACGGGTGGTCAATGTCGTTAAGACGCGGACTCTTAAGCGGGAGGTCTGGGGTTCGAATCTCGCCAGGACTGTCCTCTCTGACTGAGTTTTTTTCCAGGTTTCCTCAGTCTTCATAAATGGCAAATGCCGGGGAGGTACCCTTCCTTAAAAATAAATCCTTTCCCAATATGCCATTTCGTCTCATGTATCATCAGTATCCATCGCCTGTGGTGCCTCTATTTAAGCATATTCATTCATTCATTCATTCATTCATTCATTCATTCATTCATTCATTCATTTTTTTCATTCAAAAAGCCAAATAATGTAGAGAAATGGTAATTTCGTAATTTTATACAGAGGGTGCCAAACAATGTATACACACGTCAAGCAAAGAAAAAACTGTGTTAACATAACAAAACTGAATTCACACAAACAGAAAATGATGAGCACTAATCATCTTAGACTTGTACAGTTACAACACGTGCTTAAAATACCCACCACCGGCGTCGATACACTTCTGAGTACGTTGAACTACTGATTGAGCAACGTTTGCGACAGTGTCCTCAGCGATTGCTACACATGTCGTTTCAATTTCTTCCCATAATACTGCCAATGTAGCTGATTTTCTACGTATACAACATCCTTAGCAGTTCCCCATGGGTAGAAGCCCAAAGGAGTTAAATCCGGAGAATGCGACGTAAACTCAATCGGACATCTTCGTCTTATCCAGTACCTTGGAAGATTGCCATCAAGGTAGGCACGTACAACTCGGTGGTAATGTGGTGGTGCATACACCACATTGTGAACATCGCACATGCCCCATGAGCCTCAAATTTGACTCGAATGCGTACAATTGTTACTCGCGTTGGCGGTTCCGTTTTGTACAAATGTCTCCATTTCTTTTGAACTTCAACAAATTCTCGGTTTTCAATATCACTTCAAAATTGCTTTCAGCTACACAAACGATAATCTTGGTTCCATTTTGTTGTAGCAACGCCAGCTTAAAGTAATGTTGATTACGATAATCTTGGCTTAATTTGTTCATTGTCGATTTACCTGCCAGGTAGCAACGCTATCATAATGTATGTGAGTCACATCTGTTTACAGAACATCATACTACATATTACTGTTGTTTTTAGGCCCAACGTTGAAATATATTAAATGGATATCTACTGTGAAAGTGTGTAAACATTTTTTGGCACTCTCGATATTTTGGTGTTATCGTGTGTATATTTATTATTAAAATGCTTAAAACCATTCTCATTTTTAAACAGTGTTTCAGCATGCGTAAATTAAAAGTGATTACTATCCTTGAAAATTTTGTTATAATGCTCTTTATTAACTTCATTCTTCCCAGAACAGTTGGAGTGCCTGCAACGCCATTGAGGTTGACGATCCAGGTATGACAATATGATATGATTCATTATTAATTTATTTCATTTGACTTAGCTTTATTTTGTCAATTTTTTGACTTACCCTTTTAATAGTTCATTTACCATGCTTCAAAATGTAGAGATGGCATACAAAATACATCCCAAAATATAACACTTGTCGGCAGAACAGAAATAATGACAACTTTGCCATCAGATCCTTTCGGGAACTTCAAACACCACTTTATTTATAAAAAGATATAAAACTTCTGTTAAAGTTTGACCGCAAACTTTTGAACAATAGTAAACCAATTTCCCTTCAAGCAATTAGTTAAAAATTAAAATAAAATATTTGTATTTATAATACCAAATAGTTCAAATAGAAAGTATGCAATTCAGGAAAAAAGACAGATAGAAGTATTTTATTTCTGTACCTAACGTATATCTATGCAAATCTTTTATTCTATAAAAGTATTTAAAGTAACAGTAGTTCATCCTACTTGCCAGCAGCAGTAGTTCGTAATTGCAGTTCGCTTTTGTGACATTAGGCCTTACACTAATGTCCTCTAGATTATCTACACTGGTTCTATAAGGTACTTTCACACACACACACACACACACACACACACACACCAAAATCCCAAGTCTAGAGTAACAGCACTGTTTTATTTTTTGAAAATACTTCTAATTCATTTTACTAAGAGTTAAGTGATTAAGGCTTCCACAGGCGCTTACTTGCTTTACTGACATGGTTCTCACACTATTTTCCACTTCCTTTTAGTGAAATGTATTAAGTGTTAACAGAGGTTCCAATTAGTAGCGCAGTGTGAGATTAACAGTAAAAATAAATGGATGCTTCTTGAAGCGTTAACGGATTTCACTCATTAAGAACATAAAAACTTTTAAAGATCACAACTCATAATGCTTTTACATGCACTGATAAAGGTTCATTGCTTAGTTAACTACAACATATATCTAAAAATGTAAGGAATTGTGTGTTTTCAAATTGGCACATATAGTTACAGGCAAGACAATTCATCATCCCACTGGGCCAACATATTCGTAATTATTAAATCTGCATTTAAACCGTAAGTGGTTTGGTTATTCATAATGGACCCCTTGCTCCCCAGCATTTTGCCACTGTAATAATTATAGTTTGCATAACGTCCTTACCACCTGGCGAGGAAAAACAAATCTCACGCGGTCGCAACCCATAGCGCCCATTTTTCTTTTGTTGCTTATTAGTAGTAAATAGAAATTAACTTGTACTCCCTTCATCATAGTGCATGCTCTGCTGTGAAACATGCGTGAGTCCTTTTGAGACACTCTAAGCAATTCGTCCTCCGGAATATTTTAATCTCTCTCTCGGATACTTTGTTTAGCACAGCCACGGGTTTTACTTCAAGTAGAGCAGTAATTTTATATTAATGCAGATACAGGAGCTGAAGGCTTTACGAGCACTGCCTAGAGATACTTGCTGCGCTAATCATGTTAGAGACTTTGGAGAAGAAGTTTATAGTCGATAGACTATTGCATCAAGCTGCTGCTCTATTAAAATCCTGTTTTTTGGTCTCGGCTTCTTTTCAATGAATGAAAACACCTTGAGGTAGAACTTATCCATCAATCTGAAAACTGCACTTCCTGGTGAAGATGTTATTCCTGGAAATTTAGCACGAAATTCTCTCCTGCAGCATTTGTACGACTTTTCTGCACATACTAATCATAAAATAAAATCTTTGTTTTAGCATATGTCTTACTCTCGGCATAAATGCACAGTACAGAATGTAACACATACTTCAAAATTCAAATGAAAGAGTTGGCGCGATAAACACGGCTGAGCAAGGACAATTGCCTGGGTCAACGGAGCTTTAACTCGTCTTATCAGGAATTGCGAGCCGTTTCACAAGATTATACAAACTCCAATTGCGCAGCGGAATGAGGGTACGATATATTATATACTGAGAGATAGATCCTCACACAAGTAATGAAAAACTGCTACAAAACAAGGAGAGAAACTTAACTATTGCATAAGAGATCCTGTACAAAAATAAAGGAAACGCATGTTGAGGTGGAAAATCAATTTATGGTGAAGATTGCAGTGTAAACCCCATACGTTGATACCTTCAAAATGTTTACTTACCCGTGCAGACAGTACAATATCCCCGGTGCTCCAGTACCTCGGTTCTCTCCGCTGCCGCTCGGGACTGGAGCACCAGGCATCACGCTGTCTATACGGGTAAGTTACAGACAGCACTATGCCTGGTTCTCCAGTCCCGATGTAAAACCCCGTACAACGGAAGCCAACATCATCGCGTTTTCTTTGTTGCAAGATGGTAAAGAAACCATGACATCTCATTGTATTTCCCTTCCAAAACCTGATACAACGGAAGCCAACATCATTGCTCTTTCTTTGCTGGAAGATAGAAAAAAAATCATTAGTGCCACCTCCAATCAAGAAAAATCTCACTTATATAGTTCCAAATACATGCAAAACTTATAGTGTTAAAATCATATACCTTTTCCCCATAACATTGTTATTTCCTTTACATGTTAACAATGAATTAGAGTATTTGATAATCGCATTGAGTATAAAGCGAAATGAAAAGGGAAAATTTAATGTAACTTGTAAAGAAAATAATGATAGGGGAAAAGGCTTATGTTTTTAACACAATAACTCTTGAATGTATTCAGAACGGTATAAGTAAGATATTTTTTAATTTGAGGTGGCGCTTATGGCTTTTTTCCATCTTGCAGCAAAGAAAGCTCAATAATGTTGGCTTCCGTTGTATTGGGTTTTGCAAGGGAAATGAGTTTTTTTTAAGCAGAGTCTTATCTGTGGAAAAAGGTTTCCCTCTTGTGACATTTCTTTAGTTTGGGCTTGGATACTTTAAGCGAATTTACACAACAAGAGAACTTGAAGTTGTGAAGAAACACACGGCATCCTTAAAGGCAACATTAGCCGCAGTTCACAACCAAAATGAACAAGTATTTATGCCCACAACTACAGAAATGTCCCAAAAGAGGAAACTTTTTCCACAGAGAAGACTTTGATGCAAAAATAAATAAAGGAAATAAAGAAAAGAAAAAAAAAAAAACGTCTCGTCGCATTTTCCTTGCAAAACAAGACACAACAGAAGCCATCATTATCGCTCATTCTTTGCTGCAAGATGGAAAAGAAGCCATTTGTGCCACCTCAATTTAAGAAATATCTCATTTATTAAGTTCCGAATACACGTAAAACGTATAGTGTTAACAGCATATGCCTTTTCCCGTATCATTATTTTCTTTATGTTACATTACTAATTTAATTTTTCCCTTTTCATTTCGTTGTATACTCAATGCAATTAACATGTACACTTCCTTTCTGGCCTACGATTGCTTCCTTTTGTACTTTACGAGTTCTCTCGCCTGGCATCGATCGACCATTTCCTGGAATTCTGCTTCTGCTACTGCCGTTCGGGACTGAGGAATTCGGCTTTCTCCGTTGCCGCTCAGGACTAGAACACCGGAGAAAGCCGAGGGACTGGAGCACCAATGTCTGTATGGGTAAGTAAATGCTTTATCTCACTAGCCAGTGAAGGTCGCCATGAAATTGCGGATCACCATACAGGTATAAATGCAGCTCCACTGTTGCAACCAAAATAGGCAGAGGGACGGTACTTTTTCTAGTCTTTATGTTCAAAAGGTATTTTTATTTTTTAAACTCTATATGTCTGGCAAAGTAAAGATTGTTTAATGCAGGTCTCTTTCAGCATTGGAAATACGCATCAAAAAGCTGATAATGTAGAAACGGTTTTCCTGCAGTCACAAAACTTCAAATAACGACATCCTGGCTAGTATACGGCGTTACGTTATCCCCAAACTCATCTCGGTACCAGCTCGCTTGCCATTTCTGAAAATGGAAATCTGAACGCCCTCTGCATTAGCTTTTAACGTCCCATACTTCCTCGTGTAGGTCTTTGGCAGGTTTGCATTAACGGGGAAAGGCATTTCTCGCTCTCCGCATGTTGCCTGTGCTCTTAAAATAAAGAAAGATTATGGCTTGGTAACCATATTGGCTTCTAAGGCTGCAAGAGAACTCGTATTTTGGCAGCAATTCCAGTAAATGGCGATATGTGATTTTCCTCCTAACCGAGAATGTTACAAACTTTAGCATGTGTTTAAGGTTCGTAAAATATACTTACACCTCTAATTTGATGTTAATTTAAACTGGAGTGTTTGGTTCCTTACTTTTTGATGCTTCTCGTCCCATAACAAGATAAGTTTCATCTTTCTTGCGTCACATAAAGAATCTTGCCTATGTGCTTCAAAACTGCTTCAAATCATTAGTGAAAATATTTTTACATTGCTAAATGACTTTTGACATTTTTTAAAAACCGTTGCTGTTTTCTTAATTCGCCGAAACTGCATACTAAGATTTTCATTCCAGATAAATAAAGGTTTCTATTTTTTTCCCCCTTGTAAATCGTGTAACTTACGGTGCAACTATTTGGACGTCTTTAAAGTGAAAAAGCGTAATCCAACGCCAAGTTAATTTATTTTATACTAAGCAAACTTCATGTCTACAAATCTGCATGTTAATATCGTTGTTGTTACATGTTAGCTTGCGCAAGTAACTCTTGTTATCAAATAGAAATATTTACTTTCACGATTGATAAATTAATTCTTTTGAAAATAAAAATGATGATGCATAGATTTTAAAGCGATTAGTATTCTCAATACATTCCTTATGAAATATATGGTGAAATTATGGTATGTCTAATTTAAAATATATTAATGTAAATAGTTTTATTTTCAATTCCACAGCAAAAAAAATAAATAAATAAAAATAAAGAAAAAATATACTGCTCTTCCATACCTTCAAATCATTCTTACAAAGGAAACAAACAGAGTATAAAAAATCAAATCATTGGAACAGGTAAAGCACCTGGAACAAAATATACTCGCAAGTAGCAAGAAAGGATGTTCAGCTTACGCTAAAATAGTTTGACCGGAAAATAAAAAAATCGCCTGCATGCAACATAATACACTATAGGCACACGGAGAGAAGTGAACTGCAACTCAATTGCACAATACTTAGTACTAAAAACATTCGTCTCTTACCTTTTATTCCTAGGGATTCATGCGCAGTGATCTCATTAACACGTGGGTCCAATGTTCCCAATTTAGGAGCGCTGTGAAGTACACTGCGCATGCTCGACCATAGCCCTTTCCCGCTTCCCCAGTCAACTCTTCTTGCCCATAGTACTTCAGTGCAGCCAAATAGATCCACTTAAGCAACAACAAACGACGTCTAAAGTTTGCCTTTGCAATAAAAGATCTTTATTTTCAATGTAAATATTCACTAACTGAAATAAAAAAGCAAATCTTTCTTTTATTTCATTTAAAATGTGCATTTTATAAAAAGAAAATACAATCAATTTTGGTATTATGAAATCTTACCACAACTTTTGCTCAAATGCAGCATAACTTTTTGTTGGCTTGTTATTAATTGGATTCTATTTCTGTAAGCTGTCATTACATGAAATTAAAAGAAACAGCTGTTATTTGGGAAACAATGCGCGGCGTCATGTAAATGTTCCTTATTAGGCAAGAGGTTTAAGTCAGCTATAGACTTTTTTTAATTTGGTTTTTTTACGGGCGCTCTTTAACATTTCAGGTCATCAATTTCATTCAATTCAGGGAGTGAAACAGTCGATAAATTTTGCTCACATGCCTCTTCTTTTAGGCTTGAGGTTCTTTTACGTGCCATAAAACTACGACACGGGGCCCACGACTTTACTTCCCTTCCTAAGAAAGTTATACTTAAGATTTTTACACCCGAGGAGTCGTCGTTCGAGTATATATTACAAGAAACAAATTTTGTTTAATTTCATCGAAAACTGTCTAGTAAACTTTAGGCATTTCGTTGATAGGGATTCAGCGGTATTCTGATCCTGTGCCCTTCAATACTTCTTTAACAACTTCCCAGATATAGTTTAAACTTTTTATCTCACTTTATCTCACACCTTTCAGAACACTCTGCATTTCTGTAGATACCATGTATCTTGTGCAATATCTAGAATTGATGCTTAGATTTGCTATGTTGCTGCAAAGTGAAGTCTTTCCCTAATAGATGCATTCAGATGGTATTGCATAACATTTTTTTTCCCCTGATTCAATATATATATATATATTTCAATTTTCACAATATTCCATAATGTATTTCCGGAGTACATACTTAAGCCATAATAAAGACCCCCACCATGTAGTTAAAACACATTGTTGGGGATCCTCTCGTTTACATTGAGACACACACACACACACACATTTCTCTTTTGGTAGCAAAGTACTCGCATTTATCTGTGAAAAGCGGGTGATCCGTGTCGATGCTGGCTAATCCACTGGAGTCTTTTCTATGTGGTACTAGGCTTTGCAATAATTTCTTTACTGCCATACGTCTTTTCAGATATTAACTAAGTCTCCTTTTTACTATTGCAGCAGCACGGTCTTTATACTCATTTCTACTACTTCTGCACATATTTGTGGTGTAATTTTAAATAAATACCTTTCATTAATTGAGTAATTCTTTTTTAAGTTATGTGACGGTATCCCTAATCTTGGTAAATCTTGGTTGCTGTAAGGAGCAAGAGTTTATTACACTTCCTCACATTTGACGGTTTGGCAAATCTGCCTGCTTCAATGTGCTATCGCAGGGCGTTTTTCAACTGACTTCCATTATTGAAGCCTCGTTTAAATAACACCAACAATTCTAAAGTGTTATCTAGTAGCACGACCTTGATGCATATTGTGTGGTTGATAGCGGTACAGCATATGAAACATACAGTTCCAGGTTTCTATAGGCGTTTCTGTAATGCAAAACAATCAAAGTGTATAATAACATTAAAATTTTATTTATATGGTAATTAAATAATTGTATTGTATATGACTTACAGTTATCATGATTATTGTAGCTTTAATGACACAGAAAAGAAATCATTTTTGTACCACAATTTACCTTATGCAACATTAACTTTTTGATGCTTTGGTCACCAAAAACAAAGCAGAAGTACAGAGTAATCTCATCGAAGGCGAGATAGAGACCACATGCGCAACAGACACAAAGGAAAATACCCATAGTGTTCTAGCGCCGTGCGACCTCTTGACGCAACGTGCAAGGGTTAGCATGCAAATGGATACAAGGCAACGTTCACTCCACACGAAAACTCGTTTTAACTACGCCTACTGCGCCTTCATGACAGAGTTTAAAATGTCTCTGTGTTTCATCAGTCCCGAAAACCGTTTCCCTGCACCGTCCCACACCTCGCACATTTGTGAGGCAATGGCCAGTTCTGATAGCTTGTTCTTTTGTACCCACCTTCACGAGTCCTCAGAGAGATTTCAAAATGTCAGTCATGAAGACACTTGTGACTGCTAAACACAGGAATCATGTCTGTAACAGCCAGCACTAGAGCGCTTCCTGAATTTAAATACGCTCAACTGTCGTGACATCTCACATACAAGCAGCAAGACAGCTGACGTGCATCATTTTGCAACACAATGTGGTGAAGTTGCGGAGGAAGAGGATCGAAAAAGCTTACAATTCGTCTTAATGAACATCATTTAAAATATAAATCCTGCAGCTGTGTTTATACAGTGAAGCATTTTGCAAACGGTTATGTAAATATTTCGGTATCAACTTCCGCATTCGGTGTCTTTGAAGTGTGTCAAATAATACGTAAGATTTAAATTTTTCAAGAAAAACGATTGAGATCCGCCCAAATGCCTAACTTTTGTTGACCTCTGATTTTATTGAAAAACTTGTACCTGTTTGACATTGACAAATACTTAAAAAAATTCACGCCATCAGCATTTTCAGCCAAACCTGCTGGAGTAATATACCAACCTGATGACAGCCCCACTGCACGTGAATTAACTCCTTCATCCCTGTATGAGTAAAATTATGCTTCGAGGTCATGAACAATAATTATTTATTTTAATTATGCCATACATGTGGTGTATAACAACTGACCAGTGTTTGCTTTTCAATATTAATTGTGAGGCCTTTTTATATTGTTTGTATAATTGATAGAACTTTTCCTTTCCACTTAATAATGTTGCGGTGATAATGAGCGGCTGACAGTTTATTGTAAGACCCCACAATGACGTGTTAAGAAAGGTTATGCTTTTATACTAAATATAACTAACTTTTATACTAAATAAAACACCTAGTATGTACCATTAATATTTACATGCCCGAATTTATCATGTTCGGTTGCAGGAAAGGTTTTCAGTAGAGCCTAGACCTGTTTAGATTAATACCATTAATAATAATTAACAGTATTTCAACTAGAGGTGAGCCAACACCAAATTTTCTCCATCTTTTATCATTACAGTCTTGATACCCGAAAACTAGATATTTAACTGTATTACAAATGTGGTCAGTTTTGTACGATTTTATCACCTCGCTCTTTTTATAAATACGGCAAACGGCACGGTTATCACTCACAGTATGCAATTCAATCACATTATTAAAAAAAGTAGACCACTAAACGCACCGTCTAATAACAACTGACTTGAAATTAATGTATAGTCAGCTTTTATACTAAAGGCACTGGGGTATGATATTGTTACAATTATAATTAATAGTTTAACGCGCCACATTACATGTTTACTAAAAATCTCTTTTATTATTGGTCAGACTCAAGTTGAGATTATTTTGTAGTCAGAATATGAGTTTTCCCTGAAAAGTGACAAACACGCTAGAAGTTCATGCAATAGCAACTTCAAAAATATCTACTTCAAACTGAAATTCAGCATGTTTATTGCAGTGGTAGGCGATTTTTTTACAGAAAACTGTCGCCAGACCATCTGCAGATATACAAGGAAGCGGGTCGCTTTCATTACGAAGTGAACGGTCGGGCTTAGAAGCTCAGGCAATTTCTTGGTATATTTAGACGTATGTTTCTTGCGTTCCCTTTAAATGTGCTACTTGCAATAGTGTTCAATAAAAACTGCTGTATAAACAAAGTATCGAGCCCACGTATAGGTACCGTTCGATATGAATACCTCTTGAGAATCGAGAACCCACCTAAAATTTTCAATCTACATTCCAGAGCAAATTATTTTGCATTGAAAGGGTAAAACTAATATGTCAAGGTACATATAGCCAATAATATGTTTGAAGGCTGCAGAAGGTGACAATTGTTTAGGGATCCTTGACAAAGCGCTTGCCAGAGATGTGTTAACGGGAAAAAACTCGTTAACACGTCATTACACCTACAGGGGATTTAAATTTGTACGTTAATTTATAATATCTGTTGAAACTAGTCTGCTTACTAAGACACTCCTGTTTTAAGAGAATTTTATGAAGATCGTTGTGCTACTATTCCGGTAGCATCTATGTATCTTTTGTACGCACACAACAAACATCTTTTTCTCTGTCAGTCTTTATGTTTATCTGAATCTCTGGTTCCTGGGGTGTGCAGTGATAAGATATTGTGTGTACTTTATTAAGGGGATCTATGCTGGATCACAGTAGTTAAAGGATGCACGAAGCTTGGGGTTTATAGTCATGGAAACATTTGAGAAAAATCAATAAAAGGCAGGGACATAGTCGGTGAGAAGTAAGCGCTACCTGACGTACCAATGTAAAAACAAAAACAAGATATTCTGAGTTCAGAGATATTTGTCTTGCAAATGCAATAGGCAAATGTGTCTCAATTGCTTGTTCAACGACTCAAGAAAATTCCGTTAGTTTTTATGAACGCATACTGTTTCTAAATCAACTGGTATGAACGGTGGCTATAATTTAGATTTTTGTTCGGCGGATGGGCTTTTGGTAAGCTGTTATTCATCAATTACAATTTCATGGCTCTGGAAGATTCTATTGACTACAATTAGCGATGTATAAACGCATTGTGAAGTCCAAATTTTCCTGCTAAGCTCTTCCTTGAGCTCGGGTTCACCTAGTGATAGAGTTGCAAGCCGATCGCACCTGGGTTGAAGGGTACGTCTTCACACAACACAATGACGTCAAAAACGAAAGAATCCCTTTTGTATTGATGAGCACAGAGTGGCCGAAGAAACACGCATTGTCGGTAAACTGGGTCATTGGTGCGTAGCACATGGGAACTTGAAATATCGATTCTTGTAGCTTGACCGTGTTACGTCATGAGCTAACGCCCCTCTCCCCTCCAAGGCGGCGCATTCTTTACAGTGGAATTAGCCCAGGCTCTGGTTTTGGCCGCCATGCTTCGTGCCTCGTTTTTCCCACAAGTTCAGAGCGGCCTTTTAGTCTTTTCTTCCTTTAGGGCAAAGGAAAACGTTTTCCAGTCTCCTTCAGCTGTTGTAGCAAGCAAGTCAACGGGCTTTGTCAGAACTTACTACAAAGCGCTTAAGGGAACTGCCATCACCTCAAAGTCCAATATAAGTTTACAGTTTTCACACATTTAGCAGATAATATGCCAGTTATAAAGAAAAGTTATATCTATGCGTCAATGTGTAACCCTTAAGTTGGTGCCTTATGCAAAGAAATAAGTTAACGCTGCTCAGATTCGTGCTTTTGATGAAAATGGGGCTATAGATGACCCTTTTGTTAAATCTATTGCGCACGTCCAGGCCATTACAGTCTTCCTGCTTAAACCTTTACATCATTTATAACATTTCATGTACTACAACATGTCCATAACATAAAAAAAAAACACACACACACACATACACACACATATATATATGGAATTAATTATATCATTTTCACTACGTAATGTAAAACTTGACATGTTCTATGTTTAAAGTGCTTTTTAAGCAATGAAATGTTATACTATGTCATTAATTTTTAGCAGTGTAAGGCCTTTAGAACAAACAGTTTCAATATGAGGTAGCTAATATTTTATAACATAAGCAGCTTAAATATTAAATATTAACGTTTGTCATGGACTTATAACAAATTATTACTTTTTAAAATAATATCAACATTTCAAATAAAACGTGCTTAAATATTTAATGTAATGCAATACTTCAGAATGTTCAAATCACAAGTGAAAAATGTGAAGTTTCAGTAATACAAAGCGAAACGATTTAGATTTAATATTAAATATAAGAGCCGGGTTCATAATTTACAAAATCTATCCAGAAGTGTCCTTTTTTAACTTTGCTAAAAAGAGAATTAAGAGATAAGAATTCTCCTACATTAAACAACGAGGTGCAACCAGTCATAAGTGTTTTCACAATTCCAGACATTTTTCTCATATTGCTACAAGAGGTCATGACCACTTCACAAGTAACTCAGAATCTACTCTGAAGTCAAACATACAACAGCAAATTACACCTGTTCTCGAAAATTATATTTTTTCGGTGGTCTAATTCATGATTAACAATCAATAATTGATAGCGCAAGGAAAATGTGTATAAACAACTGTGACACACTCTTTTCTATTCTTCCTAATGATGCAGCACTAAGTTTGATACAAGTGAATCTATTTCTGAACTCTGAAGGTACCGCCATCTATTTTCGAAGCGTTTTAATGGCATTCTTCGTTGTTCTTTGTTGCACATGGTTTTGGAGGATCGTTAACGTCTGGGAAAGTTATGTTCTGAAAGAAACGAGCGTGGTTGGAAGGAAAGAAAGAAACCGTCGTAAAATAACGGCACCGCGGTCATTATCGTGCACACACACGGGCACTACTGATCAATCGTAACATCTACTATGATGTAAATCAGGAGCAGTTATGTGCCAGTCGGCTGAAGGGTTTGCAGTTTGACAGGCAATTATACGGCTGTCATTCAACTTTTAATAAGTGCCATGTCCTGCGTAACTGCTATGCACTGACGCCAACCGTTGTGTTCCACAGATAACTCATCACAACGGCAATACTGCTTGTATTAGGACCGGGAAAGTTGTTTGGTGGGAAGATCTGGCCACAGAATATGTACAGCAACCCAGCAGAGGAAGTAAAGGTTTGTTTTTCAGTTCAAAAGTTCACGCTGCTATGTAAAAACCTAGTGCTTAAAAATGTGTGATAACCTTTATTTAGAAAATTTGACAGTATGGTACATAAATCATGTTCGTTAAAAGCAAATGTTAAGTTGAAATGGGATTATTTGAAAATTTAAAGCCTTATAAACATTGCAATTATTGAGCCAGAAAAAAAAAAATAATAATCGCTGTTTTGGGCAAAGGTGGGGTTATTTTTTAGTTCATTGTTACTAGTTTGTTGATTAAATCATTAATGATCTCATTACTACTGTTACAGGAATTTTAAGTCGTAAGCTATGGTTCTACCATTAAATATTAAGATACAGCTAATGCAATACTATTATGGAAGCAATACAAATCTTTTTCAAGGTCTGAGAAATCTTACAACAATTACAGTTTAAAAGAAGGTCCATGTTCTAGTAGTAATTATGGGGATTTTATCAGATTTTTTTTTTAAAGTGTTTAACGCGCGTCTTTACTACTGAGGCACCACAGGCGGTCAGGAAGGTTAAAGAATTTGGTGCTGTTTCTGTGATGAAATAACCGTAAATTATAGTATTTAGTTGTTTTATGCCGAAGAATCTTAAAATAAATAATATCATAGTTTAAAGAATTGTGAGAAAATATTTTAGTTTGTACCCACTGAGTCTAAAACCAGTGTTTGCACTCAAAGACAGTGACTAAGAATAATAATATAGGATTATGCTAGAAGAGATTTAAATGAACAAACAATTGGTTCAACAATTGGTTGAACAAACTTTTTCTGGCACACAAGGTTTTCATGATTTGGCGTTACTGTATGGAGTGACTTTATTTTACAGTTCATTGACCTATATTATTAAGAAGAAAATTAAATGAAAAATTATGTAATTACAAGGGTCTTTGGCGATCTTGTCACCAGCAGGCACTTCTCAATGATATGAACTCTACCATCTCCAGATCACAACGTAATCGACATTTGGTTATGTGCTTATCTTAAAGAACGAGTTTTCCTGACACACCCAACACCCTACTTACATGAATGAAAGATGTTATCTTGCAAGAAATCATGTTCTTTCTTATCTCAATTTTATATTATTTATAACGCTTAAAGTATGAAATAATTTTTGAGACTCTATTTATTAAACAACATAAAATATTTTGTAATATTTAGCAAGATATTTTTCGTTTTTATTATTCTGCAGCATCAATTGTTTATTTCACAAAGAATAAACAAACGTGTTGGTAGAAGAAATAAGGAGCCCCAACCGATGCGGTACTTAAAGCTGTGGCCTATAACGCCATGTAAATGGCCATGTCTTAACATGTTAAACTTTCTGTTATTTTGTTTTTTGTGTTCAAAGTAGATTTTCCTTTTCAGTATTAAACACGAATGTGTACTTCGCCTGGGCCTACAGGTAATTATTATTATTAGCACCACCATTATCATCACCGTTACCATAATAAGCTAATTTTAGGCAGGTATTGGATGGAGTATAAGCCAAAGAATGTTCCAGCTTTTAACTTGCAAAATCTACTCAACCTACCTTAGCAGCAAATTTCCCGGTGTAGAGAAACAGCAAGAGAGAGGCTCCAGCGCCTTACAGTATGGCAACATGGCACGCTGCTGCTACCGAAGTATTGTGACCTTGATATTCTATCGAGTATGCTGCTTATTATAGTTATTAGTAAACTATATTTGATCCTACAAAATACAATCTCAAAATTAGTTCCTCAAACCTTGGGGGTTTGTCACGTGAAACAGTAACATTTTTTTTTTCTATTGTGGCGAAAACCCACGTAATTTTTTTCATCACTCTGCTTTATTTTGTCGAGAGTGTAAGCGACAGAACAGTGCACGGGTTTTAAAATTAGTTTCATTATACCGTAAAAATTAAAATAAAAACAGGATATGATAATATCATGGAAACGTAAAACATATAAATATATTTTATGAGCATGTCTTATTTTTTCATAATGCAATACAAATAACATACATGTAATAAGAACTATAGCAAATAAGAAGTAATAATCGAAAAATTGCAAGAAACTTACGCGACACACAATAGGGAAACAGTGACCAGTTTTTTGCATTGATAAACGGACAAATATGGCCAAAAATCTTAAGTTATAAAGTTTACAGAATATATTTCATAAAACTATGCATCTGAAATATCTATTACAAGATGAAACCAGTATCAGAATGTAAAGACAGTTCAGTGGCGTTTTCCTGTTCACTGGAATGCTGTGTTTCCTATTTTCGCTTAGCTGCTTGGGATTCTTTTTATTTCAAATTCACCTAACCAAGTCCTAAGTTATGATTGCTATGAAACGAATTTAGTATTCCTCACACATTGGTTCCTCCGTTGAAGAGTTCTGAAGTTGTTTTCAGGTTATGTTCCACAGACTACAAACACTAAAAGTTTGCTGAGCAATCACGCCTCTCGAGATTTATGCATTGCTATTTCTAAAGGAGCTATCAAAAATTGCATCATAAAATACAACCTACAGAAAACAATGCATCAAATGTTTGCATCATTAATGTTTCCAGAGCAATTATTATCCTTTGAAAATAAGGCGGAACAGATTTTTTTACTAACGATAGATTTTACAACATCCTCCGTATGTGTATGTCTTAACCCAGTGATCTGAAGATGCAGCAGGGACTGCTAAAAATCTCAGAATCGCGTATTATTCTCCAAGCAGTTGCCGTAACTCCTAACTTCGAAAAACAGCGTTAAAGTGCGTCCTCTTGTTGAGGAGTCATGCATATGTACCAAAAGTAACGACGTCAGCAGAACTGCTAGTGAAACATAATGTGAAGGTGATGCAATGGATTCGATAGTTATTTTCATCTTGTATACTTTAACACTCAGTATTCTAAATATTTTAGATTTTTTTTCTTTCGAAAGCTACTCTGTTCTAGATCTGCGTGTGTGAGTTTTTACAAATACTCGTATACTTTTGCTCCTATTTCAGGATTCTAGCTTTGCAATGGGAATATCTAAGTATGGAAGTCAACAACACTGATTTCCATAATGGTATTGGGTATGTAAATATTTAAATCCAATTTCCACCCCCCCCCCCCCATCTCTCGCTCTGAGGTAGGCTCGCATAAATTTTTCAATTTGTAATTCAAATCATAGTTCCCGCAACGAAAATTGATTAGCATTGTATTGTTTTACGGCATAATAATAGCTTTATTTTCTTTCTAACCCTACTGGAGGGTGAAATACGAGATACTGCGATAAGCCAAGTTCCCCTTAGTGCTCACAAGAACCTGACCTGGGTAATGTGACAGGCATGTATTTCCGGTGACAAGTGGGGGGTTTCGATCACTTATTTACCTAGTACTGCCAGAATCACTCTCTCTATATGACTGCAAATTTGTGTTTGTAATAGTTATGAATAAATTGGGCCAGCTTTCTTTTCGGAAGGGAGAATCAGAGGCAGTGACAGGGATGCATAGCTTGTAAACATTCATGTTTGCATCAACCATTAGAACGTATAGAACTTTGACACTTAAGAAACCAAAAGCATCCTTGTAAAATCAAACAGCTGACGCAGAAGTTTGATATATAACTTTGGCTCATGCGGTAACTTGCGACTCATATTCGTGAGGGGGTATCCTGGTGTCAAATCTCTTGGGGCCGGTCATCCTAGCCTTGGATTATTTTGTCTCCCCTGGTCGCTTTGGTGAATACTGGGATGGGTATTTCATTCCACAGTGCTGGTTGCAGGGTAAAAAGTGTAGGCTGGTGTTGCAAGGTGTGACAGTGGATTTCCTGTTCTTGCATCTGGCAGGTTTTCCTTGGGGGTGACACCGTCGTGACTCTCACACGCCTGCTGACTTACCATCTGGGAAACATTAGGAACCCCACCTACATCCGTGTACCGCCCCGCGCACCCCCTCATCGCATTCTTTGTTCCCTAGGGTGTGTGGGTACAAGTGTCCCATTAGTGCGGTAGTTTCACACTACAGACATTATTACAGATCTGCCACGCTCTGAAGGAGCTTTGCAAGAAAATAAATAAAACAACATGCATACATTTTCAGATGAACTTCCTCACGTAAAGATACAGAAATTGTCAATTCCTACATTATGAATAGACAGCGTATCTTCAGGTAAGTGCCTATTTCTTTCTTTGAATTATTTACTATAAAACTAATAGCGCAACCGAATTATTTATTTCATATTTCATATTCTGACGGAATTTTAGAACACAAGGCAAGGAAATAAACGTGAAATCCCATGTAAATCAACCTCATTGCTTTCCTCTTGCATTTCGTGAATTACAGTGAATAATAAAATTAATTAAATATACAATTACAAAAATATATACACATGAACTTGGCGAAGTTGAAAGATATGATACACATATTCACCAAGTGCGTAAGCTACAATGCACTATTTACACATTTTTCCGTTTCTTAACAAACGTGGAAAATAATAAGAGAAAAATATTTAAAATAAGTGAAATCAAATCCCCACCACCTTATCGCAATGGCAAATATTTTGACAGGAAACGAATTCCTTGTGCATAAAATTAAATATGCTCTAGTAACAGCATTTTCTAACTTCAAACTTGAAGACAAATAAAGATTTTTTTTTATGGACAATTTGGAAAATGCACTTGTAATTTATTTTGGGGAATTACTGCCTAGTGTTAAATATTACAATAATTATTTTTCCTTTTATCAAAACCAGAGAATGACCTGTTTTAAAGTTTATTCCTAAAAAAATCAGTGTAGCTTACTGGGGAAAATTAAACAAACTAATAAACTTTATTAGTAAGATTATGAGATTGTGATTTTTCTTATGGTGAAAACATTTTCAAATGAACATTTGATAATCGCCTTTTTAGCAAATTAAAGTAATTTTCAGAAAGTATATCACTTCTATAAGTTTAAATAAAGTTTATAATATACTACCAAAGCCGCTTACTTCTAGGGGCTAGAGGGAGATTGATTGATTGATTTGTTTTATTTACGGACGCTCTTTAACATCACAGGTCATCAGCATCCCATTCAATTCAGGGCGTGAAACGGCCGATAAATTTTGCTCAGAGGCCCCTTCTTTCAGCTTGAGGTTCTTTTTCGTTCCTAAATGTACGACACGGGACCCACGGCTTTACTTCCGTTCTGAAGGAAGCCATACTTAGAATTTTCACGCCCGAAAAAATCCATCGAACCTGACTGGGTTCGAACCCGCGATTTTGGGTTTAGAACGCAAGTATGGTTACCACTACTCCACCAGGACCCAGGCTAGAGGGGGATGCGCCCCCAAACGTTTCTAAAAGCGTGATGATAATAAGATATTTAATTTTTAAATTGAATGTGCTTAAATGGATTTGTTTGTGAGGAATTCGCCTAATAGACATTCATTATTCAAGCAGGCACAAGGCGATTATGTGGTTAACATAGTATTCGGACTAACTAAATGAGCAGTTTACTTCTCATAATTTTTATCATTTCATTCCAATCATGAGTAATTAGTTCAATTTCTTGAAGAATTGTCAATAGCAGACTAATCAGATGTATATTCTAAAGCATATTGTTTCTGTTTTCAATATAGTAATTTCATTTGTATTTCTACTTGTATGTATTATGTAAGATATTTTGTCATGTTGATACAGTTAACACTATGCTACAGAATTAAACAATGTGCTTTCAGGAAGCATATTTTATGGTTCAGGCCTAACAGATAGCCTCTCACATTTCCGCTTCATTTATGATATATTCTAGGGAAAAATCATAAAAAATTGTCTATCTTCACGTACAACAGTCACAGCTGACACACCAAAGATGCACTCCATAAAAATTAGATTCTGGAAATATTTCTCACATCTTTGCCATTCCTGCTTTTTAAAATAATTCATATGTAAGTTCAATTCTGTCTAGATTTGAAAGTGTTGCTTCTCATCAGTTAGCTAAAACTGAACAATGCTTCACAAACAGAAGTGATGATATTACAGACATTGTCAATTTTTTAAACATGCTATTGATACTGACAGGTTGACAGTGCATAGCAACATGATTGGCATTTTGGATGAAAAGTGATAGCTGTGCTCCCGGAGATAATCAAATTTGTACGACTGGTTTTAACTGTTCTGGTGTCAATGTGTATAGCTAAAAGTTCATTCTTTAATCTCAGAAAACTGAAGAACTACCTAATATCACCAGAGTGACAGAATTGTCTTAACACAACCCACAGAAACATAATCAGCTCTTTAGATCTTATGGATATATATCTGACCATTTCATCCTAATAAATCAGCTGCGGCATCAGACGTTCACCAGGTTTTCATTAAAAATATTTTTTTTCTTAATACGCTTTTGTTAATTTGCATGTTTTCAGTCCATAGAGTTTTAAACAAAATATAATAGTATGATTATTAAACAAATACACAGATTTTATTTTACACAGTTGTTACTTATTTTAATTTGCCTGCTTATTAATGCATACTATTAATACAGAATTAATTTTAATACACCGAAGTGAATATTTACAAACTCTGATTTAGTTTATGTCCCTAACGTCTATATTTACATTTTTTACAGAGGGGAGAAATGTAAATTTCATGTACATGTGCATTCATGTACAAGTTTTTTGTACTTGAAAATGCTGTGTTAACATAGTTCATATTATCTAAATGCATAATTAAGCAATTTTAAACATGAAATATAATTTTGCGCCTATTTTCATCGCTGTAATGAACATTTCTTACGTTTTAAAGCTTATTTTAGGCGCCAAAACATTGCTTTTAATGCATAAATTATACGTTATGAATTAACAGTAAAATAAATTCAGTGCTAAATAAACATCTGGTGTTAGCTTATCACTTATCCCACAGCTGTGAGAGTGCATAAAAATATAAGTCAACTTACAAGCAGAAATAGTAGACCCTGGCGAACTATCTAAAACCGTAGCTAACAGAAGCCGCTTTGAGAGAGAAAAAAGTGTGTGTGTTCTTGTATAATTATGAAGGACTATTGCCCTTTGGACTTCTGCTAAATAATGGCAGCTCAGTGTTATTCTAAACAGGTTGAAAAAGATTATATTGTTTTATCTAATATGTATATATTGGTACACAGAAAGAGAATTCTGTTACTTTCAGGTGTTCTCAAACAAGCTCAAAAATTATCGAAGACTAGATGCAATCGAAATGCTACCGTGGCAGAGAGATCTGTTTTTGATTACGCCTGTTCGGAACCTTAGCTCACTTTTCAAGGAGAAGAACTTTTCATAATTTGGCCCAAGTTGAAATTAGTGTCACAATGTCTTTTTTCTTCTTCTACTTTTTTACTTATTTATTTATTTTTTTTTTTGTTGCAAAAACCAAAGCAATCAAGAAATTAGCACTGGTTCCTTGGTGCCTCAAGGCCGTACGATTACTTTGAAGTAAATTTACTCTGATTGCTAACTAATGCTAAATAAATCTGTTTAAAATCAGCACTTTTAATGAGATTAGTATTTCTAATACTTTTGTATTAGATAAGATAAAGAGAGCGTTTAATGCAGTTTTATCGACGCTCTGCACGTCAGACCAAAAGACATTGTACAGCTCCCCAAATCTGCTCCCTGAACAAGTTACAGTACTTGGTTTCAATGTCAGCGTCCCTCCCTAAGTAAGTCGGTCCTGATAGTGCAGTGGTTACCATACTTGCCTCCTAAACCCATGATCGCGGGTTCGAACCCGGCCAGGACCGATGGATTTTTTAGGGAGTAAAAATCCTAAGTATGGCTTCCTTCGGAAGGGATGTAAAGAGATCATTTTAATTTCTCAAAGAGTATGAAGAAAGGAAATATGTAATTCACAAGCAGTTTCTAGAAATGTGTAGAAATTGAGGACAGGTAGGTCCAGTACCTTCATGCGTGACATTGGCTATTACATTACTTTTCAGTGCATTAGAATTTATAACACTGTTATTCTACTGTTTCCAGCACCGAACCTTGTCTTGTCCCGTCCGCCTTGACTATAATGTAGTTCGGCTGGTCATGAGCGACAGCTTAACGGCCGATGTAATTCCGCAGCCTCGTTGGTCATGAAATATTTGGATGGTTACTTATATTTCCATCATTTGGGAAAATCGCACATATTGTTTATGAAATGAATTGTATTAAAGTATAATACTTCCTAAAGCTACAACACTACATTAAAGCGATGCTATAATGTCGCTTATTTTAATTTTTGAAATTATCTGAATGAAAGTGAGGGAATTAATTTACTTGGTCAGTTTGATAATGCGTGTTAATTATATAAAGGATATTCTGGTACTCTCATAAGAGAATGAACGAAAATATAAAATATTTTTGAGCTTTGTTAGTCCCTAAACGCAAGCATATTGTTGTATTTAAAAAAAGTATTCCCGGTTAATAAATGGCACAATTGGTTATATCTGCCTGAAAGTAGTAAATGAAGTAACTTGAAAAAGTAATTGTGAATTTTATTGCGCTATTTGTGCCTAAAAATAACAAAAGTCTAAGCATAAAGGTGTTATGAAATAAAAGCAATCAGCCAACACTGAACAAAGAGAAGCAATATTTTCATGCCACAGAAGTTCTAAGTGTTCATATCAAGTTCACATTTTAACGTTCCTTTTTTAGCATTACAACACAGTTTCTAGGTTACTGTACACACTCTTTCTGTTATACCTTACCTGGAAATTGTGTTGTGACGTTACAATACATTTATTCGTAAATTGTTGTCTGACATTTAACTTGGATGTTCGGTCCACAGAAGAAATTAAAAAATATTGCTTACTTATAATACTTAATACTTACTGAAAAAGATGTATTTTGTCACTCTCGAAAACGTTTCCTTGTTGATATAACTGTGTTAAAAAACATGCTATAAAACTCCTGCTTTTGTTACGCTCCAAAGGGCTAACTGCGCAAGTTGTTTTTTTTTTTGTTTTTTTTTTTCCCCCAATTGAAATGTGATGTATTCAATGTTCGTTTTTGTGAGGGCTTTGCAGCTGTTTTTTTTAAATTTATTCCAATACCATACATAAATGAGGAACTTTAGAACATTTATCCCTGCATTACCGCTGAAAAAAAAAAAATGCAAGATTGTTTACTTTCACATACAGAGGAATTTGGTTCCGAAATATATATATACCTTGAAGGATAGCTGATGTGAAACGCATTAAAAATTAACAACGTTTCATGAACGGATCCTTAGCTAAGGCAAGAATATTCCAAGCCGTTTTTTTCTCATGGAATGTTTTTGAACTTGAGGCAATTATTGGCAACAACAACCAAGGTAGGGGACTGGAGCCATGCCGTCTCTGCTTTGACAAATCAGCAGAACTTACATAACACAACAGATACCTTCTTCCCGCGTTTTTCGACCATTTCGAGCACATTCCTTTATGTACACGTGGCTGCTTAATGTAGGCCCCTGAAAAGAGTCAGCGAACCAAAATAGCTCAAAAAATAATGGTCGAACTCTTTAACGTGCTTTTATGATTCTTTTTAGTTCTCGAGGCACTGTTTATGACACAGCAGCTTTATGAAGCGTTTATTTGGAAGGACAGTCTGTAAGTACGGAAACATTTTTCGACCAGAATTTTTCAGAAAAATATAATATTTTATGTGTAGTATATTTGAAATATCACGCACTATCTGTTGAAATTTCAATTTTTCCGCTTGGTGGTTGTATGAATGAATGGTGTTTAACGCCCTTGGTGGTTGTGATGCAGCTAGAAAACCCAATGGAATCTTTAAACGATGTGCGTTATAAAAGGAGCAGTAATTGAATTTGCTTTTTGTTACAGAAATCATGGCATTTAAAACAATGTGTATGGACTTATGGGGAGATGAATAAAAAAAAAACTTTTGTAATTGGGTGATACTTTCGCGATCATCGGAAGAAGGTCCAATCAACATTCCGGCTACACTGCACGATATCCTAACTCTGGAAAATCAGCGAATAACAAGAAACAGCTTGCTAGTATCTCATTTGCAATGCCAACACAATTGTCTGCCACTTGGAATATTCAAGGATTTGTGCTAATCCTAAATCATTCGTATAGAGTTCTTTGTTCGTTACGTGGTTAAAGCTGAATTTTGTTAACAGGACAGAAAACTGGAATCAACACTTCAGCCTGAAAGCAAAAGACAATTCATGAAGTGGCATCACGAAACTTATGCACCTCTGTGGGACATTAAAGCAATAATCGTTATCAATGGTGAAACACTTGACAGTACATGTCACAACTCTTAAGCATTTGAAGAACCATTCCGGTTTCACAAAGATATGACAAATATTTCTTCTTCACAACTCGAAGCCATGCACTCATTATGAATTTCGATGGACTGTCCTTCAGTCATACTACAGTCCGCATTTTCCACATTCTGATTTCTTTCCCTTTGATCCTACAAAAGGATGCAATTCGCAGGTGATTTGACGATGACCAAGCCATTGCCACAGAGACAACCGTGGTGGCATGCAGGCTCAGATTTGCAAGGAAACCATAGCACCGTTTATCCAAATAAATTATGAACAATCCAGTAAATAACAAACTGGAAGGATGTGTTTGCGTTACTTATAAGGTTGGATTGATTTAAGCGAGACGCAAAAGAAGTTCACTCACATAAACCCAACGAAGTTCTTTTGTATCCTACGGAACCTTTTGGAGGAGTGCTGCCAGATATATAGGGCAGCAGGTACAAATGCAGCTGAATTCCCAAACGTTTCCAGCTATCTTCTCTTTTGTTAATTTCTTACGACACCTGCAAATCCCCTTACAAAGAATTAGAGCCATTGGCAGTTATCACATCAGACTTCAGGGGACATTTTCAAATGAGCGAACTCCACCACTGCACGCCTTTCACTGGCAACCATAGCCACCTGGATTTGAAAACCTAAAACGATGAACAATGAAATAAAATGGGAGAAAATGAGGAACAGGGATATTAGTGGAAAGCAAATACACATCACAGAAGGAGGAAAAAATCAGGATGGCTGGACCCAAGGAATTTATCCCGGGATCTCCTGAATGTGAGTCCCAGGAGTTACCGGCTGGGCTACCCCGCTCAGCTGCGTTACTTATAGAGCGCCGCTTAGGGCGTTTTAATTTTCTAGATTAGAATTTGATAATTTTTAGGTTTATGTTGACAGTAATGCATGGTTGACATGCACACGTCACGTCCCGCTGGTGCTGATTCAACACAGAAGATATAACGGTTTATTTATGTTTTATTAGATCTCACTGCTGTACCATGGTTTTGTTGTTTGGGGTATTTCTGAATCGGAATATTATGCTTATTAGGAAAATGAAATCCGTCTTTATGTACAATGTCAGATATTTTCATAATTTTAAATTTTATGTTTTTGATATTTTTCGTAATATAGTACATCATTACTATTTCTCTTTGATTCAGGTTTGTTAAAAAAGTATTTGTAAGACACAACAGTTCATGATTTCAACTTTACTATTTCAAATGTGAAAGAACAAGCTTCCTTCAGTAGAGATTAAATCCTAGTATTGCCATATCCGTTCTTTTAGCAGCTTAAAATGTGTGGGTAAGACGCCTGTTATTTATTCTTGAGTGTCTTTATCTTTTTCCAGTCTCTCCATCAACTTCATCCATACAATTGAAAGTGCACGTGTTTTCAGAACAAAATTTATGGAAGGAAATGTTTACCCTTATAAGAGCTTGCTACTGAAACAAACCAAGAGGGAGCTAAGTGAGAGAGGATCACATTGACAGATTCATGAGAGTACGATGAAGACTTTGAGACAACACATTTTATAGCCCCCCTCCAAACATGGAGGCTTAATCCTATATTGTTCATTGTTATGTTAAAGTGAAGTGTGTCAGCAGTTATTCGGAAGAGTACAGAATATTGTGTTATTTCTTAGAAATGTTCAAACGTGGTTGTGTAAATGACCGACATTTGTTTGTTTGTTTTGTTATACACGTGCGGCATATACATTGGTAAAACACAGACCGAATATAACACTTTCGTTAAGAACACTTAATTGGAGTACTTTGGCATTAATTAAGAAATTAGGACAAATCATGGGGTCCTCATAAAGTGTGTAGTACTTTAAAGTAATGGAGATGATTGGTATTTTTGTACAGTAAAGACAGATGGATATATGCTAAAAGTAGTATATGCTAACGTTACTTCTGCCACCCATGCATGTGAAATTAGGTTTAATGAAACAATTTGGGAAAGTCCTAGATAAAGACAGTGCATACTTTCAATACCATTGTGTTAAAATTCCCTCATTAACACAAGAGAAAATTAAAGCTAGAAATTTTATTGACTCACAAATTCGAAACTTGATGATGGACAAGCAGTTCGATTTATTTGTTTTATTTACGGACGCTGTGTCCCATTCAAATCTGGGCGTGAAACTGCAGACAAATTTTGCTCAGAGGCCTCTTTTTTCAGGCTTGAAGTTCTTTATCGTGCCGTAAATGTACGATATGGGACCCACGGCTTTACTTCTCTTCCGAAGGAAGCCATACTTTGGATTTTTACGCCAGAAAAATTCATCGGTCCTGGCCGGGATCGAACCGGCGATCTTGGGTTTAGGAGGCAAATATGGAAACTACTACACCACTAGGACCGATAAGCAATTCGGGGAGTGAAACGGCCGACAAATTTTGCTCAGGGGCCTCTTCTTTCAGGCTTGAGGTTCTTTTTCGTGCTGTAAATGTACGGCACGAGACCCATGGCTTTACTTCCCTTCCGAAAGAAGCCATACTTAGGATTTTTACGCCCGAAAAAATCCATCGTTCCTGGCCGTGTTCGAACCCGCGATCTTAGGTTTAGAAAGTACCAGAAATTTGATTTTTCAAGTGGCAAAGTGGTTTGCCCAAATGTTTACGTACCGTACATTTGTAGCCTTTTCGTTCAGACACACTTAAATATACCAAATGCAACCTCAAAGAGCTTAGCGCCAGGTATAGAGCAGAGTCTTTGAGAGAAATCATTAAATCTATAACCAATATCAATGTCGCCCTCGGATCTGTGATCTTTTTGTGGTTTTTCATGGACTGCAGCCACATTCCTTACATTTTCCAACGATCACAAAATGAATTAAGGAGGGAAAGACGAAACGAAAACGGAGAATAAAACCACGGAAATGACAATGTGACACATTTCAGATTTAGGCGATGACCGTGACGAACCAGCTAAAAGTAATTACAAATCAGATTCTGACCTAGAACTTGCTTCACGACGCTTCAGAGAGCGAAAAAGAAATGCAAAATGATTCTTACAATTCGTACAGTCACTAGCTATTTATTCCTACACACTGCCCCTCGTTAATGAGTAAACTTAAATCTGAGCACATATGACCCAGAGGAAATAGCTTATACTAGTGTATCATAAAATCTAAACAATTAATAACTTTTATTTTTCTATGCCAGCCCCTTTTATTTCATTAAATATTGCACATTCTTCCCGACCCCGGCATAGCGGAGTAGCGGACTTATGAAATAGGGCGCCGCTATAGTTTGTATACCTTTTTATATAAATAACATACGTATTTTAGTTAACTGTGCAGCGGTCTTTATAAAGTAAGGTGGTAATGGAGGGAAGACTTGGAAAGTATTTATAATTATTTGATTAATAATTGGAATTTCAGGGATTCTTCCTCTCCGATGATGCTTTCCGCTGATTTATAGTTTTGCCTCGACCGAGACTCTTATGCTGGATATTTTTATTATCTTCTTGATACCACAGGGGAAGAAGGGAGGGAATAAACCAGATGGTTAACAAGATATGTATTGTTATGCTATGCAGCGCGATTTATTATCAAAACTTGTTCCACTGAAATGTGCCACCGTTACTCCTAGGAGAATTTCTTGGGCAATATATACCACTTCAGCACTAACTATGGCGATCACTCAGACTTCCTAACGCATTTTAATAATTTTAAATTTTCCTGTGGATAGCTCAATAAAATAGATCAAGCTGTTTACTAATTTGATACAACTATATGTTTAATTTGATATGGACAGATCCTGGACTCAACTAATCCTGAGACGCAACTTCTCTTCCACTGACCGAACTGAACTGACAATACCTTTCCACTGAATACTCTTCCACTGACTATGGGCCGCAAAATTACCAACCAAATAAACATTACAGTTTGCCAGTCTCCCGGAGCTATCCTTATTCTTTTAAAATGTGATTTAAGAAATATATAGAATATTTTCTTCCACCTTCGCATGTCTATTGGGTATTCTGTTTCCCCAGGTCTTTTTCTGCTATACTATTGGTCACATGGCCTATCTGACTTTTTGTATACAGATATCAGATGAAGCTGCTAGCTTCTTCTCTTGGAGAGGTTATCGGCTTGAAATTTCTCCAAGAAATATCAGCTTTGCTTGAATGTCTTTACAAATATTATTTATGATGGGCAATAAGCTTCTTTGTTCCGTTTTCAGGTCAAGCACAGAAAATAGATTGTTTCCGACCTGGTAAGAAAATCACATCATACATAATATTTCAATACATGTACAGAAGATAGAAATGGTATTACATTCATGACTATAATAAGGAAGTTGCATAAATTAATTAATATAATAACTCTAATTTAATTGGAGGTGGCAGTTCCTAAATTCCGCCTCAACTGTTAGGTATGTGAGTAGGGAATTTATTACTTATATTTGACATAACCTTTTCTAAGTGAAGGTGGTATGGCTATGGTATACCAGGGTGGCCCTAAAATACAGCAGTAGTAAACTAACCACACCATTGTCGTCCTATTGAAGGAAACATCCCCCACACAGATCCGGGAATCGAACCCAGGACCCCAGGTAGAAACTAGATTATGAAGCACGTTTATCATATTTGTAACAAACATTGATGCCTTTTTCATAAAAGCTATTTGTATTGTCAAAAATTTTGTTGAAATTCTATTTATTTTCTGCATATCAATTTGACTATTTACTTTTTAAATTTTATCGATGATTGCATAAAAATCGCTGATAAGGGAAATATCTCTGTCATATTTAAGATTTCCTATTCTAAAAAGAATGCACACATATTTAACATTCCTAACTTCCAGTGTGGATTCCAAAATGCGTTGCAATCTGCAGACTACTGAAGCAACTGGGCTGTTTTGACGGACGATAAAATTAAACCCGTATCTAGGCCATGGCTAACTCTGTAATTTATTCCCACGACTCTCACAGACTACACGCATTTGAAGTGCGCATTACTTCCTTACGCGTCTTTTATGAACCAATAGTCCCCTCTTCTACCTGAAACAACCTTCACGAGTTCCTTAACTGGACTGCGGATTTCACATGCGTATATACCCCTCTGCTTGTTGACAAGCAGAAAGACAAATCATCATTTGTACTGTGATTTATGTGGCGTTAAAAATTAACCGTACAAATATTTTTTCGATATAAAGATGTGTGTTAAAAGTGACGCTTGCAGTTCAAAATCTCCCCCTTTCCTTTTTATTTTTTTTTTATAAAAATTAAACTTTTACTTCCAAAAAACGCACAGTTTATTTGCAATAATATCTCTTTATCCAATCTCAATCCTAAATCCTCTGAAATTTCGAAAAAATCTTATCCAAGCTTGTCTTTGAGAACCAAAAAATCATCTAATCCAAAACAGTCCCATATGAAGCTCTGGCATATCTTTCCAAAACTGGCCTTATCCACAGTAGTTGAACCGGCGAAGCTTATAAGGAGGAACATGAATTATTTTATCTTCGCTTATAAATGATTGGAGATTAGCTTTGTCTGAAAACCTAAAGCCACCAAGAAACTGGCAGCTCAAATTCGTTCCCTTAAAAACGTTTTTTAAAAGAGGGGGGGCATCAGATAATATTACCTATTACTATCGCATTTCAAGGGCGTAAGTGTGAAGCGTAATAGATTTTCACAGACTAACTCACTAGAGATAAAATAGAAAAGGTAAGACTAAATAAGAACAAATTTCGAGATATGAACGGCCTTCGCAAAAAGTATTCAGTGACAAATGGCGAGAACAAGATAATTTAAATTGTTTTACAGAAACTAGTGCAGAAGATAAAAGTATTAATAAAGTCAATGAGGAAGAAGAGGACTATGGCGAAAAGGAATTATTGGATTTGAAAATGTGAGGGAAGAAGCCCATTCCTTTATGCAACCTTTGCTTCCGACTTCATAATTCTGTAATGCTTATATTTTCAGTGTGATATTATTTGTAACCACCATTCTGGTCAGTAAATAATAATAATAATAATAATAATAATAATAATAAGAAGAAGAAGAAGAAGAAGAAGAAGAAGAAGAAGAAGTTGCCTTTATCCTTTACGTGTTATTCCAAAATTTGCCTGATTCAACATTCTTTTATCCAAATTTTAGCTGAAATATCTTGAAACTATGAAGATAGAGATTTCACAATCTCTTAAACTGTGTTTCTAAAGGTAAAATTGTTATTATAAAATAAACATATATTTATTTATTAAAATATGAAGTTTTATTTGCATACATCTTTCCCATTTTCTAGAAAATCAGTCAAACGGAAAAGGCAAGTTTTGCTACACGTCGCTAGCGTCCTTTCAAAAGAAGGCAACATATTTAATTAGTCACATTAACTGGATAAAATTAAAGTTAAAATTAGTCGGATCTAGTTCAGGGGTACACACTGTCAAACGCTAAATGTCCAAACAGAAACTGACTTTGCTCTCTGTCACTCATGATATTAGTAGCGGGCTCCAAGTCAACTTCATGGCCTCGTACGATAACATTTAAAAGGGTCAACTAACTCTTTGTCAAACAATTGCAAACTTCCGCTGTTCTGTCCTGATAAGGCCAACTAATTTTCTTTCAAAGCCGGGTTTTTTTTTTTTTTGTTTACCATAGTAACGTCGATTCAATCTAAAGCATGTTACTATTTATTTATAGTGACTATTTTACTCATGTGACGTCAACTTAAAATCGACCAATGAAACGAAAAAATAAAATATATTCAATTTTGACCAATCACAGCCCGATTACGGAGTGAAATTATCCAAAAGAATGATCAAATCCGTTTTATCAGGCGACGTGCATTTGTCTTGTGGTTAGTGTAGCGAATTCTATACCTACACTATATAATTCCTGAACACGCATCACTAACCACCTTTGCTATTGAGAGCAACAAATGCGTGGATAATCGAAAATCATAAAACAAAATGGAGGGTTGTTCAAAGCGTTTTGGTGATGCGTCAAATATGCAAATTGATCTTATCATTAGGAATTTCAAACCAAAGAATACAAAGCAAAATAGAGACACCGTATGTTGTTCTTTTTTTTTTTTTTTTTTTTTTGAATTAGAAAATTGAACGGTAGCGATTGCAATAGTTGACTTTTGTCCATTTCAGTCTCATGGTTTCTGAATAGAATAGATATTCATAAGTATAATATTTTATACAACTGTTTATATTCTGTGCGCGAATTTCAAATATATATCACTTTTAATCTTATTATATTCATGAAATAGTCCTAAACCCATATTTTGCTCCTCTCTATTGGCATTAGCGACAACCGACATTCTTCTGTCGTAAGATTGCTTGAAAAGGTTAAGTACAAATATACAATTATTACAATTTTGTATTCCAAGTTTAGAGGAATTATATTCAAATTCTTATTTTATTCGTGAAATAGTCCTAATAAATATCACTCGAGGGTCTGAGCTTTCCAGACACATTCACTCATTACGTTCGTGAATTTATCGGCAATCTCAAATCCTCTCGTGATATTGAGATAAGTTTGTAGATAAACTGTAGGAACGTAAAAATAATTTTAAAAATACAGCTTCGTGACCGTTGCATTCATTATTAATTTTAATAAGAGTAAGATGTTATAAATGTTAAGCAGTAATATACACTTAATAATATTTCCATCTTAACTGCGCATTATCCCATTGAAGCACATATGTATTTTTATGGGAGAAACAATGGTTGTATAACATGAAAACAGTAGAAAAACAACACTGGAATATATTTCATACGCCAAAAATATGTAATAAAATATATTCCCGAAATTTGCATTGATTTTGTTATGCCTGTGCTCATTATAATATAACTGTACTTTTGACGTAATTAATTGTGTTAAATAACTTGGGAGTATTTGACAATATTCTGCTGTAGGCACGTTTATCCTGAATATTACGTTTACCACCAATTTGTGCATTTATTTTAATCTCACACTCGCAATTATTTAAGTAATCAATCATATTATTTCTAATGATATGTGATGTATTTTCATGGGCCAGATAAACGTTCTCAAACTGTGAACTGCAGGGTTGTAGGGGGCCTACGAGGCATTAGAGTACTGTTACCGGCAATTACTCTTGAATATATACACACATACAAACAATAAATTAGGGAAAATCGAAAAATACAAATTTACGAAGTGTATTTACTGAAGTAAAATGAACTAGAGTCAAATTAAAGGCGTCCATTTGTTCCGGAGTGACCTTTTAAATAGGAGAGCCAACATTTTGGACTAGGTAAAGCACTCATATGTGCCTCCGTTTTCTGGCAACAGCACGCATCTGTTGGCAGAGAATTGTACAGGCTGGGGCTCGCCTGTCTTTTCTTCCAGGACAGGTATAGATAAGGATGTTTTACTTTTTTTTTTTTTTGATGTTCCTTTACTGATCATACCCTTAATACCGTGAAATCAGTTTTGTTTTTCCGCAGAGTGTTTTGCTCATGGGCGAGCACACCATTTACTAGCCGGATCTCGAAGATTGGCGGGAGCGTAAAACAATAAAGCAAACCACACAACCATACACCAAAAATTCAAAAGGCTCATTACTTCATCTCTTTTAATAGTGTTTAACGCACGTTTCAACTACTGAGCATAACAGGCGGTGACACTGATGTTACGTGAAATAAAATGATAAATTGATTTTTTTTTTTTTTTTAATGGAAGGAAGCATTCCATGCCTAAGTTTAGGGTACCTAACCGGAATTTGCCATTTATGACTGAGGGATACCTGGAAAAAACCCCACTCAGGGAGGACGGCACTAGTGGGAAGCGAACCGCAGATCTCTCGCTCATGAGTCTGCGCCATAACGACCTGGTCACCCGTTGCGGTCTCTTTAGAGAATAATTCACCACTGGATTTAGTGCATTTTGAGAAATTCGAACAATTTTCCGGCGAATATTAGCTTTGAATTCTTGTATTTTTTAATTTAACATAGAGATAATAATCGCAGGCTGTTAAATCGGAAGACCTAGGAGGTCACAAACCCCAACTAATAGCTCTGTCTTGTGGAAGCACATTGTGAATTGCTCTCTGCTCTCATGAAAATGTTCGCAGAGTGAGCAGTGGCAGAGTTCTGTTGAAAAAAATGCATTATCACTCTCCCTGTCGGTTAGTTCAGGGTTAGTATGTTATTCATATAAGTAACAGAATGTATGCTAAAAATATAGGTCCCATTATTCTTTTACCATGGAGTTAACAATTATGAATCTACATAAAGACAAGCTGTGCCATTGTAAACATACGAGGCATAATACACTTTATGTATACAGTCGAATTAATAAAAAAAGAACAACACAATACACTCTATGGAACAGCTGCACTACGATTGCTAAAGACGGCAAGGTTAATAAGTAAGCAAGCAGGCTTGCTATTTCCTCCATGGCACAGCAAACGAGTGCGGACTCGCTAATAGGAAAACCCCCACGACGTGGAGGGAAGCATTACTGATGGCACTGTATATGCAGACTTCTAATCGCATGGCACTTGAAAAAGTATTCAGTATATTTTAGTCGTAAAGCCGTCTTTCTATATCAACGATCAAAGGAGGAGAGCAACTCACAGTTATGTATTCACAGAACGTAAGAAGAAATAAGCAAGCAGGTGGACTAGATAAAGCAACCAGTGCCTGTTAGTTTTATGCACGCTGAATGCCGCTGTCCACGAAACAACGACATGCATTTGGAAATATTTTGTAACATGTTTTGTTTCGTCTCCTTGCTCACAAAGTTATCCCAATTAATAAGTTATATTTTGAAACGAACTTGCAAAGTTTCGTCCTTTCTTTTCCGAACAGTAAATCACAACAAGTCCGACTTGGCAAAGTTGCAAATAGGAGATGTGCAACATATCCCTTGTCCTGCGGCCAGAGATTCCGGCATGTCGCCATATTGGTACTACATCTTATTTGCAGGATGTCAGTCCAATTTAACAGCATGCTGAAAATGTGGATGCCAAGGTAAATATTCCGGTCTTAGATTCCTTAGACACGTTCTCGTGATCCTTTCTGCACGCACCAATACCAATACATTTTCTAAAATTGTAGGATTAAATTTGATAATTGGGAGGAAGAACTAGCTATGTTAACGTTGTGGAATAAATTAAATATGCCTACTTGTACACTACATCGTACGTCATCTTATGTCCCATTATTTTAACGGAACTAAGAAAATTATAATAAAAAAGAACTGTACATGTCAAATTATTTCTTCTGCACAAAATACGTTATAGCAGTGCGGGTAAAACAACTGCCTTCACTCTACATTCCGTGCTTGTCCAAAGCATTTGGCTTCATGGTATTAAATCGATAGGGGGAGAAGTAATTTTCTTCTAGCTCATAAACTTATGTCAACCACAGGCACTATAGTTAAGAAAATATGCAAAAATAGGAAGCATTTAACGTTTTCTTTGTTATTTTTGTAGTTAAAATTGGAATGAGAGCTATATGAAGTCTCAGGAAATATAATAAGGGATTTTGGAAAAAAGTAAGCGGGAGAACTGAGATAGGAGGAAACGTTCCATTAGTTTAAATTAGAATTAAAATCAGAATGGGAAAGAGAAAAGGCATGTGGATATATGTAATAAATTTGAAAGAAATGAACTGTCGTGGGCAAGGACGGGTGTGATGAAACTGAAAGGTTTAAGAAAACCGGTAATGATTTACAATAATATTTCTGTACCTTATTTAGAGCGCAACATGGATTAATGCACATGGGATCTATCAGTATACTCTCCACAAACGTCAATGCATCTCCCTGGTAGCCTCATTATGGCGTTGCGAAACCATTGTTTGGGAGTACACCACTCATGGATAGCTATCTGAATTTTCTCCTTGTTGCCGACATTTTTCCTCGCAGCGAGTCCTTCATGTTTTCATATATGCATGATCAGATGCTAGAGTCGGTGCGGCACAACGATGAAACCAACGCGGCCGTGGGTTGCTGGTGTGGGGCCGCGCATTGTGATGCCTATATGACATTCTAGATAATATAAAGTTATCCGCCTCTCATCCAAAGCCAATTTAGACACAATCTCAGTGTCCCTGGGTAACGGCAATATTGACGGATGACCAGTATTCCATTCTTGAGTACAGATGCTGATTCCCTGCCGCTGGCGAACCCATTGTCCCAGTTGTTAGTCTCTTTCCATCTTGTCCACATCTTTCTCTACTTGATAAAAACGCTACACTCTGTGCTTACCGCCATCTAACCTCTGTATGGTGTACTAGTATCAGTTTCATCGCCTACCAATGGGTATGCCCAAAGATTATAAATAAATTCCGAACGCACCTCATACATCATATTTCCGATGTGTAGAGATGAACATAGCGAGGCACTGTATTTTAAGCTGTGCGGAAGTTACGGATATATGGGAGAAAACTTGGGAATATTAAATAGGAAAAGTGAAGACAGTAAACAGGTTGAAAGGTATTTAGGATAATTAAAAGAAAATGGATTAGGTATAGTAATGCAGTTACTACTGATAATCCTTAAGCATCAATAACCGGGGCGTTCTTACCGAGCCGAAAGTGGCAAAGACGGTAAAGCTTTACACGTGCATTCGGGAAGTCTCGGGCTACATTCTCGTTTGGCCGTCCATTCTGGCCTTGGGTTTTTTCGTGATTTCCCCTGGTCACCTTAGCAAATGCGCGGGTATATACGTACATTCCACGAACTTTCCTCTCTCTCATTTCATTCCGTTAGTTCTGTTACAGGATGGAAAGTGTACGGGCGAGGTGATCAGGCGCTTTGGAACGATTCCTGCCCTGGGGTCTGGAATGGAAGCGAACCTTTCGAACTCAGGGACCTCCACCGCCTTGAAACATGTTAGGAACCCCATCTGCGTCTTGCAGTCTCACGGACGATGTTACCTTGTACCTTCCTCCCAGAGGTGCCTCCATTGCGCTCCGTAGGCACAAAGGGCCAGCAGTGAGCAAAGCTCAAGTACCGAAATATCCTCTTCCGTCCCAGATCATCCATCCATGTGGAACTCACTGATTGAAGATTTTAGGTATGTAGATTTATTATATAATTTATTTAAGCTATATTTTATCTTGCATTCAAATGGGGAGACGTCTCCGAAGAGGGGCGGTCTCTCCAGATTTATGTTTTGGGCGGGGTTGGAGTCAATGCCGTATGAACTAGCCGAAGGATAATAAAATATTTTGTTTTTGTTTCAAAATTTTGCGATTTTCGATCAGTTGTGTATTATTACAGAGTATATAATATCTTAAGAAGAATTTGAATTGCTTTTAATAAATGCCGAATTTGTAATGCAAATATTATGTAGTATGATTTTTTTTTAAGTTTGTACTAATTATGTATCCTGTTTCAACTGTTTGAAATAAATATCACATCGTATTACTATTTTTTTTTTTCGCATCCACGCCAGTGCAAATGTATAAAGAATGTCTGTTTGAAATTAGCTCAGTTAAAAACTGATTTACTTGCAAAATGTTTAGAGAAATATGTCTAACGTATCAATAGCATAAGAAAAAGTTTGTTTTGTTGATTCATTTTAGATAAACAATTAGGACCGAAAGGACTGTTTACATGGCAGAGAATAATACATTTCTAGCTTGCTGCGTCTTTGAAGATATGCAGTTATCATATATCCGCAGTCTTAGGCATTAAAAGTATATAGCGTAGAAACCAATGGCGGCACCATGTTCATTGAACAACTTTGGTATGCTGCAAGAAAATGCTACTGTCAGCCAACTGGAACGAGAAACAGTGGCAGGTAATAAAAGACATATAAGGGCAGTGGATGTTTCCTATTAATTTCTCAATAGTAAATCCTTTTGGGTATAGCGAAACTCTTACGCACAACAGCAGAAGATATTAAGTTATACTTGAAGTTGAATATTCTTGAGCATGAGTTGACTGCTTTTGTATAGTTCCCATTGTAAACTCGATTTTGGGCATCTGTCAAACTTATCAGTTATTTTGCAAGATGGACAGCAGGATCATATTTAGAGCATGGCGAGTTTCAAATCGGAAGATATTGCTTGAGGACTATGTTTCCTGCCTCTCTACTTAATTGATTTTGCCATTGAAACACTGCTGTCAAGATATGCTGTGACAGTTTTTGAAGTCAGTTTGTCTTTCCTTCAGCATACATTTATTGTGTTAATTGTACCATCTTGTGCTCGGCTGTTACGGCAAATCCATTTGTTAATAATTGAATTATTAAGAATCACATCAACAAATACAGAATATATTTTTGAGATTTTTACTGCAACAGATTTAAGCGCAAATTATTGCAAATTGATCGTATGTTCTATGACCAATGATGTGCATTCATAATATCAATTTTAAGATTTCTTTGCTTGCAGTAAATAAATAACATAAATTTTCCAGCAATTCTGTGCATAGCTTTTCTTTCACAAAGTTTTTGGCAACTCTTTGCACGAGCGGGGACATTCACCGATTAATATGATTCATGGTGCTCAAATTGTCTCTATAATATGAATAGGAAACTTAACACAAATAGGGAGATTCTTCCAAGTGGGTCCGTGCAGGATACGGCCATTATATTATTGATATATCGATCCGGGGGCGGCTACAACTGATGACGTATTCTCCAGTCAATAACTTAGTTCACGCACATTAAATATAAAAGAATCGCGAAACAAATGGAAACTACCCATGCTGGTAGAGCAATAGCATAGGTTTGGTATAGTATTAGAGAGAAGCGTTATATTTGGAAGTTGAAAACTGCTGCAAAGCCGCCACTTAGAAATCCTTGGATGTACTAGTAATTCTGAAGATATTTTGACAAGCTAGCAAGGACTTTTCTTTGTAAAACCTACAGAAGCACCGGGCTCCTTTGAGGTTTTAAAGTATTAATTTGCAGCTGCAGAGCGACACCTTGGACTAATGACTGCTGTCCGGGAGGTCCCGGGTTCGATTATTTTTTTTTTTTTAAATTTAGGGCGGTCATGCAAGGAGTTCACTTAGTCTCGTGAGGACAACTGGGGAGCTGCCTGACAGAGAGGTGACGTCCTTTGTTCTAGAAAGCCACGAGATGGCGATTGGCGGGGTGTCGGTAGGCTCATATGCTCCCTCTGTCGACGATGTTCCAAGACGCAGGTACAAACTACAGTTGGCTATTAGAAACCCGTGAGAGTTGTGGCGACAAGAGGAAGGAATTCGGTTGAAGCATTATTATTATTATTATTATTATTTCGTGGTAGTAATGCAGTCGGTCCTGGTGGTGTAGTGGTTACCATACTTGCCTTCTAAACACAAGATCGCGGGTTCGAACCCGGCCAGGACCGATGGATTTTTTTCGGGCGTAAAAATTCTAAGTATGGCTTCCTTCGGAAGGGAAGTAAAGCCGTAGGTCCCGTGTCGTACATTTACGGAACGAAAATGAACCTCAAGCCCGAAAGAGAGGCCTTTGAGCAAAATTAGTGGGCCATTTCACGCCCTGAGTTGAATGGGACGCTGATGACCTGAGATGTTAAAGAGCGTCCATAAATAAATCACTCAAAAAAAAAAAGCAGTAGTAATGGACTTTTATTGTGGCAGGTTCATGCTGATACGGTTATTTTTACAATTAAAATATACAATGCCCAAAAATCGTAACATTAATTGCTATGATTAACTTTGGATACTTATATACATATATATACAAATCTAAATTCATGTATAAAAACACAACGATATGCTTATATAACACATTTTCTATGAATAGTTCATATATATATATAATCTGAACTATGTGCGCCAAAAATGGTATATATCCATTGCAATTCTAATTCTCTTACTGAGCCATATAATTGCTGTTTATAAAACGTATAACCAGTATCTTGTTAATTATTTGCATATGGCAAAATGACTACTTTCATTATTATAAAACCACAATTTAGACTGAACAGAGGTTCTGACATCAATAAGGCACCAAATTGTTTCCTAAGTTCCAGTGAATGTTACAAATATTACTGTATCCACCGATAAAAAGAAACAAATTAAGTATTGCTTATCAAGCAGCTACACTTTTTTAACATTATATGGATGACAAATTTTCAGTTTATAGCTTCACTGATTTTACTATGCTTAAGATATTTATACATTAAATTAAAATGTGTTAAAGTACAATTCTTTTACTGTTAGGCACAAAAGGGAAACAGTCACTCTTCCATCACACACAATGATGTTCCAGGAACTATATTGTTCATCATAAGTCATAATGATAATAAAAACAGACGAATGCAATTAAAACATGGGATTTGTGCAACTTAATGGTAACTATTTTAAAGTTTTGTGCTTCTACCGATAACTCTGAAAGTTACTTGTTGAAGGAAAAAAAAAAAATAATAACCGCTGTTATATGCTTATGTACTGTTAATAATAGACATTATAGGCCAAGAAACCTGAGTATTCTAATTTTTAAGGTGCTTGTATTCATTAGAACCTCAGAACATTCCTACCTCTTAAAACGTTCTGATACATTTATTACAGACTTAAAAATATGTAATTAATGGATGTTGAAATTAGTAAAATATACAGTAAAGTTATTTGAGTGTTAATCAAAGGGTGTACCGCCGCAACAGAAAAAAAAAGGGAAATACAGTCGCAGCCCTTAAATTTATTATTGAAAGCCTAAACTGATAACTATAATTAAAAATGAAACTTAATAAGCACTAACTTATGTTATAATAGATGTTGAAAATAATGCTCCTTGGCGGGAATACATTGCCGACATCTCCATAAAAATTCTTGTATTTAATCTAACTTATCTTCCGTAAGAACATGGCGGTTTGGAATACGTTTCTTTAAATTGACCATGTTTCTCGAAATTTTTAACAAGTTGCCGAACAGTTTCTCTACCTGGAACACGATTGCCAGGATGTTTTCCTGCATTTTGTTTTACCATTTCTGTGCACGAATCAGTTTTCACATATGTATCGATAAAAATCCGATCTTCAAGACTGCATTTATGAAGGGACATAACTAACGAAAAACAATTAGCACACGAATTACGCACAATGCAAGCACTGAGTAACAGCCGAATCCACTCACAAACACTCGTTGACAAAAGCCTCCTCAAACTTCAAGCTGCACCTGCACATGCATTGTAAATCGACTGAATGTTCCCAGTTAGCAGCGATCTGTCGGCCCATAACTCAAACAACCTCAATGTATATGAAACTGTTCTGACCTAAAAAAAGAAGTTTCTGGTTTGTGGGGAATACAAAGTAAATGGCCAGAATGCGTGGGAGCGTCAGGCATTGTGGCTTAGAAACTGAAAAAAAAAAAAAAAAAAAAAAAACCCAGCATTCTGTACAACAAACGGGTTCCACCTGTTCTTCTATTGGACCTTATGCTTACGTATGGAATTCCCCTATATTGCATTTTTTATTTTTATTTTTAATATTTCTTCCTGAGTGTGCCTTGTTTGGTGACGACGGAACACTTCACCTGGATAGACATGCCGCCTAATTGCTCGTGGAAAGTTAAAAACACACATATTGTGCAACATTTTGAATCTTTTTGGTGATCTGAGTAAGTACCTAATGCCCACGAAGACTGTACTCCCCTTGGATGCCAATACCTACTCAGAGGTGTACTGTAGATAATTTTAAAACATTCAGTTTATTAGCACCAAACTGACGTAAATTTCCCGGGCATAAACATCTTTCTATTTTCGGGTTGGATTAGATTAGGTTTTGTCGAGATTTTAAGATAAATCACATAAATTCTCAATAATCATGTGACAAACGTTAGCAGTGTAGAATTTAAAAGCGTACCTAGCTACCTTATAAATATTTCAACTGTTAGTATTATAAATTGATTACAACCAACCGCCATTGTCTTTCGATGATCATGCATTATGTCTAAACACTTGTGAGTAAATTCTGGGAATTTCGATGTGATTGGGAGCAATTTGATACCGGGTGTTCTTAAGTTAAATACTGAAACCTCTAGGAATAATAGGAAAGAAAAACACATCTTGTAGTTAAATAACCACAAATTTAAAGTTGAGTAAATAGTCAACTTGTGGAGGAGAATATGGAAAAGTTTTTAGATATCAGCTGAGATAAAGCAATGAAATTACAATTTTAAATTCCAATATTTTGCAAAAATTGAAAATTGCCACCACCTGCTTCAATACATCCTCAACAATGACTCCAGGCAATGTACGTACAGAGTTAACAGTCGTATGCATTCCTGCGATGAACTCCTCTGATTCAATTGGCGTCTAGTATACCAGGCTGATCAGAGTTAACACAGAAAAAATCAAGTGGGGTTAGGTCAGGAGAACGAACAGGCGAGGTAATATCTCTTACCGAATGCGCGGATCAAATGCTGTCAAACTGAAATGGAAAAGTAAAGCGGTGCACCGTCATGTTGAGGCCACATGCAATCCTCGAAAACGCAGGCAGTGGCTACTGCAGGAATTGCAGGTAACTGCCGTCATAGCATATATAACAGATTGCGCACATTGATGGCTTTGAACGATTGTCATAATTAATGAAAACTATAATTTTTTAAGCTGAAATGCTTCTCCAATGCTTTTATTAATTTTTTATTTAAAGGATTATGTCTAAATGCTAGTTTAAAACCTATTGTAACTTAATAAAAAAATAAAACCTTTGATTTGGTCTGTTTATAGTCCCGGAAAGTATGATTGTTGAGTTTCGGAATATCTCGTATAAATACGTCAACAATATCGTTCACCATTCTCTAGACTTCACGTACACCAGAAATCGTTTATTGCAAATCGCTTTCTTTCACCACTGAGAAATTCGCTGTTTAAGAGGTCATGCATTTGAATTTAATTGCTTGCTAAGTGTTTTAACGTGTAAAATCTCCATTCGGTATTTTATTTAATGACACTCTTGAACAGTTTTTGGTGTTTAGCGTTCCATTAACTCAGGGCGTTTTTTTTTTTAAGTAGTGTTTAACAACGCCCGCTTTTTTACTACTGAGGCACCATAGGCGGTGACACTGATGATATATGAAATGATATATTGAGAAATGATATTTTTTTTTAAGGAAGGCAGCGTTCTAGGCCTAGGTGTCTGCCTAAGTACCTCCCCGGCATTTGCCAGTTATGTAGACTGAGGAAAACCTGAAAAAAAACCCATTCAGAGAGGATGGTCCTGGTGGGATTCGAACCCCAGACCTCCCTCTGACGAGTCCGTGCCTTAACAACCTCAGCCACCCGTGGCGGTTAACTCAGGGCGTGAAACGGTTGATAACTTTCTCTTAAGAGGCTTCTTCTTTCATACTTAAGGTTTTTTACTTGCCGTAAATGTGCATGGGTATCATTAAACCATAAGGAGCGACTAAAATGCCCATGTTTTATGTTAATATGTCATTAAAACAATGTAGTGTTTCCAAGTGATTGGCAAGGATTCATAGATCGTAATGTGTTAATGAAATTGTCGGCAATAGGTGGATGACGTGTTAAAATTACGTTAAAAGTCCTTTGAACTTCCCTGTGAAGTGCACTATCATTTTTCAACTGTCATGTTGTTTTGCTGTCAGAAAAAAGGAGCACAACAGAGTGGTAACGTGGGATATGTCGAGCTTAGCTGGCCTTTATGGGATAAATTTGGTAAAATCATCTGGCTGGTGGAGTATCTACCAAAAGCTCCTTAACAAAGTTGTGTCATGTCATTCTTCCTGTTCACATAAAGGATCAGAATGTAAGAAATATATTAAGATATTTGACAACCATAAGTCGTCTTTGTTCGTATGTACATTGTAGTATTATATAAAGAAAAGCTCAATAAGTGCACAAGTTATGTAGCTTAACATGACACTGTGCATCCTAAGTAACACTCAACCCCTATAACAAGTAATTAATTAACTATTGGGTTTGAAACTCTGTTGGTAAAACTCGGAAGATAACCTGAACAATGCTTAGAAACTAGAAATCGTTACTGGCAATATCGTGAAGACCCACATCAAGCTAGTGTGCTATTTGTGCAATATATTCTTAGTCTGAATTATTTTCTCAAAAAGAAATACATAACAAAGTATACTAAACGTTTTATAAGCCTAAGAGACTTCATATAAAGAGACATAGAACACCACCAATCGTAGCATTCCTCCCAATGAAAACCAGAACTCAATTTGCATGTATCCATCACCATCAGGAGGCCATTAGATAATGAATTCGAGGTTGGATGAGCGGTATATGGCCTTGCATTATCGGTTTTCAATATAACTCCTTTGCTTCAGACAAGATGCTTTTCTTGTGGATAGAGGAACGATCATTAAACTTACGTTAACGTTCCAGTTTCGTAAACACAAACACACAAGACAGCTTTTCCAAAATGTTCTGCTGCATGCAGAATCGAGTTCGTAGATGTTCGTTTTAACGGATTCTGTTCCCTCGTGTCAGCGATTAAGACCGAAAAGGAAAGGAAAAGAAAAAAAAGAAAGAAAAGAAAAGAAAAGAAAAAAACACACACGTACAGACACGAGGAACTCTTCTTCAAATAGTTCTTATGCATTACAGTTATTTTTGTCATTCTTATCTGAATCGTTTATTGTTTCTGCCTGTTTCAAAACTGGAGTCGCCTTCGAAGATGCCCTGTAACTTTGATCGTTGCTACACGTAACTGTCCCCCAAATAATTAACAGATATACTAAACACATTTATCTAAGATTATCTTTTTTGCCTATAGTCCAAAAATGTGATTTTATATGTTTTTAATTTAGATGTGGGTCTGGAATGCCCTTTGGACATACATTCAAACGCTATGTGTCGCAATTTGTTAAACTAAGAGGTACATTTTTATTACGGCAAACCGCTTTCAAAATACAAGCATTTGCTCATTATCAGGCATCACGTTTAGAAATATGAGGCAGAAGAGTGGGTTAGGAAGAAAGTAACATTTATAATAAGCTATGAATTAGGCGAAAATTTCTGGAGATAAAGTATTTCATAGTTAAGATTCATTCGCTACTGTATTTTGTTCACACAACGTCTTTCCTGCGTAGATAACTGACTGTAATTCAAAGATCGGATTTGTACCACAATAACATTGTAAACAACAACAACAACAATAATAATAATAATAATAATAATAATAATAATCTAATTCCACATTTTAAATAAGAAATTAATTTCTCCTTTATACGAGTATGTCCATTTATTTCAAAATTTTTTATCAGCAGTACAGCAGTTAATTTAAAATTTTCGCAGATTTTTTAAAAATATGCTTAACACGATAGTTCAATGTAAGGTGAAGTACTTTTGCTGCATTATTGTTTTAAATTAGTTTTTAAAATTCCTGCTGGTCGTTTCAATAAATTCTTATTTCGCATTAAAAAAAATCATTTTTTTTAAATTTGGTCAGAATTTGTTGGTTTATTTTAAAAACACTGCATATGTACACATACCTACATTGTATATGTACGAATATGTATATAATATATACATGACATTGACAGAAAAATATTTTTAAAAATACAAAATAAAACCACAAAAAAATATTTTGAGCTTCAGGGTCAAAATGTATTATATTCTGTCATTTAGAAATGTTTAATGATTGGGCAGTATAATTATTACATTAAATAACTTGATAGTACATAAATGACACTGTGCTGTATTGCTTCATGCAAATAATTCCAACTTTAGCAAATTATAAGAAATAGCCAGATCTTCTTTGAAGGGATAAGTTTCAACTTCCTTCTACTGAAGTGCGCAAGATAAGACAAGCCTCAACTACATACCACGAAGGTCATCACTTCAATCTAACTATAAACAACAGTTGTAAACTCATGACTTAAATGCATTTCCTGGAATTCTTGCAGCAATGCAAGGAATCAGCTTGTACGTGGGGGAAATAGAGGTAGAGAGAAAAGGTGTTTATAGCGTCACACTTAATGAATTATATTGCTATCTTATAGTGCCATGGGAAAGCACTTACTGTAAAGGTAAAAAGAGCAGACTGGCAAATTAATGCGTTGTACGCGAGCAGTGACGCAGTAGCTGCTGGCCCGTTTACTTTTCGCTATCTTCATTTCTTATGGATCTTTCTAAATACTGCTCCGTTTTTTTTTTTTTTTTTTTTTTTTTTTTTGATTGATTTACTTATGGACGCTCTTTAATATCTCAGGTCATCAGCGTCCCATTCAACTCAGGGCGTGAAACGGCCGACAAATTTTGCTCAGAGGTCTCTCTTTCAGGCTTGAGGTTCTTTATCATGCCGTAAATGTATGACACGGGACCCACGGCTTTACTTCCCTTCCGAAGGAAGCCATACTTAGGATTTTTACGCCAGAAAAAAATCCATTATGGCCGGGTTCGAACCCGCGTTCTTGGGTGTAGGAGGCAAGTATGGTAACCACTACACCACCAGGACCGAAATATTGCTCCGTGATGCATTGAAGTTATCCAAATAAAATGTGCAAACACAAGTGGTTAGTGGGTACGAATACAAAATTTTTAGTGGGATTATCACGAGAGGTTAGCATTAGATGTTACATGAGATAATAATAATAAATTGGAGAAGATATTTGGGGAAGAAGGATAGGAAGCCTTCCAAAACTAAGTTTTCGAACCTCCCTGGCATTTGACACTGAGGACTGCAGAAAACGTGGAAAAAAACCTGTTAGGGAGGAAAAATACCTGTTTGGAAGTACGAGCCTATGGTAATGGAAACGCCGACCTCTCGATCACGAGTGCATGCCTTAGTGACCTGGGCCACCTATTTTGGTGTCTGTTAATTTGGTTTATTTACGGAAGTTCTATAACATCTCAGGTCATCAGCGTCACATTCAATTCAGAGCGTGAAATGGTCGATAAATTTTGCTCAGAGGCCTCTTCTTTCAGGCTTGAGGATCTTTTTCGTCCCGTAAATCTACGACACGGGACCCACGGCTATACTTCCCTTCCGAAGGAAGTCATACTTAGGATTTTTACCCCAGAAAAAAAAAATCATCGACCCTGTCGGGGAATGAGCCCGGGATGTTTCGGTGTGTTTTTTTTTTTTTTTTTTTTAAGTAGTGTTTAACGCCCGTTTTCACTACTGAGGCACCACATTTCGGTGTCTGGAGACCATAAAAAGGTATGTAAAGACCGCAAGGTTTTGTAATGAAGAGTCGGCTTTGTAACGAAAGCGTGGTATTATAAGCAATCGTAACGTTGAGAAGATATATATAATAAGAACATGATGTTGTGTAAGAGCACGCTGTATATCCCAGTTAGTGAAACATGCTGTATAAAGTCAAACATAGTAAGACGTAAACGTAATAAATATTAAGGGTGACTTGCCTTGCCACACTGTACATCCCAGAGGTGACGTGACCTGAAAGGGTCCTCAGAGAAACATTTGCATAAACAAAAACAACCCTCTTTTCCACTCACTTAAAATATTTTATCGACGTGTACATGTTATAGATAGACAGAATTATTATGCTGATGAAGTTTTGTTTAATTTTAAGCTTAACAGACCCAAACCATGAACCTCTTAGAACTTATGATGTCAGGACCTGGTGACTGTTGACCTCATGGTGTTGGGAAGTGTTTAACAAAAACTCTTATGTCTAAATTAGGTGATTATTACCTTCCCCCTTGGGCATTATAATTGTATAAAAGGTCCCTGAATTTATTCAGAGACAGGAGAGAAGCCTTGGTGCTTGCAGGATCCACGTCCAACTGTACAAGAAATCCCTTTAATAAATACTTATGCTTTAACAGAGTTGGTTGAGTTATTCAGCATTCGTCTGGAAACACTCCTGGAGGAGTCGATCTAGCTCGATTCCCCGAAGTGACGCCCATTGTCCCAATATAACATCCCTTCTCGTCTTAGCCATAGAGACTGAATAGGGAAATTTAGCACCGCATTAAACAGAAGAACATCACCAAGTTGTAAGTCAGTCGACGGATATCACAGCTTGGACTTCGTTTAATAACATCCTGGTGGTATTTCAGCAGACGGTATTACAGTTTATACAGAATTACAGGAAATAAATATCATACATGCTGTTATAAAGATTCAAAATGAGAATGAACGAGGAGTACTCAGATCATCATCGTCCCATTCAATTCCGGGCGCGAAACGGCAGAAAATTTTGCTCAGAGGCCTCTTCTTTCAGGTTTGAGGTTATTTTAAATCTGCGACATGGGACCCACGGCTTTATTTCGCTTTGGAAGTAAAACACGCCCGAAAAAATCCACTGACCCTGACCGAGATTGAACCCGCGATCTTGGGTCTACGAGCCAAGTATGTTATCACTAGACCGACAATTTTCAGTACGACTACAGCGATAATGCTGAGTCGCATTAGTAGCTAAAGCCCCGACATAAATTTGTAGGCAGGTGCAACGCCAGCTACAGCCTTTGCAACCTTGCGATCCAAATGAATTGACAAATGCTTGGCATGACACACACATATATATACGAAACCTTGTTAATTCCATGACGCGGAGAATACAACGATTTATGCCAATGGTTTCGGGCCGTCTGTTAAATAGGGGGAAATGTATTCCAATGTTCTGAAGTTAAAAAGAACAAATTTTTATTTAAAAAAAACTTTAAAAAAACCATTCAGTTTTATTTATTTTACTTTAGAAAACTATTAATTTAATATATTTTAGGACAAAAATATAGTATACATATTATTTGTACAATAATAAAAGAATATAAGGCTTTTCACTTAACGTTAGATCCAACATAAGACAAGCGTGAATGCTTGTCTGGGGATAAAATGTCAAAATGCAAAACTAGATTTTAATTTGTTTAATACGCGTGATTCATTATTTCGATAATTTACTCCCTGAAATAAAAATACCTAGCCCTGCTATTTTTTGTTCCTCATCAAATAAATATTAAGTATATGGCTATTAAAACGAAATAAGCGTTAGGTATAGTTAAGTCTTGGATTTGGCTGGTGGTACTGAAATGCTCAAGCTCATAAATTTCTATATTATGTCGAAGTTTTCCATATATATAACACGATTCGTATTTGTTTCACGATAATAATGAATTGGGCAACGTTGAAAACGTTCCAGTACTTAATTTCAGGGATACTTTTAAATGCAAAAAAAAAAAAAAAAAAAGAGTAACAACAATATCTTGTTTATAAATAAACTTTCCTCCGAAACTGCAGCCTACAAACTTAATTTAATAATGTTCCAACAGTTTTTGACATATAAACATATTGCATGAAAACGATCATTAATATCATTTCCCTGAGTTATGACCGTGTGTCTTACTTATCATTTTTGAGCTGATCAGTTTCGGTATTTCTTTTTAAAAATTCAACATTTGCATATTTTGCCACTGAATCCAAAATATTTCACAACAGACAAACGTTTGTAGGTGTCACATTTTACATGGAAGGCTTACAGTTTTGACTTTTTACCCGTACCTCTTTCTAAGCCAACATCGTCAAATGTTACCTTCCCATTTTAGGTTTAAAATATTTTATTTATGCTTTTTCTTTTTTTAACCAAAATATGAAATGTTACAGTACGCAGCTTTCCTACAACTGTGCTGCAGCGGAAGTTCAGTTAGATAATGTTGTTTCAGCATTAACACAGCCGCATTTGCAATTAACTCTGCTTTCCATGTGCAGAATAACATAAATAGCCATTTTAAACAAAAAATCCTGATTATTTAATATGTCCTGGTTTCCAGATATACAATTTATTTGTACCATTTTTCATCCAGGAAGAGAAGAAATCTATGCACGGAAATGGGACCATTTCAAGCTGATTTACCACGTTATTACGGCTTTATACTGCAGGATGCAGACGTTTCTGCAGATTATTGACAAAACGTTAAATTAGTTGTTGTTGTTGTTGTTGTTGTTTTTTTTTTTTTTTTTTTTTTTTTTTTTTTTTTTTAAATAAGCGAAAATTTTGACCATTCCCAGTTCAGAATTGCTGTTGCGAGTTGCTTCTGAGTCTGTCAGATGCCTTAAGAAAATTTAAATCGCTCCCTATTTCCGAATGAAGTAATTACTTGACAGCGTCGATGCTTTCCATAATTAAGACGTTCCCGCTTTCTTTGTTGCATGCGAACCTGGCAAAATTCTACAGTACAACTATTAGATTTCTCTTATACGCAAGCTTTGCAGTTATATAGGATGGCTCACGAATAAATAAGTCCCCGTGATTTTGGATGTATGCACACTCGAGGCCGATTTGCTGCGCCCGGCTGGCGTTTCGTGGGTCACCCAGTATTATCTGCCCAAATCCTAAAATAAATAAACTAAAATTAAAAATAAAAAATACAAACCCCAACCCGCTTTTAGTTTAATCATTTCATTCTCTTTTGGTGTTTAATCATTGTTCCACCAAAGTATTATACAAATTTATGTTCTATAATATTTCATTTAACTAGGCTATAACTTTTATATTTTTCCATTTTTATCTTAGAAATAGCATGCACTTTCCTTCTTTTGCAGTGTTTATTAACATGTGGAACTGTTTATCTTGCAAAATTTCTACCAGCATTAAAATATTAAACTGCATTCAATGAGTTAGCCATTATTAGTTCTTCAACATATTTCTGTATACTTTGTAATCTAATTGTAATCATCTGGTAGCTTTCAGTTCTTTTCTTTTCTACAAACGCATTTTCATATAAAAATGGCCAATAAGTGAGAACACGAGAAATCTAAGATTTTCGATTATATCGCATTTACTGTCGAGTGGTGCCACAAATAATGGAAGGCTGAATGCAATAGGCTCTCGTAGGGATGAAGAAAACACTGGCTTATTGCGGCATAAGCAAAAGTTACACCTACTCACTACCACAGGGTTGCAAGGATCTCCCAGCTAATCCACGATGTATAGCAGCCTTTGAAGTATTTTCCATAAACATCAATGGTTCGTTGCCAGCGATAGGGCTGAGCACGGGTACTCAGAGCTTCCCGTAGCTCTGTGTGGCATTCTCGTGGCTCATTCGAAAGTACACTCCACGTACTTTCAATTGAATATCTTAGATTTTTCGTGCTGGCCTATATTCGCAAAAAAAAAAAAAAAAAAAAAAAAAAAAATTAGTTACCATGACTTATGATCCATCCCCATTCTGCATTTATGTACTCAATAGCTATGGATTTCTAATGTTTATTCTATTAGCCCTGTGTAGCGGTTTTCTGCAAGCAAAGACTACATACGCATATATATTATTACATATTTATTTATTCATTACTATGTTACAGTTGCTAGGAATGCCATTGCTCGTTGCACATTATTAATTTCTATTCTATACATTTTATTTCCCTAAAGATAACCAAACGAATATTTAATGTGGTTCTCTTTTCCATTTATGTTGTATTTTATGTCAGGCTTAATTCTATAATGTTCGCAGGTGCTTTGTTTATGACAATTTTCACGCTAAAATGAAAGAAAGTTCAATATAGAATAAAAATGATGCCTATTAAAGTTGGTATCACAGTGAATAACCCGTTTAAGAGAGTTGTCGTTTTTCTGTATATATTGGTAAATGTTCACCTGTAATTATCGCGTTGTTTCATTGTGTTGTGTTAGTTTTGGGTATGAACGTTTTCAATGTATATGCTAATACCTTTGACGAAATAACACGTGTTACAAAGTTTACTCAAAACAGTACGGATTTTCCTCGGAGAGAACAGGGTCTCAAATGATATCTACTATTTGTGGCGGTCTTGACACTCTACCGTCTCGGTCTATCCATTCGTATCTACAAATATAGCCGAGAGAGATGTGAAAAGTGCGTTGGCTCACCGTCGTATTGAAGCCATGATTGTTGACCAATGATCAGTGACACGTTCCATCAGTTTTTTCCTCGGTGAACAAAATGCGAGTTGTCACATGATTCAAAGTATTTAAGAACGTCTGCAACCCGTCATCGGGCTTCTTTCTGAAATAATCTGCAAAATGATTTTTAACCTGTATATACACATTATATTCTTCAATTTTTTACAATTAATGTTTGCGAATTTTCCCTCGAAATGTAGCAGTGTGTTATTTTTAATCTTCTCTACGTCACGATTATACCCTAGACGTTTAGGTACGCATATTTTGCACAATTTCCTATTACGCTTTTCTTGATGAGCACATTTTCCGTATTTTTGTTTTTCCATTATCTAAATGTCATTGTCAGTCAAGTAAAATCAAAAACTGAACCGATGTTACATTCGTAGCAAGTCAGCTGGTACTTAAAACATGGCATTATGACACGGCATGATTACCAGCTGCACTTTCTTGCTCTGAGTGCTAGAGGTTCTCCGCATGGGAGGAGGTGCTCATTCTCCCGCCTCCACTCCGGGTAGGGTATATTATCAGGGTGAGTAGTAGTTGCAGGTGCATTCCACGGCCCAACCGGGACAGACCCCACGCCAAGCTGCGAGCGAGGAGTTATTTCCTAGACGAAGCCCCGCTCGTGGGTTATTTCTGGGAACCAAACACTGGCCCGGGTCGACATGGCATGTGATGGGAGACCTAACAACAATCCATTCACACCTCTCTCATCGATCGTCAACCCCAGTCTTACGCCGCGGTTCGCCCTTCAATCCTCATTCAGCGGCCCGGAACCCGTTTCCGCTTACGTCACAGCAACGTGCAGTGCGCAGAGCAGGGGTGTAGGCTTTGAGGTGGCCTCCCGGTCAGCATTCCTGTTCTGCGCATGTCACAGACTAGAGCAGATATGCATGTGCACTACTTCAGTGGTCCCCTTAGAGGCTGAGAAAATGGACCTTAGATGTTTCAGCTATCAATTAGAGGTCACGTTGCGCGTTTCGGGAGCTTATACAACATTAATTTACTGTATAATTTGCTAAATACACAAAATTCCACAACCTGGGAAACATGGACTTCCAGAGCAACAAAATAAGGGCAAAAATATAATTATTAAGCTATTTTTTGTTTTGTTTTCTACTGTTATAACTAGATAAATAGCATTATGGCCGTTCAAAGTTCATGGTGTTTCTTTCTTTCTTTTTTTTTTTTCCTCCCCATTACTTGTGTATCATTATATTAAAATTAGATTTAAAATTTTACAAATCTTTAAAGTAAGCTTAAGCAGATTTAAAACAGTTCTTTTAGTAAGTTTTATCGCTATATTTTCTACGAACTAGTGCTAAAATGTATTATAATGATATTTAGATGCAATTTCTAAGGCTTTTCAGGGAAGAAAAATAAACCATTATAGAGCATTGTGCGGTAGCTTTGTCTTAACGTTGACATCCCCAGAAAATCTGTCGCAAACAAACGTAAAGTAATATCTAATGCACCCAATATCAATAATACACGCAAAAACACCAACCGATTAACACGCCATGTATTACACTATCCAAACTTACGTGGCTCACTTACTCTAAATACAAATATTTAATGCTTTAGGTTAGGTTGAAAGTATTGCTTTTATTCCAATACACAGAGCTTCTACAAAAGAACTACGGGATTTAAAACAAAATCATAACAGAAGAAATAAATAAAATGGAACTATCTCATTTTTTCACGCATGTTCAACTTAAAATTTGGTATTGTATGAATGCATCGTTTAGTTGGCACACCTGGAGCGGAATGTTGAGGCATTTGTTTTTATCGTTAGTCAGAATGGCAAAGTCATAACAAAAACGCTCAGGCTGTAATTGGGACGACCTAAACACGGTCAATTGTAACATTTCAATGGAATTTTCTTCGAGAATATTGTGGTGTTGCACCAACTATCCATTAGTGATTAAAACGTTTCAGGGAAACAGGGAACGTTTGCAAAGGGAAGCTGTGTCAGAAGATGTTGGTGGGATTGGTATTTGCTGTGCTAGGAATCCAAAAAAGTCAATAGAACAGGCTATTCCTCAGAGTGATATGTAAAAGGCTTCGATTACACGCAAACAAAATTCAAATTCTTCAAGAAATCAAAGACACCGATAAGCATAAGAAAGGGATTTCGCACAGTGCGTATAAACAATATTGAAGAGAATGAATATTTCTTGAAAACGTAATGTTTACGGATAAGAAGAGCTTCCACATTAATTGTGGAGTTAATCGTCACAATTGTAGAATTTGCGAGAGATGAGCCACTTCATGAGCTCATTGAACACCAGCGCGACTCCCCTAAAGTGAATGTTTCTTTTGGGTTGATGCACGAACGTTTTATCGGACTTTTTTTTTTTAATTCTTGGAACAAACCATTACTGTGGGATGCTAGAAAATATTGGGTTTCCATAGTTGGGTGATTTTGAGGCACATGTTGGATTGATTTTTATTAACAAGACGAGGCTCCACCCCACTTCACCTCATACAGTATTAAACTTGCGGTTCCCTAACAGATGGGTTAGAAGAGGAGGACGAATATCATGGCCACCAGAAGTCCCCCCCCCCCGGATATACCAAGAACTTTGTGTACTCTGAAAAAATTCCTAGCCATCATCTACGTGAAAGGATAACTGCAGGTATAGCGAAAATAACTCCCGACATGCTTCTACCATGACTTGCATTTTACGTGAATCCACTTCAAAACAAAATTAAACTACTTACAAACTTTGGGACTAACATTACATCTCTGATATTTTGTTCAAACGTTTTATAGATTACTTTCTAAATAGTTAAAAAAAAGTTAAAGCGTCGGTTTATGACATCTAAATTTCCGTTACTGCTATTTGAGATGCTTTACAGGCGAGGACAGCATTATATTTTCTTTTACAGCATGGCATCTGTAACTTCGGCAAGACTAATTTGAAAAGCGAAAGAAGGAACTATTTGGAAGTTCCGGTGGAAGACAATCCAACATGCAGCAGTCTCACTCTAATATTCTGATTCTTTGGATTTACAAAATATACGTTCAGCATCATTGCAGGTAGCACAACAAAATGTTATGGAAGGAATGGAATGAGACGGGTGGGCAAATAGTATATGAAATAACAATTACAAACTTGCTCAGTTTACTCGATACATACTGGGACGCGTGCACACACAGAACTAATGACCACTGTAGTTGGACGTCCCAAATACACACACACACACACACACACACTCCAGTGCCTTAGTGTACTTCAACTACACTTAAAGCCAATTAACATACCGAGAAGTAAGCTCCAGTCTTGCTAAGATAGAAATGCTCGTCTCAAGATCCTACGGCTGAAGGGTGACTGCTTAAAAAGCTTGCCGTCTCTTGCTGCATGAAAGGTTTCCTTACCTGCAATGAGAAGGTTGTGCATTAGGAAAGGCAACATTTCAACAATAAGATTTTATTTCAGAGTGGGTATATATTCCACAAATATATATACATGCAACAACAGAGCACAAATACCCTATATACAGATTTTCAGATTAAATTATTAATAACTTTTGGCTTTTCCCTCCTTTTATAAAAAAAGTAATATTAAAAAAACTGCCAACCTTCAATCTTTGAAGAGAATTTGGCAATAGTGATTCCAGATTAGTATTTTAAAGATGTATTTTTAATACACTTATTAGTTTATACTTGTAAAACAATTACCTAATGCTGAAACGAGATAAAAAGGTGTAATCATCATTGAAGAAAACATTAGTTAAAATTTGTATTTCAGGGTAAATGCTTGTCAACTTTTACGTAAAACAATGCAATTTAACTGGAGGAAAGTTTTTATTCAAATATGTCTATATTTATAAGAAAAGGATTTTGTACGCAGTTAACCTGAATGCATGCTACTACAAAAAGAAAAAGTATCCATATGTTTTTATATGTGCTGGCTATTTAAAGATGACCGTCCTTGACTTGTAGGATTTGGTATTTTCTCTGGGGAGAGATTTTATTTTCATATAACAAATATGTCTGCAGAGAAGTTAAATATATGCAGAAACGTAGGAATTGCAGTCATCAGAAACTCACATATGATGATGCTACCATAAACAAGAACTAGATATATAACTAAAAACACTAACAAACACACTACAAGAAATAGCAATAAACCTTGAAAGCATACCACTAAGCCAAACGTAAATATCCCTGGAATGTTTACAAACGGAAATATCATAACAAATACAGGAATAAACATAACTTTTGAACTGTTGTACATACACTTTGGGAAGTTTTTTCTCTTTCCAAAATTTAACTTTCCACTGAATGTAGCTGCTCACTAAAATGTAGAATGCCAAGAGGATGTCATATATATAGTTACAACAGTTGCTCAAAATGCCCACTATCGGCGTCGATACACTTCTGAGTACGTTGAACTACTAATTGAGCAACGTTTGCCAAAGTGTCCTCAGCGATTGCAGCACATACCTTTTCAGGATAATCTTCATTTAACGCATGCAAAAGTCTTGGGATGAAAACTTTAAACTTTGCTGTTTTAATAATACGACATACGCTGGTTCTCCTAATCCCAGCCTCATGTGCATATTGCTTTGTAGATTTCTGCGGTGAGTGCTCAAAACGTTCCAAAATCATAGCCGAGGACGCGGGGCTTGTGCGAAGTTTCCCAGATCTGCCCTTGTGAACATCGCATATGGTACCATGTATCTCAAATTTGTCTCGAATGCGTACAATTGTTACTCGTGTTGGCGGTTCTGTTCTGTACACGTCTCCATTGCCTTTAAACTTCAACAACATTCTCGGTTTTCCAATATCTCTTCAAAAATGATTTCCGTTGTTCAAATGAAAATCTTGGCTCCATTTCGCTGAAACAACTCTAGCATAACGTAATGCGAGTCACGTCTGTTAACAGAACATCATACGATAATCTTGGCTTCACTTTTTCATTATTGATTTACGATAATCTTGACTTCATTAGTTCATTGTTGATTTACCTGTCACGTGGCAACGCTATCATAATATATGTGAGTCACATCTATTTACAGAATATCATACTACACATTACTGTAATTTTTCGTTCAACTTTGAAATATATTAAATAGATATCTCTGGAAAGTGTGTATACATTTTTGGCACCCTCTGTATATATATATATATATATATATATATATATTTCCACAAAATATTCAATTATTAAACTTCTTATATCCTTACTTTTATTTTCACATATTTTGTAGCACAGGTGCACTGCTTGGAATATCAATGCCAAACTTTGGCCAAGAAACACATAACTGACATCCTTTATGAAACTTTCTTCTTCTTCTTCTTCTTCTTCTTCTTCTTCTTCTTCTTCTTATATTTAAGGGTAAAGTGTGTAGTAATTTTTTTCCCATGTAAAGAATAATCACTGGTATTCTGATGTGAAGTACCAGATGCGGTCACTTACGAACTGCGGTTATCATTACCAAAATAATTTCTTAGATATTAAACGAAAGAACGAGGGGAGAGAGGACGGTACAAAACAGGCCAAAATTTCTTATTATGATGTTTCTTCGAAAGGGGAAAACAAAAATGGAAAACAAACGGGAGCAAAATGAATAACAAAATGAAAGGAAAGTAGCGATTAGTAAGAAACGAAAGTAGAAAAATAAAAAAAGAAAATGCTTCTGTTCATATTTCTTCATTTCTATTTTCTTAAAAAACAAAAATGGTTTCTTTTATTTGCTCAAGAAGAACGAGGAGAGGACTGAAAAACTGCAACATAATGATGAGCACAAATTTCTTTTTCTTAGAAGGCAAAGAAAGGAGGAAGGATGAGAAAAACTGAAGAAATTTTCCTTTCTTTTTGGAGAAAAAAATTGCTGACTACGTAAAAAATGTATACGGTAAAATGATGCCAGATTGCGGTATTGCAGTATTCTAACGAAATGATTTAACAGAAGCCCGGCAGCATTAGCTGTTGCAATTAGCTACTGAAAGTTTGATACTATAACAAGGTAAGAGAAGCTGTTTTATTTTGTGTATTCAGCTAAGAATAAATATATAAAGCTATATATTTTCCTGATTCTATAGCGAGAAGTTAGCTGATGTGTGCAAAATTTGAAAAGGTTAGAGAAACAGATTTATAATTTTAAAGACTTCTCCGTATTGCTATAGCGCTTTGGTGCGCTAAAGGTCTGCATATATTACAGGTTATTCACGATATTTATAGAGGTTTGTTTAATAACATTCCTTACCTCTTAAACTAATTATTTTATATGCAGAAAATGCCGGAAAAGTCTATATATTTTTAAAAAAATGCGAAATTGAAATTATATTTTCCTAATAGATTTGAACTCCAGGCTAAGAACAGCTTATTTAATTAATATTAAGTGAATATTTATATATTTAACAGTAAATGAAATTTCGATAGATATTGTCTACATTGTTTGCGAAAAAAATATGCTTAATTCTCTGTATTAGAAAATGCGAGTAGGTGGCATTAATTGGTTTAACCGTTACTAATAATGCCAGTATGGAAGATTTTCTTGATTGAGCTCATCTGATGTCCAGTATAATATTTCAAATACCATGTTAATTATACCTTGTCTGAAATAAAATACTTATGTAATAATTTTGTTGTTTGCATATATTTATTTCCATATCTATTGTACTTCTTGTGTATTGTGGCGCTATAGGGCAGCTTGCCTTAATACATACTAGAAAAAGAAATAATAAAGAAAAAATCCTTTTCTTTCCATTCTCTCCTCTTCTTCTTCTTGCATTCTGAAAATAAAGATGAAGAAGAGGGAGAATGAAAATAGTCGTATTTCCCTTCGTGAAACTTTATCATCTTGTCATTAATTATGTTGTTGTTCTTGCTATTTTTCGTTGTATACGAGAGGATGTGTCAAAGTTGAGTGTGTAGTACACCTTTTTAAGCACTCCTGTTGATCTTACCCTGCACTCTCACCAGCCATCGTTATTATAACGTAGGACAAATCTTCATTTCGTATTGTAGAGTTACTAGAGAAGTTTTGTTGATCGCTATGCACTCAACCAACATGGCATGCACGTTGCAATCACACATTTGTGACCTGAGCATTTTATGTTGCTTGTGGTCACACACACTTGGGTCATTGAAGACGTCTAAGGAAGAGAGCAGAAAGCATATATGTGGCTTGGCATCCCCCTCCCCTATTCCCGCAATGTCATGCAGAGCTATCAATAAAATGCCTCTAACGACTTTTATAAAACGTTTAGCATGTTTACCAAAGCCCATTAAAAACCTTGGCCATGAATTATTTCTGTGCCTGAAGGCTCTAGCAGTAGAACCGTGTTTAGTTCACAGCATCTCGGAACATAAATTAGTATTGACTTACCATTGTCGACTATTTGGAAAGCTGATGAGACAAAGGAACAAACTAAACAGCTTTAATGTGCGATCGGAATAGCGCCTGACATATTTACGGCACCACAAGAGGCCAAGTGTTGAAGTGAATGCTGAATTCCTCCACAAGAGAAGATACGAAAGGAATCTCGTATTTTCTTACTGGACACCAATTAGCCGCTACAGCAGCACAGCCGAAAACAGAGCTCAAAAGACTAGGGCAACGTTACCGAGAAGAGTGGTTAAGGCTATAACGCTTAGGACTCGCACTCAGCAAGTCCCGGGTTAAAACCCTTTCGGGCCGACCATCCTGATCTTGGGTATATTGTGGTTTCCCCAGTTCGCTTAAGACGGATCTTTATTTTCGAAAATATTTCCGCTCTTCCTTTTCAGCTGAGTTCATTTCGTTGGCTCTGTTGCAGGGTCAAAAGTACCACAGACTGTTGCTGCATGCGATGTGGTGGTGGCTTGCATTTCGGAACGCCCGGCGAAACCTTCACCTTATCTATTTATCCTAGAGGTGCCCCCATAGAGAGCGCAGGCAAAAACGTGTAGTTCTTGAGCACGTTTGAAGTACCAAAAATTTCTTCTCTGTCCCTACCATAATTATACAGTCTAATCACTGGAAACTTTCATCCCTACTGTTTTTAGCGTCCTGACCGAACACATCTAATGAAAAATGCCTGAGCTGCATTCATCTGGACCATGACAATGTACGCCGTTATGTTTGCCTCGCTGTTCCTCAACATTTGGCGAGAAAAAAAAAAAAACACAGAATGTGGGCCCCGCCCACCATACAGCGCGGACCAAATTTCGTGTGACTTTTTTTCTGTTCCTTTATTTTAAAAACGAGCTGAGCGGCTAGCATTTTTGTTCATTAACGTCTGTCGTAAAGAAGCCGGAGGCGGTTCTGAAGTCATTGTCAAAAAGCGGTTAAAAACGCCATATCAACCTTGACCATGCCTGGTGCCCTTCGTTAGTAAAAAACATTCTTTGCTTTATTGACTAGCCTTCGAACAGTTTAGAAAAAACCCCAGGAAACTTTTAATCACAAATAACTTTAATGCTACTAAGTGTTCCATTAATGGAACATTGGCAAGACAAATTAAGGGGAAAAGTGTTAATAAATTCCAAGAAAAATTGCAGAAAACCTCCAAGGGAAAAGATAGATGCATTAGAAGCTAAAGAGAAAATAACATCACGCCACGAAATACATATTTCCGTCGAATATTTCTTTGGGGTGGAATAAGACAGCTATATTTTTTCTTTGTGTACTTTTTGGCAAACTGGACTGCCCAAGCATAACAGTTATAAACAGAGGAATATTTTCTTCAGTCATTGTAGGTACATGGCGTCCAATGTAGTGCTGTATAACCTACAACATTTTATTTATAAAAAATTAAGTTAATTTATGATTTATTGATTGATTGAATGAATCAATAGTGTTTAACGCCCGTTTTTGCTAGAGAGGCACCACAGGCAATGGACACTGATGATACATGAAATGAAATGATATATTGGGAAAGGATTTATTTTTAAGGAAGGAATCGTCGCAGGCCTAAGTTTACGGTATCTTCCCGGCATTTGCCATTATTAGGACTGAGGAAAACCTGGAAAAAACCTCAGTCAGGGAGGACGGTCCTGGCGGGATTCGAACCCCAGACCTCTAGTTAGAATGTCGGTCCTGGTGGTGTAGTGGTAACCATACTTGCCTCCTAAAACGCAAGGTTGCGGGTCAATCCCGGCCAGAACCGATGGATTTTATCGGGAGTAAAAGTCCTAAGCATGACTTGCTTCGGAAGGGAAGTAAAGCCGCGGGTCCTGTGTCGCACATTTACGGCACGATAAAGAACCTCAAGCCTGAAAGAAGATGTCTCTGAGCAAAATTTGTCGGCCGTTTCACGGCCTGAATTGAATGGGACGCTGATGACCTGAGATGTTAAAGAGCGTTCGTAAATAAATCAAATCAATCAATCTAGTTGGAATAACAGTAGGGATTTACAGTTTTATTCTTGTATAATTTTCTATTTGCAGACGTAGAGGTAAATACTAATTCTGCAAAATGTGAATTCGTATGACATGTCCCTAGCATGCTTACATTAAACAGTGCTTCGGAATTTTTGTTGAAGAAATTGGTCCAACTATTCCTTCCGACATTTGCCCTTTACTATATTGAGTCATTAGGTTAACGTGTGTTAATGGCGCTAAACTGGAGAGTTGTATGCCTTGTTACCTGAACCTCACTGCTCGAAGCTTTTGCCTTTGACTCACAATAGGAACACGGTATAAAGTTACGCATATAAAGCGTATTTTAAGGGTCATGTTCGGCAGTGCACATCCGGAAAATATAAACTCATTTGACCATGACTCGCAGCTCTGCATAGTGTATTGATTGCAGCAGTGTATTCAACAGGTAACTTAGAGCGGGGGAAGTAAAGGGTGGAGCAGAATTTGCATGCTATAATGCGCCGAAGCACATACCGCTTCCTATGCCCAGATGTGGAAGAGCACACCACCTCAGTTTCATGCTAGGAAAAGCCTAATATTATCTTGTATGATATATCGCTATGTCCACAATTTCCACTGTTTTCAAAAGTTAATTCGAGGAAGTAAATGTATTCTCAGTTCTCAGAACATTTCTTTCTGTGACAGTGGTTCACAGAAATTCACTCCTTGAAACTATCAGTAATATTTTATGTCACATATATAACCATAACCTCACTTTCACGTGTTTTAATTCATTAAGATTGCTTTTTTTTTTTTTTTTTTTTTTTTTTTTTTTTGCCTTTAGAATTCATCATGCTAGTCAGCACAGCATAACACATGAATTACATTAGTGGAAATATATATATATATATATATATATATATATATATATATATTAGTAAAAAAATCTGTTAATAACTCGGCTCATTATGAAATGTGCTATTGCAATGAAATAACAGTGACGTTATAGTGACGATTATTCATCTAAGTATTCTTGATGATAAATAAATCTAATTATATATAATTTACACGAAAAAATGTGTAGCAAGAATTTACGAATAGACAGGAGGTTTGACACTAAGACTTTTGAGAGTGACACGCTTTTGAATACGCAGCTACAGACATCAATATGGAACAGCATAGCTACGTTGCGATATGACGTGTATTCACAATCAGTGTAATGTAATCCGCTGTCATTTGTGGAGGGCAGTCATAAGCAGGTTGCTCTTTAATCTAACAACAAATCACGTACTGTCACTCAGGATACTGCTCTTCGAGAAAGTGGTAAGGCGTTTTGAAAATTATAGAGTTATGTTTTATGAACGATTAACTTCTATGTATTTGACATAATGAATTATTTTTTAAGGTAGTATATTGTGATTTCAGCACTCTTGACCATTTGTAAATACGTTTGTAGCTGTAGCCTGCAGCACCGCAAGGAAGCGTCAGTGAGCATTTATGCTTTTCTTGAGGTGGCTATTTTTCGATCTTCTTTCTACTAGCAAATTCGTGTGTATAACTATTTAAATGAATACGCTGCCTCCATCTGTTTTTATTCACTATAAAGAGGAATAATAATATTTTTGCTCAATATTAAAGAAGGATTTCTAATTGCGTTCTTCTGTATGTTTTTATGAATACATTGTTTAATATTAGTGTTTCTTGTGGACAAAAATTAGCGATATCAAATATCGAAAGTTTAAAAAAACTAGACCAATAAAGACCATCCAGTTAATTTACCGTTCACATTCAACAGCTACAGATTATGGCTGCTCCTTTTTCTTTCGCTGGTTTTTTTAGAGAACGAAACAGGAATTTAAAGCTTTCGCTAATGACGTGACGGGATAGCTGCATCACTCCTTAAATCTGATGCTTCTACCAATAAGATAAGTGCGAACTCACCTCTCCTCCTTCCTTTAGGTCGAGGCCTGCCTCTTGGACAAGAAAAGGGAACAGTTCTCTCAGCTCTAGACGAATAAGGATTAACTTCGAGACTTCCTGGTAACGTTGTAAGTTTATTCATGAGTATTTCACTCTGACTTTAAATTTTAGCAATTTGAATGCATACTTATCACGCCTTTCGGGCAAATTTATGATATTGAAAGTTTATATATATAGCGAAGAGGTGTCCAGAACTATTTTCTTGCGCCCCTTTCCAAGTTCTGCCCTAGGGTGTCCTTGGTTTTCGTTAACAATAAGGAGATTTTAACTTCAAGAACAAGGCGTGAGTCGCTTAGGAGTTGCAAACGAATTTTGCGATTACGTTGGTGTAAAATTTTATGGTAGCAGAGCGTGGTTTTGATCCACTAATCTCTGGAATATGAGCCCAGCACGCTTTTAAAACTGCTCTTATTACAATTAATTCACAAATATCAAGCGACTTGAATTTATTACGTTTCAGGACAGCGGATCAAGAAACATTGCATCGTTTTCCTTCCAATGGGTTCCGTTCAATTCAGCCTGATTTTGAGGGAAGTTGCTGAGTTACATTCCTTTGAGGTTTTTTAACGCTCCAAAATAACATTTGATCAAAGGATGCAACTTCCTTTGTACTTTTCAGCAACATTAATAGCAGACCTTCAGATGTTACAAACCTATGAATAAATAACAACAATAATAGTAATAATAATAATAATAATAATAATAATAATAATAATAAAACTGACGCTTCGCAGGTTAAAATGAGCTGTAATTATGACGGTCAAATCAAACACGTATTTATTTATCTTTTAATCTTGGTCGTATATGTAGACCTAATGTACTTGTTTATACAATGAAGCGCGAGAGAAACAGCATCAAACTGTCTGCTCTATTAAAAACACCTTTTTGCGTTATTGTTTATTCCAATCATAACGGCGAAGCTCTGAATATCCCATAACCACGTTAAAAGCTTCTTGGAGGAAAACTCCATTACGACGGCACTTTATAGCCCATTAAATGTACTGGATTACGTGTTTCTTCTGCATTGCCGGCAGACTGGCTTAGTGTCTCAGAAGGAAGAAACTTGCTTATATAAACTTATCATATTAACGCGAGTCACATTTTAGTTAGATTTAAAAATAGCAGAAGAAGAATGCTATGCCGTAAAAATAATTCCCCATTTCCTCTAACTGCAGTTACATCAAAGTTCATTGACCGTCACGGGTGGCCGAGGTCGCTAGGGCGCGGACTCGTGAGGGGGAATTTTGGAGTTCGAATCCCGCCAGGACCGTTCTCCCTGGCTGAGTTTTTTTTTTCCCCCAGGTTTTCCTGAGCCCTCATAACTGGCAAATACCGGGGAGGTATCCCAATCTTAGGCCTAGAACGTTTCCTTCCTTAAAAAAAAAATCTTTCCCAATATATCATTTTATGTATCATCAGTTCACCGCCCGTGGTGCCTCAGTAGTAAAAACGGGCGTTAAACACCAATTCAAAAAATATCAAAGTTCAGTTGGTTCTGGTGGTCTAGTGGTAACCATTTTTGCCTCGTAAATCCAAGATCGCGGGTTCAATCCCGGCCAGGGTCGATAGATCTTTTCGGGCCTAATATCCTAAGTACAGCTTCCTTGGGAAGGGAAGTAAAGTCGTGGGTCCCATGTCGTAGATTTACGGCACGTAAAGAACCCCAAGTATGAAAGAAAAAAAATTATCGCCCGTTTCACGCCCTGAATTAAATGGTACGCGGATGACCTGAGATGTTAAAGAGCTTCCGTAAATAAAATAAAAACAAAGCATCATCAGAAGTTAGTTCGCATATTGGTCTGAAACCAAATACAAGTTTGAATCCTACTACTGTCTTGTTGCACGAATTTTATTTTTAATCGGAATGTTTTCCTTGGTTTAAATGAGGATTATTCTGGTAGCTTTAATACTGCTGATATTCAGGTTTATATCTTGCAAAACTCGTTCATTCCCCATTTGCATTTACTCAATATACTGAAGATTTAAACGACATTTGACGTTAAGTGTTGGTAAATACCTATTTCTTCAATTACACGTAAATTTTGTTGAAGTTAGTGATTAGGTTCAGAGTTATATATACGTATGGAAATACAAGTACAACAGAATATGTTTGCGGAGAGTATATAATATCCCGGATTGAACCTATGGGTGAAAGGTAACTCAAATTTGCACCAATTTTAAATTATATTGTGAAGGCGTATATAATTGCCGAGCGATTCATTCTGAGTTTTAAACTGAAACCTGAAAAGTGAAATACTTATGAGTAAAGCTTCGCATAAAAAGAAGAAATCCGCACAATACTGAACTAACGTAAACATGTCCTTTTCGGGCTAAGAAGCTAGGAGTTAGGGGGGAAAGAGTGACCGCAAACAAGGGAGCTTGTAAGAACTCTTATGGGGAGGAACAAGAGGATCAATCATTTGGACATATCCTTTTAAAAAAAACCGCCAAGACCACTTTCAGTGCGTTTACCGGCTCTTCGCCCCTTGTTTATGCTGTTTTGTTCTTCCCACTGGGGCTTTCTTAGTTCAGCATTAGGCAGTCAGCGGACAGAATACCTTCACCCATCTCTCCAGTTATTCGTTCTGGTCATAGTTCCTTTGCCTACCTTTCAGCTGACATTAGAAATATCTTACAATGGTTCATAATCCAAAATTTAAAATAATTTTATTTTGTTTGCTTACCCTCAAAGACGGCCTGTAGTGCCAAGTAGTTAAAAAAAATCCTCACATTCGCGGATACCACCCTTTTATATCCCATAAACACCATAGGCCATCTCTAGCAACTTCCAGTCTAATGGAGGTAGGATTTGAATGCATGGCCGTTCTTAAAGAGCCTGCCCAGCAACAAAGCGGCTCCATTTGGGCATACAATGGTGTTTCCTCTCTACCGAATTTCGCTATTGCCATCCGTACTCACCACTAATTGGTTGGAGAGAGAGAGGGGGGAGAGCTGTTTGGACGTTACGATTTATAATAAGGGAGAAAGAAGATATAGCTGATGAATATTACCAAAAATCGTTGTAAACTTCCATCTTAGAATTCATTTAGATATAAAGTATAATAATTAAAAGCCATCTCCTTTTTTATTTTTGTTTCAAGCTAAATTCTGCACATTCCTAATACCTGTAATTTCTATTTAATGATTGTGTTCAACCTAGAAGACGATAATATTAGCTGAGTTTTCCATAGCTTTGGTGACGAATAATGCGGCCTTCCTCCTCGCTTTCTCTAATTACGCTACTATTCCGACCAATAACCAGGAAAATCATTCCACTTCTGTCAAGTAGCGATTAATCCTACATGCATCTTAATTTAAAACACCACACTTAGATAAAAATGCATAATTCTGAAGCAGCGTATCCGACACCAGCACAGTAAAGCGGAGTGCAATTTTTGCCCCGCGTCATATCTGACACGTGGCTGGGACACTGAATTAACGATACTCGGATTCTGATTCAGTAAAAGCGCCGCATTTCACTACTACCTTCCAAACGAATGTAAAAAGATTTTCAAACATGACAACCCAAAAATAACAAGAAGTGCAAACAGAAAAGCTTACATTTTAACCTATACAGTGAGGTTATTTGAGTTACGGGTTTGCAGAACGCGACTGCAATCTGGGAGAAGCCAGTCAAGGTCAGATCAGGTAGCAGCTTGGAGTTAGTTTGAGGGAGACTTTGTTATCGAGTGGTTGTACGTTCGTGTTACTCCCTGCTTTTATCGTGTATAAATTGTGTGCTAATTGTTCTTCATTAGATATGCCACTATATGAGTAGTCTTGAAATACTGTGGTTTACGTTACAAAGGTCTAGAATCCTCATTTATTATAACATTATAATCAAGTGTCCAATGTCGCACAATTTCAGTAGTTGAATAACCTAATAAGATAACTCTGAAAATAGTACAAAATTCAAAACTACAGCATCAGTGTTGGACAAAAAAAAGCACATCTTTGAAAACGTACGCATTTTATACACATTCCCAACTTTAAAATAAAAAAAAATATTTTTCATATACTGGCCAATATACTTCTTCAAAACTGTCTAATATACCTAGCCTGTTATTTCTTTAGATAACACAAAATATATGAGGGGAGGATAACGGATTATATAAAAACTACTGATATTTTCATAATTACATTGGGAAATCTATAGTTTATAATGAACATGCACACTATGTTGTTATTTATAATTAGTTGTCTGCACCTAAGCTTCAGTAGGCTAAATGTTTCAGAAGATAGTTCAGATGTTACTGCTCTTTTCCAAGCTGTTTGTTGCGTTTTATACATCTTCACATTTTTCTATATCAGCTATGTGTTATACATATGAATACTTTTATGTACTTCATTACCATTGTGAGGTAAGGATTTGTATAAAATCTTAAACGGGAAGTCATGTTAGAAAATTAGACGAGTCCAATTCCACATCCTTTGTGTTTATTTTCTTTTAAGTGATACATGTTGTCTGCACACTTTTTGCATTAAAGAGCCCCAAGACTCTAAGGGTGAGATTTGGTGATGGTGGTGGCCATGGATTTCACGTCTGATTCAGGACTTATGCGGAGCACCATCCTGCTACACAGATTAAATTTTCAACTATATATTGTGGTACTATATACAGTTCAGACAGTGGGTTCCGAAAAGACAAATTCACCTATCACTGGATAAAGTGTCGAGGCACTTCTTACTTTACGTTCATGTTCAATCGAGGAAGTATAAGGAATGAATGAATAGTGTTTAACGCCCGTTTTTGCTACAGAGGCACCACAGGCGATGGACACTGATGATGCATGAAATGAAATTATATATTGGGAAAGGATTTATTTTTAAGGAAGGAATCGTTTCAGGCCTAAGTTTAGGGTACCTCCCCGGCATTTGCCATTTATGAGGACTGAGGAAAACCTGGAAAAAACTTCAGTCAGGGAGGACGGTCCTGGCGGTATTCGAACCCAGACCTCCCGCTCAGGAGTTTGTGCCTTAACGACCTCGGCCACCCATGACGGTGAAGTATAAGGAGGTCAATTAGATCATAGAATGTCGATGAACCCTCCCCCCAAAAAACCATTATAGCCTCATCACTTAACTACATATTGTTTATTAACACACCGACATTTACCATCTCATTGAACATGTCTGCCGGAAACATCGGTTGGATGGATTATAGCCTGCTTTTTTAGATCCTAGGGAAAACGTGCTTTAATTTTTTAGTCCTGGGTGTACAGTACACGCACGCACTGATTCCTTTAGTATCTCTCCACTGTGTTTTTTACTGAATAATCTATACATAAATAATCCCCTGCCTTTGGTCCTTTGTCTAACAAGCTACCGGTTTCTTAAACTATGACCCAAGACGAATGCTATTTTCATAATGTAGTTGTTGTTAACATGGAACGATATTAGCGTTGGAAAAAAAAAAAAAAAAAAAAAAAAAAAAAACAGATTCGATTTTTGCAAGCAACAAAATATACTGCCCAAAATGTCGCTTCTGTGTTGATTATGAAATCCGGCAAGCTATAACTGCAACTTTGTAGAAGTAAATTTTTAATATGTTGTATTTAGTTTAGTGTCTGTTTAACGTCTTTACCATACTTCTTTGAAAATATTTAATCATTTTAATATTTGTTACAACTTTTCGTATACACTGAAAAAATCCCCATACAATATACTGTAGCCAAGTTACATATATTTATTATAAAAGATAACGGCGTCCCAATTCAGGAGTTGAAAGAGAGCATTAACGAATAGAAATTCAAGAACAGGTAATGGGGCAAATTCGGAAATATCATCAGTAATAATAAAAAGAGTATCTAGGATGAATTATTAAAGATTAGCATAACAAGCCGTTTATTATAACGAACCCGAACGAGAGATAGCACCTCATACGAGACGTATAAGGAACGCATTTTGACCTAGATGAAACAAAATCCTAAACTAGTTTATGCCAGAAATTAAACCATGAATTTCCTCGGTATTGAATGCTCTGCAGCTTCAAATCAGGATTCACAGCCAGAAAGTCATATCTAAATGTAAAAGAACGTTAGCTGAAGGTGCAAAAGCCTGCAAGTGCCAGCTGTGGCCCAGAGGAGACTACAGTTTTACTTTTCGCCACACTTTGAAAAGCATTACAAAAGACCACGCCCCGTTTGCAATGACGCAATAAAGCGAGCATGCGTAAACGATACGCGTGTGACATAGCAGACATGTCTGGCGGTGCGTGTCCTCATGCATATCTCGTGACTCGCCGCGCCAGCAGCAAACCCTTTACACCGCTAATTGCCATTGCGTCGACCATTGGCAGTAAGATCATACAAGAAAAAACTTCTTTCATCTCCGAAAGGACGCAAAAAACAACAACAAATAACCCATTGTTTCTCTATGCTTTAAAATTCTCTAAAAATGTTCCTCACTTTAGCAGCAAATTACACAATTGAATTAGTAAGTGATCATTAAAAAGAAAAGCAAGGAATATAAAGGCTAAGATAGTGAGAGTAAGAGAGTAAGAGAGAGAGAGAGAGAGAGTGTATGTGTGTCAGAGAGAGAAAGAAGACCACATGACTATAGCGTCTCATTTTCTCGTTTTTTATTATTATTTTTTTTTTTTTTATTTTTAATATTTCAAAGTCTTAAAACGTGTATGGAAATTACTAAATTTCTTTACATTCTTTGCCTTTAACCTAATTGTTACGACCATTATTATTATTATTATTATTATTATTATTATTATTATAGCTTTAACACCGTTATAGATAAAAATAATTCGGTTTCTTCACATTCAATGCTAACGTTTTAGTTTTCGCCGACATCCAAAATGCGAAAAGAATTCTTATTCTTTTGTTGTCATCTTGCTATAGCTTGAAAAAGTATAAACAAATAACTCAAATTTCATTGCTTTTGTTCTTAGTTTATCAAACATTAAAAAGATAAACTTTATTATTATTTTTATTATTATTATTATTACATTTTATAAACATTTTAACTTACAGAAGCAATAAATTTAACGGTTTTACATGTCATTTATACTATCTTTTGCAGCAAAAGGATCTCGAATCCATCGAAATAATTTCGAGAATTCCGAAAAAGACACCTGTCCATGGGCGGTTGATGTAATCATTACACCACATACAGTTGACGTGTTACATTTTGTAGTTTTATAATAGTAGTAGTGGTAGTAATAGTAGTAGTAGTAGTAGTAGTAGTAGCAGTAGTAGTAGTAGTAGCAGTGGTAGTAGTAGTAGTAGTAGTAGTAGTAGTAGTAGTAGTGGTAGTAGTGGTGGTAGTGGTAAAAGTAATAGTACCAGTAGTAGTAGTAGCAGTAGTAGTAGTAGTATTGGTAGTAGTAGTAATAGAAGCAGCAGTAGTGGTAGTTGTAGTAGTGGCAGTAGTAGTAGAAGTAGTAGTAGCAGTAGTAGTAGTAGTAGTAGTAGTAGTAGTAGTAGTAGTAGCAGCAGCAGTAGAAGCAGTGGTAGTAGTAGCAGTAGCAGTAGTAGTAGTAGTAGTAATAGTAGTGGTAGTAGTAGTAGTAGTAGTAGTAGTAGTAGTAGTAGTAGTAGTAGTAGTAGTAGTAGTAGAAGCAGTGGTAGTAGTAGCAGTAGCAGTAGCAGCAGCAGCAGCAGCAGTAGTAGTAATAGTAGTAGTAGTAGTAGCAGTAGAAGCAGTGGTAGTAGTAGCAGTAGAAGCAGTGGTAGTAGTAGCAGTAGTAGTAGTAGTAGCAATAATAGCAGTAGTAATAGTAGTGGTATTGGTAGTAGTAGCAGGAGTATTAATAGCAGCAGTGGTAGTAATAGTAGCATTGGCAGTGGTAGTAGCAGTGGCAGTAGTAGTGGCAGTAGTAGTAGTAGCAGCAGTAGTAGGAGCAGTAGTAGCAGTAATAATAGCATTGGCAGTGGTAGTAGCAGTGGCAGTAGCAGTAGTAGATGTAGCAGCAGTAGTAGGAGCAGTAGTAGCAGTAAAAGTAGTAGTAGTAGCAGTAATAATAGTAGTTAGCAGCAGTAATAATAGTAGTAGCAGATTTAGTAGCAGTAGTAGTAGCAGCAGAAGTTGTAGCAGTAGTAGCAGCAGTGGCAGTAGTTGTAGTAGTAGCAATGGCAATAGCAGTAGTAATTAGTAGTAGAAGTAGTAGTAATAGTAGCAGTAGTAGTAGTAGCAGCAGTAGTAGTAGTAATAGTAGTAGTAGTAGTAGTAGTAGTAGTAGTAGTAGTAGTAGTAGTAGTAGTAGAAGTAGTGTTGTTGGTCCTGGTGATCCAGTGGTATCCATACTTGCCTTCTAAACCCAAGATCGCGGGCTCAAACCCGGCCAGGGTCGATGGATTTTTTCGGAGCGTAAAAATACTAAGTATGACTTCCTTCGGAAGGGAAGTAAAGCCGTGGGTCCCGTGTCGTACATTTACGGCACGAAAAAGAACCTCAAGCCTGAAAGAAGAGGCCTCTGAGCAAAATTTGTCGGCTGTTTCATGCCCTGAATAGAGAGGGACGCTGGTGACCTGAGATGTTAAAGAGCGTTCGTAAATAAACCAAATCAAAAGTAGTAGTGGTAGAGTAATAGTTGTAGAAGTAGTAGTAGTAGTAGTAGTAGTAGTAGTAGTAGTAGTAGCAGCAGTAGCAGTAGTGGTAGTAATAGTAGCAGTAATAGTAGTAGCAGCAGCAGCAGTAGTAGTAGTAGTAGTAGTAGTAGTAGTAGTAGTAGTAGTAGTAGTAGGATTAGTAGTAGTAACTGCAGCACACAGCAGCAGCAGCAGCAATAGTAGTGGTAGTAGTAGTAGTAGTAACTGCAGCACACAGCAGCAGCAGTAGTAGTAGCAGCAGCAGCAGTAGTAGTAGTAGTAGTAGTAACTGCAGCACATAGCAGAAGTGTAGTAGTAGTAGTAGCAGCAGCAGCAGCAGCAGCAGCAGCAGTAGTAGTAGTAGTAGTAGTAGTAGTAGTAGTAGTAGTAGTAACTGCAGCACACAGCAGTAGCAGCAGTAGTAGTAGTAGTAACTGCAGCACATAGCAGAAGTAGTAGTAGTAGTAGCAGCAGCAGCAGCAGTAGTAGTAGTAGTAGTAGTAGTAGTAGTAGTAGTAGTAGTAGTAGTAACTGCAGCACATAGCAGAAGTAGTAGTAGTAGTAGTAGTAGTAGTAACTGCAGCACATAGCAGAAGTAGTAGTAGTAGTAGCAGCAGTAGTAGTAGTAGTAGTAGTAGTAGTAGTAGTAGTAACTGCAGCACACAGCAGCAGCAGTAGTAGTAGTAGCAGCAGCAGCAGCAGTAGTAGTAGTAGCAGCAGCAGCAGCAGTAGTAGTAGTAGTAGCAGCAGCAGCAGCAGCAGCAGTAGTAGTAGTAGTAGTAGTAGTAGTAACTGCAGCACGCAGCAGCAGCAGCAGCAGTAGTAGTAGTAGTAGTAGTAGTAATAGTAGCAGTAGTATTAGTAGTAGTAGTAGTAGTAGTAGTAGTAGTAGTAGTAGTAGTAGTAACTGCAGCACGCAGCAGCAGCAGCAGCAGCAGCAGCAGTAGTAGTAGTAGTAGTAGTAGTAGTAGTAGTAGTAGTAGTAGTAGTAGTAGTAGTAGTAGTAGTAGTAGTAGTGCTGTATTTATTTCAGTGGCAAAAATACAAAGCAACTTTAACAGAATCATGGGTACAACGGACCGTACGTGCTTTTATAATACACTAGGTCTATTTGATTAAGCACAACATATTATATAATATATTTTACTATAAACTATAAAACGGACTTATTTTCAACAGTAGAATAAAAATAGATTACAATAAAAGAAATATAGAAAAAATAATTATTCAGCTGGATTCAATCAGTTTTCAACAACCCGCTCCCCTTTTCTAACCAAACCTGACTTTCATTGTTTGATCTCTTAAAGGAATGCGGTATATATATATATATACATATATATATATATAATATTAATGAAACATAAAAATAAAGAAACACTATTAACAATGTAACAAATTAACACTAAAATAAAAGTAGATAAAGATAAAACACAGAGAAAGAGTCACACTTGAAACTGCTATATTTCGAACTACTGCGAGTTCTTCAATGGCAAGAAGCTAGCTTGCCATTGAAGAACTCGCAGTAGTTCGAAATATAGCAGTTTCAAGTGTGACTCTTTCTCTGTGTTTTATCTTTATCTACTTTTATTTTAGTGTTAATTTGTTACATTGTTAATAGTGTTTCTTTATTTTTATGTTTCATTAATATTATTTGCACCTCTGGTGCTGCTTTTAACTTTGCTTATTAGGCTTTATTTGCTTTTGTGTGTTTTGCTTTTGCGTGTTTTGCTTTTGACTTCTTTACTATTTACCTATTTTTCTTTTAATTTTATTTCTGTGTTTTCTAAAATACTTTATTATATATTACATCTTATACCATGGCACCTATCCAAGGTAATGTTATCACATTTTGGTTCAACAAATGTAAGTACCATTCTAAACAATTAGCTAAATATACAGGGCACGTTGGCTTTCTTTCTTATTGCGCTATTACTGGTGTGTGTCCTAACGGAATATTAATTCAATTGCCATTGTCCGCTATAGCTCCTAGCACTCATAGCCAATTTCATTTATTTAGGCACCATATCTCCCAACATTTTCTACGGATGATCCTTAATAATTGTCAATATTTGCAGCAATTTCATTTGTCTAAATTAATTAGTTTTATTAAAATTATTCTGGCATGTTCTCCAAAATATATTACTACAGTTAATAGTATCTTGATGAGTGCTAATAAGTTATTAAGTTCCCTCAATCAGAAACATCTTCTTAAACTATCGCGGTTATATTTACAATATTTAAGAGCTGGTATTCCTATTCAGTTTAATGCATCTTTTTTCCAAAACTTTTCCCCGCCGCTCGTAGCGTCAGCTCCTGACTTAGCTTCTATTTTCAATTTACCTCGTCCATCTAAATTTTACTCCGGTACTGCATACCAGCAGCCCAATAGCAAATGTACCCCTTGTACTTCTCCTACTAGTAATATTGCTGTTGTTAATTTATCTTCTATTTCACTTTCCAACACTGATACATTGCTTTTACAAAAAGGATTATCTTTCGCCCCAACTCCCAAATTTAATCGCCTTAAATTTGTTTCTGATGGCGTTAAATTTTGCCGTAATTTAAGATGGCGTTACTATTGGCATACTAAATCTTCTCAGCCTACTTCAAATGTTACTGGTCTAGCTTCTTGCCATTGAAGAACTCGCAGTAGTTCGAAATATAGCAGTTTCAAGTGTGACTCTTTCTCTGTGTTTTATCTTTATCTACTTTTATTTTTATATATATATATATATATACACTATTATGCGTGGAGAATTTCCTCCAATTATATATATATAAATGGAGGAAATTCTCCGCTCATATAGTCTTATCTTAAACATGCATCATGCCCCTGGTTTGAGCCATGCGAGCCCCTGTCTAGTGAGTTTAGTACCTGTTTTGATGTGCTGTTCTACCTCCCATTTCGATTTTAACCCCGATTGTATTAACAGCGAAAAATCATCTCTATGCATTGCGCACGGCCTGTGGTGCCTCAGCAGTAAAAATGGGCATTAAACACTATTAAAAATGCATTGCCCAATTGCCTGCTGCCTATCCATATCCCCCAACAGATTCTTAACCTTCCTACATGCGTTATTTACATTCCAAATGGACCCAGTCATATTGGTTGCAGCTCATTTCTTAACATCCATACTCTACTAAAAATTAAAATTACTTTTAAATTGTATGTAACTATACATATTATTTCCATAATGTACATGTGATGTTCTTAGGACTTTACCGGCAGTAATTTTGAAATATTTGTTTCATTGTTATGCCACAAAATGCTGTGAACAGCGACTTATATTTACATAGCTGCTTTTCCGTTTTATTTTATATTCGTAAAATAATAGCTTTCTCGCGTGACTATATTCCACAAAATACGACTGGTATAAAGCATTCAAGCTAACCTCCTGAATAAAACAAATCTCCAGTCAAAAAAAAAAAAAGTCCTTCCTCAATTTCATCGATCACCAATGGTGCTGCGGTTTGCCCACGCTGAAGAGAAAATGGATTTGTTAGTTGATTTCTGCAATGCATCCCGTATCATCCTCCGGGCTGACTAAGTATAATGCAATTTTACGTAGCTGAAATATTTTATCAGCATTATTTTCTCAGAATGGGGCTCCAGAACATTTTTACAGTCAATCGTCATAACGGCCATTATGTATTGTCTAAAAGACCGACTCGGGTGTCGTAGGTCGTTAAGGCATGGACTTAAAAAGGATTCGATTCCGCCAGTATCGTCCTCTCTGACTGAGGATTTTTTTTTTTTTTTTTTTTTTTTTTTTTTCCAGATTTTCCTCAGGTCTCATAAATAGCAAATGCCGTGGAAGTACCCTATACCTAGACTTAGAATACTTTCTTTAAAAAATCCTTTCCCAATGTATCATTTCAGCTCGATTATAATCAGTGTCCACTGACTGTGGTGCCTAAATTGTAAAACGGGCAAACGCTTAAAAAATCCTACTGATCTATGTATGGTTCCTTACATTCATGTACCAATTTGGTTCCACTAGTTTTGGAACTGATTTAGTGCGTGTACTGTTTAAGGCACCAATAAAATTTGTACATATTATACTTTACAATTTCAGGTGATTTGTACAGTAACACCATCCTTAAATCTTTTTAACCACGTCTAGTATCAAGTTTAATCAATTTGATAAATGGCACTTCTTTTAATTCATTCAATAAAACATCACTAATAATAAGCACCCTTAATCCCATATACGGGGAAGTTAGTTTAAAAATGACATAAGACATGTATAAATTCCTAAAGTTGAAATTTATTTGTGTAACAAGCTTTTACATATTTTACAGATCTGAAATGCAACTTTAAAAGTCAACCATACCAGTGACCATAAATATCTACTCTGATAGTTAACATCTATAGATGGCAATGTGTTTTAATATTAATGGAACTTTAGAGATTGATTTATCTAGCACGTCTTTCATAGTTCGGTTACAATTTAGTAGTTCTTCCTTGAGGATAATATTATTCTGTTTTCATTCATAAATAATATACAGCTATCTAAAGCATCTGGTATGCATGGTTTTGTTGTTTGGAAAAAAAAATAGTGTTTCTAAATCAGGATTTCATGCTGATTACGAAAATGAAATTTGTTTTTATGTATCACGTTACAATTTTTCACAATTCTAAATTTAATGCTTTTAATGTTTTTCGTAATATAGTAAACCATTACTGATTATGTGATTCCGATTTGTTGAAATAATTATATATATTTGCAAGACACGACAATTAATGATTTCAACTTTACTATTTCAAACGTGAAAGAACATGCTTCCTTCAGTAGAGATTAAAGCCTAGTATTGCCATATCCGTTCTTTTAGCAGCTTAAAATGTGTGGGTAAGACGCCTGTTATTTATTCTTGAGTGTCCTCATCTTTCTCCAGTCTCTCCATCAACTTCATCCATACAATTGAAAGTACACGTGTTTTCAGAACAAAATTTATGGAAGGAAATGTTTACCCTTTTAAGAGCTTGCTACTGAAACAAACCAAGAGGGAGCTAAATGAGAGAGGATCGCATTGACAGATTCATGAGAGTAGATGAAGACTTTGAGACAACACATTTAATAGCCCCCCTCCAAACATGCAGGCTTAATCCTATGTTGTTCATTGTTATGTTAAAGTGAAGTGTGTCAGCAGTTATTCGGAAGAGTACAGAATAGTGTGTTATTTCTTAGAAATGTTCAAACATGGTTGTGTAAATGACCGACATTTGTTTGTTTGTTTTGTTATACACGTGCGGCATATACATTGGTAAAACACAGACCGAATATAACACTTTCGTTAAGAACACTTATTTGGTGTACTTTGGCATTAATTAAGAGATCAGGACAAATCATGGCATCCCCATAAAGTGTGTAGTACTTTAAAGTAATGGAGATGATTGGTATTTTTGTACAGTAAAGATAGCTGAACATATGCTAACATTACTTCTGCCGATGTACCTGTTCCTGTGCCCTCTCTATCAAATGTGTCGCTATCTGCATCCAGTAGCACAGAAACCGAATCTGCAGAAGATGGTACTTATGAACTAGAAAATTGTGGTGATGAATGTTTTAATCGAAGCGAGTTTAATGATTTAATGTGGGATTTATACTTGAAAAAGTTTTAGCAGAATTGTTTAGCTTTAGATTAAAAGAAAATTTTTTTTTTTTTTTTTTTTTTTTTTTTTCCCCCATGATACAGACATCGTGAGAAGGAACTTGTCCCTTTTTTCTCTGAAGAAGAAAATTTAGTGCACTGCCGAGACATCCCTGCCATCTTAAACTTTTATGTTAGAAACTATAATCCCAAAGAGTGGAGGTTGTTCATAGATTTACCTCAGAAAAGTCTTACAGGTGGTTTGCTTCATAACGGAAACATCCATCCTTCCATTCCTGTGGACCACTCTGTTATTTTAAAGAAGAAATATGAAAAAACTTTTGGTTCGAAAACTGCAGTACGAAATCCATTAGTGGTCTGTCTGTGTAGATTTCAAAATTATTGGTCTATTACTTGCTCACTAAATATCCTTGTTTCCTACGTGAATCGGAGCTAGGAGCTAGGCCAGAACACTGGGAAAGGGAACTGGTCACCTAGGACAAATTTTACGTCGGGTGAAAAAAAGTATAAGGAGTGATTCATTAATCGATTCCTCAAAATTATTGTTGCCAACTCTGCATGTGAAATTGGGCTTAATGAAACTATTTGGAAAAATCTTAAATAAAGACAATGAGTGCTTTCAATATTTTGAGTTAAAATTCCCCCATTAATATAAGAAAGAAATTAAAATTTGAATATTTACTGGATCACACATTCGAAACTTGATGAAGGACAAGCAAGCAGTTCGAGAATACTATGAATGGAAATATAAAGCATACCTGGATTGCGTACAGAAATGTTTTAATTTCCTTAGAAATAAAACGGATCCAAATTATGTTAACATTGTGAAAGTGACGTTACAAAAACCAAAAAGGTTGATTGCAACATGAATGTCAAAGTATATTTTTTTCACCTCCATCTAAATTAATTTCCTGATAATTTAGGAGATTTTAGTTAGGAACAAGGTGAAAGAATTCACTAAGATATCAACAATATGGAAATAAGATATCAAGGGAAACGCAGTATCAACAGGATGGCTGACTATTTCTGGATGATAAAAAGGCACTGCTCTGAACAACATTCGAGGAAGTCAAAATGAAGGAAATTTGAAGTGAATATTGAGGTAACGTTAAGCACATGATTGTCAGCAGTTAATAGCAAATTCTAGCATTTTTCTTGTGAAAAATACTTTTCAGGATTTTTCACAGAACTATAACTTTATTTCTATATAACAAATAATTAATCGCTATCTAATTAAAATTTTTATGAGTTTTTCGAAAATATGACATGTAGGGAAAATTTTTAATAAAAGGGAAACAAAGCAATGTGCAGTTTTTTTTTGATTGAATTATTTATGGACGCTCTTTAACATCTCAGGTCATCAGCGTCCCATTCAACTCAGGGCGCGAAACGGCCGAAAAATTTTGCTCAGAGGCCTCTCTTTCAGGCTTGAAGTTCTTTATCGTGCCGTAAATGTACGACACGGGACCCACGGCTTTACTTCCCTTCCGAAGGAAGCCATACAGGAGTTTTACGCCCGAAAAAAAATCCATCGGTCCTGACCGGGTTCGAACCCGCGAAGGGTTCGAAGGGGGTGTAGGAGTAACCACTACACCACCAGGACCGACACAGTTTTGATTTACATTATATGTTCATATGTATATTAGCAATAAGCGTACTTATTTCAATAATAATGTAATTCATATGTAATAGTTTCTTATGATCACAGTTCGTAAAGCTCAATGTTTTTGAACGAGTGTAAAGTTATGAAGCCACCAGCCTTCTTAAAAACACGAATCCGTAAATAATCACTTTAGGAATGAGTATGTACACGTTTATTTTTTCTACGACTGCACAACATTTACATTAAATAAACATTTCAAAACCGTCTAAACTGGCCCTAAGCAAGAGATTTGTTAGTTTGTGATTTTTAAACTAAGAACCATTAAGAAATAAGTATCCATGGAATATTTATACAAAATTAATATAATAATTAATTTGAATATTTTAAATCAATTACTCTTCAAATGAGAGTTACTTATTTCCAGAAATTCTTGCTAGCAACTTATTAATATCAGCACAGCATTCAGAAAGCGGCGATTCTAAATTAAAAAACATAAGGACAGGCGTAACCATGGAATCACAGCCTACTAGACTTATGAAAAGTGAAATTACTATAGAACTCTGAAATAGTGCAAGCAGTGAGCACTACATACCTAACTACTAATTAAAATGTTAACATTTTCACTTATTTGTGTTGCGTGTAATGTTTGCGCGGAACATCATTTCTGCATTGAAAGCTACAATTCTTTTTAGGTGCATAAGCCGAATAGCAGTGGCTAAATGTATCTGAACTTACTAGCCTCAGTTTACAATTAGTCGAATTGCAACATTACACATTGTAGGGGAAAAATTTATTTCGGAATTTCGTTGCACATGCTGCAAATTCTGCAATGAAATAGTCTATTTTAGAAACAACAGCGCTGGGGAAAATGTAGATATAATTCATTAGTAATATGATCGATTTCCCCATTATGCATTTGTAGTTCATGTGAAGTTCAATCAGCTCCTTTTATATGTTGTGTTTAGTTAAATTAAAACGTTTTATAATTAGCGTGCAAAATGTTAGTGTTTTACTTTTTGCAGAACTTGAAAAGTTTATGTAATATTTATAAGCCATATAGCGTAAATTAACATTGTTCATAATTTAAGATTATATACATGTATATAACTGAAAGACATTTATAGCAAATACTAGACTTGCATCTATCATGGTATTCCATATACGCAAGCGTTTTTGTATGGGGTTAAGAATTGGTACAAATATTCTAATGACCTACTGACAGCTTATGTCCTAAGTTGTGTATTAATTCATTATGTAATATTGATTATGTATCAAATCTATTCGGAATGACATTCGCTAGAAGTATAGCTCTAGGTTTGCTGTCTCTTAACTGCAATTCCTTTCCTATTGTTGTTATATATTTAAGCTTATTGTGAGATTACTAAAAATTTGCATATTTCAAACGCTGCGCGCACAGAATTGACACTGCAAATGCTTACAACAGGTTTTGAACATCTGTCAAAACTACAGAAAATACCACAGTTCTAGGAGTTCTGTTAATTTATTTTGTCAGAGTGTATGGAGATTCTTGGTATATAACCTGTTAATAAATCTAATTATCCAGCTAGCTAATGACTGATACGACATTGGAAACTGCATCGGTTGATAAACCATCGCTCATGGCGGAAGGGCCACGCAGGAGTCCTCGTAAGAACATTAAAGTGACAGTTTAATAAATTATAATGCACTTAAAAATTACATACCTATCCATGCCATGCAAGGAAATGCTGGGACAGTATACCTTTATTTCTGGAGCCTGCTTATTAAATTATCCATTACCCTTCTAATTCTCTTTGAGAAATTAAATTAATCTCCTGACAGATGTCATCCATTTGTTCATCTAAAGAGTGTAGATACTACTAATTTATGAATTATAATATGATTTGAAACATGATCCCGTGAGAATTTCTCTTCAAATAATTTGCTGACAGCACGTTTTACGTCTCAACAACGACGCTATTCACTCATACAGAGCATTTCCGTTTCCAAAGAAGCTTAAAACGCCATGTAATGCAAAGGATGACAGGAAACTGCATACGTATGTACTTTTAACCCTTCTCACGGACTCCTGTTTACAGTCCATGAGCTCTTTCGCTTTCAGCTTCATACGGAACAGTTTACGCCGTGTCATAGACAGCTGTGCGTGTGCGAGACCGCCACGACACAGCTATTAACGACCCCTCGTTACGGCGTGGCCGCGAAGCAAGGCGTTTTATAACGATTTACGGTTCGCTATTGGCAGAGGAACATAAACTAAGTTTATGTCTGCAAGTGAACTTGGAACTACTGTGAGTGCAAGCATTTAGCACAGTGGTTGAACACTTTATTCCTAAGTGTGTACAAGCTTTGTAGATAATAAAATTTATTTTATAGCTCCGCGGCTGTCTACACGGTATTAACTACAGAAACAATAGAATTTTATTACATAATAGAGAGAGCAGTTTTTCTTTGTAGCCACAGCTTTATCTTCCGAAATTCTTCGAGAGATAATACTCTATACTGTATCTCGTTCCCTCGATATTCAGAAAGCTATTGCTAACAACAACAGAGATTTTTACACGAGCGAACAAACGAATTATTTGCAGAAAAGAATACAGAAAAGGTTATGCAATTCACGATGAATACAGAAAATGTGCAAGGTTTTACTAATTCAGTGGAAAATAAGCTTCGTTCCCAATATTTGATAACTAGTATTATTAACTTTGATCCGGTATCGCAAAAACTCAACATTAAAATAAATTGGTAACCTATACTTTCACTTACTGCTATGTAAGTAAAAAAAAATATTGTTTAAAACGAGAAGTGTTACAACATATCACTTACGCATTATGACTTGTGCTTCTCAACTGAAAATTTGTACATTATGTTGAATATGTAAGTCAAACATGTTCTATTTTGTTATATCAAGCAATTCCGCACAAAAAAAAAAAATATTTCAGGTAATTGATACATCTTTTCTTACCCTTAGCCAAAGTCCAACGTTCTTCCCTACATCATTTATAAAGTTTTAACTGTTTATATTCACACCTTGTTATGTAACGTTCTTTTATTTCACCACACTTGAAATTTTAAACTTCTCTATCCCCAAACTAATTTAAGGAATTAATTTTTTCCTCTTGTAGTTCAGTAGACAAAATTCATTGAACGATATAAAACAGGTATGCACAATCTGTAAAGGGGAGCAACTTAAACGCAAAAACTCCTAATTTTTTGCACAACTTGATATCAAAGTTGCACCGCTGTTTTGATAAACGTTTAATCTGATTTGTGCATCTTAAACCTAATATGGCGACACAAGATGAATCATAAGATTAACAATTCACTTTATCTGAGAATAAAACCACGTGGAAATTAAACCAAATAAAGTCACAATTCTGATTATAAATTACTTTAAAATGTTTTATCCACATTTTCACAAGAATGTTTCCCCTCGCAGTAAAAATTACTGCAGTTTTCCTTTAGCATCAGCCAATAGAGAAATGTTTCCATTTAACAGCTGACAATTCTGTGGCATTACCATCTCTAACACCCTTCAGACGCTCATTGATTAGAATCTATGTTTCGCCTTCCGCAATAAGAAATGTTATCACACCTGCTTTCTTAGCCAATACCAGGTCGTATCAAAAATCCCGAACTGGTTCTACAAATTGAAGTACAGTGTTGCGCGAGCAGCAATAGGGAGCTGTAACCTTGAACTTACAGTGTGCCAAGCACGTTGCTGTATTTACATTGGGAGTAGTGCAATCAGTATTTTTAAACTTAGAAAATCGGATACTGTGCATCTGGGAAATTGTTCATGAGAATCGTAGGTGAGCAATCAACTCTTGTGACTTCTTCCTTTTCCAGAAAATGAAGACCTATTGTCGCTGTTTCAATACCATAAGGTTCTACACTAACTTACAAACAATGACTTTGAGGCCGCATTCCAAAAGTAACAGAAACGCTGGGACATGTTATTGCTGCCCAATGAACCTGTATTGAAGACGGCGATGTTGAAAATTAAGTAAATTACATATTGTCTTTGTAACAGAACCTATCTGGGAACTTTATGATAGCATCTCACATATCCTGCACTTTCCTTTTTGTTCAACAACTTCTGAAATCTTAACAATAGAGCTGAAGTTATACTTGTCTTCATTAACATAAGTGCTCATGGGTAAGAGAAAATAGGAATACATACATACTGGATAGAAAATAGTTTATTTTGCCCCAAGTGATGAGCTTGGTAAATGAATCTGGTGGCAAGTGTTTAAATACTTAGATGCTTTTTTAGCATACAACTACCAGGGACGAAATATTTCCGAAATTATAAATTAACCAGTTTGTCATTAACAAGTTAAAGTGCTATAACACAAACTAAATACAAAGTCGAATCTACATATACTGCAGTTGAAAGGCTGTTAATTGTTGGCATAAAGTATAAAAATCGACAGGCAAAGACAATAAGGCTGTCATACGTTAGCACAACTAGGGGGAAAAAAAGATAAAGTCGGCGATAAGGGGTTAAAGCTGCTTAGTGTAGGGCAAATGTATCGTGTATTGTTATCTCTTGTCCGGCATCGCACCTCTGAAAGCGAACAACATACAAACACCTATACACGAATACTATCCGCGTTTACCGCTAACAGAAAGAAATTACAAACATAACGGCTTCTCGAGGCTTCTGAAGGAAAGGAAAGAATCGAAAATTGTACTCGCTGGGTTTACTCTTCTAATGTTTCAACCAATGAATGAAACAGATTAATCGCGCATTTTATTTGAAGGTTTTGAAAGCAAATATAAACGGAATTATATAATATTTCTTTATTGACTAGGTATTTATGTTTTGTAAGAAACTCGTTTAATAACTGTGTTTATTTAGTTTTGTCAATTTTTATGTTCGTTATTGTCTAACATGTTATGTGCAATTTCAGAGCCGTTTATAAACAACTTCACAATCTATCTACTGGAATTGCGAAATAGACGCATTGACAATTTATTGTCCAAACTATTTTTACTCAACATTGTAATAGTTGACATTATTCCAATCTATTCAAATAATGGTTTTTAATTATTTATGTACATTATTGCTTGGAAGGACAGGACAAGTATTATTACTCAGCATGTAATTTAGTTCCATAAATATTGGTCTATCAGCACCCAACACTTTTATTGAACGAAGCTAAATACTTTTTCTAAATTCGTCGATCTTAAATATCAAATAGTGAGTATGGTTTTTGTTGATTTGGTTTATTTATGGGCGCTCTTTTAACATCTCAGGTCATCGGCGTCACATTCAATTCAGAGCGTGAAACAGTCGACAATTTTGCTCAGAAGCCCCTTTTTTCAGGCTCGAGTTTCTTTTACGTACCGTAAATTTACGACACGGGGCCCACGGCTTTACTTCCCTTCCGAAGGAAGCGATACTTAGGATTTTTAACCCCGAAAAATATTCATCAACCCTGGGCAGGATTGGAACCGCGATCTTGGGTTTACTAGGCAAGTATCGTTACCACTACACCATCTAGGACCGACAGGTGACTATGCAGAAAAAATAGCTTTTTGAAATCAGTACATTTTATTTATTCCTATGATAAATAAAAGAGACACTTGTAATGATATACAGAGGATAATGACTAATTGGCAGCTTGGTAATAGGCACTTATATTTTATGCTTTAAAATAAAACGTGAAAATGATTGCAAATATCGTACAATTAAAAGAGGCCAACGAGAATCGCAGTTAAACATATAAAAATGCTACAGTAATAACACGTTTTTAACTTTCAAGAAAATACATTTAATTTCAGAACATGGATGCTATTCCACGACCCTTACAGATATTATATATTTCAGATATGTAGGTACATTTTATTTCTATAAACATGTATCACGAATGTAGTTTCCTTCTACCAGTACAGAATATCAAATCTATACAATTATAGCGCAACGAATAGCATGAAAACAGGCTCTGCTCATTTTAATATACGAGATTTATTACTTTATTATTTATTCTCGGCTGAGTTTAATCCAGGCAGGAATTCTCTGCGCGGTGATTGGTTGATTGATTCGGTTCTCATCTCGATGGCGATAGAGTTACTTTCTGCAGTTTGTTAGGAGACCATTCTTCCATTTGTTCCATAGTAACGACTGATATCTTCGAGGAATCTGGGCGACAGCACTTAACTCTACAATGTTGAGATAGTTCAAGGTGCAGTTCTCTACCATCCGTTGTCGCTGACATAGGCGCCCAAACAGCTGTAATGGCATGTTATGTAACACGTGTATTATGTGGTGTTTTTGTTTTCAAACTTTGTTTAGCATACGGAGGTAAAAATGGCATCCTCGTGTTGTCATCTGATCTGTTCTAGATGAAAGTTCGTGTAAGCGGCGACCCATTACTTCTTTCTCCTTCAATAATTCTACAGACTCAGCAATACTGCATAGGTACGTGTTTTTTTTTTTTTTTTTTTTTTTTTTTTTTTTTTTTTTTTTAACGATCTGATTGAATGAAAGCAATTTTTCGACTCATTCTGAAAGCAAACAATTGCCATCAAAAATCTCTGTACTAAGCACTATTGATAATTGTGACTCAGCTGTAAAGGTATACGCGAAATCACTTCGAACAAGTGCGTAATCTGTAGAGGATGGGTAATACAAATAAATAGGGGAACTGTATGGTTCACCAATCATCTTCTATATCCCAAGGAGTGTTTTAAAGTTTTTAAAATATTCGGGGGAAAATAAATAAACAATATCTTCCTTGCGAATATATGCAAAATGTCTGCAGATTTGATTATGTTGCGTTTAAATTGTACCGATTTGGCAGCTTTGACACAATACATAGTTGAGGTTGAAAATGGCTTAGTTGGTAGTATAATAGATATTAGTGGTGTATTCAGAAGTCGTCTTCGGAATTTTTTCTAATTTTTACAAAAGACGTTTAAGAGATAGCGGCTAGAGTATGCAGTGCAATTTCGCAGATAGATAGCCACAGCATTTCGATTGACTTGCAGTACTTGCATTTCATTTACATCTTGCCGTTGATGGATTCTTGTGTTGTATAATTCCCACACTTACGAACGATGATGTATGCTGGAGAACTTTGTATGAATGTTGATGTACCATAGGCTACTCAGCTTCTAGAACGTTACTCGTTTTTTTTTCTAGATACTATCTACAAAGCGAGCAATAAATTAGACCGCCTGATGTGTATGCAACAGGTTGAACGTAAAGGTAACTAGGGTTGCATTTCTTATACTTTACCAACTATACTATAAAAAGATCGTATTATACGCTTTCATTTCGTATTCTACGGTATACTACGGTCGCTTTACAACTCCACCACATATACATTTACAACCTATAACAGCGCAATGAAAAATTGTATGAAATCGTTTTAAAACATTAAATGATGGTAGTTTTCATGTATCGTTGCTTCGCTCATGAATAAGACTCGCCTCTAGGCTGAGCGTAAGAAAGTTGTAAATTAGGATAGGCCAATTAAAGAGACAACATAGAAATAGTTCCGAGACACATAATAGAAAGGCACAAACCAGAGTAGAAATCCATAAATGCAGTACTTTTACTAGCACTAGGAAGAAAATGAGTAATAATTCCGAGGCTGATTTGTAAATACAGCACGAAACGCAACTATTAAGCTATATGGACAACATTAGCTGCAGCAAGAATTCGTATATTTTCTGGATCATTATTGGTAAAATCCCTTTCTACCAATAGCCAGCTCTCTCCGGATATTCAATAATCTCGAAATAAATTATTGATAATAACAAAAATAGTACGGTTATATCCTTCCAATGCTGTCATCTTCAAATTCCTTAAACCGGGCTTAATAAAATCAACTTTCAAACCAAGATTTTATAGCAATTGCTATCTGCTCATACTGACAATGATAACCCATTTATATATGAAGTTCGAACATTACTTCCAAAATAATTGTTATGTAAACATTTCCTCTTGCAGAAAAATATAATGGGCAAGTTGCAATTCACATTAAAGCATACACGTCTGTTGAACTTCTTATCCATTATAACATGGGAACATACATTTATTCTCTACCAAGCGAATGCTAATGTTTTTCTCTTGACTTATAAAGCAAACGTTTCTTCGCTAATATCTGTCAGCTATTCCTAGTCTTCTGTTTTCTAGTTCAATATTTACTACACAGAAAAGGTTCAAGAACTTATATATTTAGGAAAAGACGTTTAGTATATTTAACATGTTTGTAAAAGTAATAAGCTATCATTATCATTAATAAAACAAAAGTTATATATATATGGAATGTTTAAAAAAATCCATGGAATACCTCCAGGAATGAATTCCTCATGTGCAGAATAAAAATGCTTATATGAACATAACGCTTGATTACCGACGTTTTAAGGTTTGTTTATGGCATTCAACTATTCACATTACCTTATAGTAAACATTCAAAATGTCCACCACCTGCCTGAATACAAGCTTTACTTTGACCTCTCCCAGATTCCTGACATGTTGCGCATTGTCTGACAACCTGCCAGAATTCGATTGTGTAGTTTCTACATACCCAGCGGTGACGAATACACTAATGATTTTACAGACCCCTTAAGTAGCAATCCAGAGGGTTTGGTGCGCTTACACTTGACACAAATATTGAAATGTGCGGGAGGGCAATCATTTCCATCTTCTCCAGGAGAAACTGCCTAAGTTCGTTTAGGTGCCTTAACTTTATAGTCCTTAGCTCACCTTTATCCATAGGGTCAAGCGCTTCTTTTGCATTTCAACAAATTAGCACTCCTTCTCATGAGATTTCCTCCCCACGTATCTTAATTTGGAGTTCTTCCTTACATCAGAAATAGCTCTCATGAGTATTGAAACCACCACGGGTGGCCGAGGTCGTTAAGGAGCGGATTCGTGAGCAGGAGGTCTGAAATTCGAATCCCGCCAGGACCGTCCTCCCTGACTGAGGTACTGGCAGGTTTTCCTCAGTCCTCATAAATGGCAAATGCCGGGAACGTTTCCTTCCTTAAAAAATCCTTCCCAAATATATCATTTCATCTCCTGTATCATCAGTGTCCACCGCCTTTGGTGCCTCAGTAGTAAAATCGGGCGTTAAACACCATTCAACAATGAATATTGAAGAAAGGATGGCCAGCAGTTTTCTCGTGTCCTTGGAGTATTATTGAATCATCAGTTGAGACATTGAAGCACCTACTTACTGGGTGCCGACAAAAGGAATATAGTCTAAATTTAGGTGTCAACAAACTCCGAACTCATTTTCCTTATTAATTAACTTTATGGCTCGTTCTTGAAGGCATTCGAGCAAAGGTGTAATGAGCGTTAACGAATTAAAATGCATATGACACGAAACACAGTGTGCTGTACATATGTATAAATATCCATATACCTACATATAACATTTTTTTCCCCGATTTTGAATGGATTATATACTTAATCATGATTTATTTACATTTACCTACCATTAACTTGCGCAAAGCTGATTACCATATAAATAGAAGTTATGTCAACTGGAAATTAACTTCCGCACCTTAACAACTCCAATTATTCTGTTTCATAATTATAAGCTTGAAATAAAATAAATAAATTATTTGCCTTTCAAAGCTACTCACGGATCTTCATTGTCTGGAGGGCTTCAAATCTGAAGAGTAATTGCTGTTTAGGTATAATTTTTACATTTTTTCATGGTGTAGGTTAATGCAAAAAAATAAATTAATAAAAATTTGATGATAACAATGATAACAATAGTAATAGTAATAATAAATAATAATAATAGGATGAAGAAGAAGAAAAAGAGGAAGAAGAAGAAGCAGACTCTCGAAGTGTTTGTCTAAGCTCTGCTCGGCTCAGCGCTCGATTCACGGCATGTCAATGCGCGCGGGTCTTACAGCCTTTAGTCTCATTCCGTCATTGAATTCTCCAAGGCAGATAGTCGACCGGTTCAAAGCAGGTGTCTAGCAATGAGTACTCATCATTTTGAATCTTATCCAATGCGTAAATTATTTTATTTGTTATTTTTTAAAGTAAAAATTACGTTCAGTACACACACGATAATATAGATTTTCCGATTGCAAAGACATTTTAACTTTAAGGCAAGTATAGTAATCTTTGTTTTCAGAATAAATAGAAAAATAAATATTTTTACATGAAATAAAGACGATTTATGTTTTCTTTTTACTTATTCACTTTAGAATATTTATGTTGCATTAATGAAAACGAATATTGTTAATTTACTTTTGTGAGTTTGCTTTTTATTTGTTTTGTTTTTGCTTTTGGTTAAACTTGCCCATGATAAATAAAGTTTATGTTAAAGGGTACAGTTTTAACGCCCATAAACTTAAAAACTAAAGCCAAAATTAATACGTGAACTCAGTTGGGCTAGAAATTAAAAATATTTTAATATTTCCACAACCAATACAACGCATTTTGTATGGAATATGTATACCATAAATTTTCGTATCATGTATAAAATTAATATATGTATTGAGGAACAGTCAACCTTAGTAACTCTCTAGCTACTTTCTTGTATGCTATCGGTTTCGCAGTGTTCTTAAACATATCGTGTAGTAGACATGTAGTTCGAAGCGAACGGACCTTCACATTTCCTAAGATTGTAGGTAGTTGACTAGAGAAACAAAATGGATAGTGTTATTCCTCCGAAACCATGTACTTCAAAAGAATTTCCTAGATTTCTCGATATTTATGCAGTTTTATTGATAATTTTTAAGGTAGCTATTCTCTGAGGTCATGAAGTTTAAGAATATTTTTTAAATGCACAACTTCCTCAAGATCCTAAAATAGAAACAGTATTAATATAATTTTTCTGAAGCTCATTTGGCTCTTAGCTGCATTCCGGATGCTTCCAGTGCAAGCTGGCACTTTCTAACTGGTTCCTAGTTGTAGTACCAGATTTCGTAACCTGTAATAATGATAATTAGTAAACTGTTACTGACATGGTTAAAAATGTTGCAAGGAGTGTGCCACTCGCAAATAATTGCGGGACTCAATATTAATAAAACTACTATGACTGGATGAACAGCTCCACTTTTGCTAAGACCACGGTGCCAACTGCATCATTTTGAGTATATTCTCTCACAGTTTGAACCTTACTTGCAGACTGTTTGGCACACAGCTAAACATGCCACTAAAATATACGAATTCCACCCGAATGCAGCTATTCGAGATGAAACGCCACTAACCAAGAAATCTACATTTTTACTGACTTTAAGAACATATTCTTTATATAAAATCTTACACCGATGTAAAATTTATAGAATATGATATTTTTATGGTCAACATTATCCGGCAATTTGTATTTCTCTCTTCGTTCTACTTGATTGCTCGTCATTCTTAAAGGTTTCCATTTTCAGTGCACAAAATCCGCAAGTACCGCAATCATAACTGCACAATTTCTTCAGATTTTGTTATCAAATTACAATGAGATTATTTTACTTGAGCGCGGATGATGTTTGCTGGGGAAGTGAAGCAGCCGCGACAGGAAAAAGGAAGAAAGTATTTACATTTCATTGAAAGCATAAAATAATATTTTATTAAAATTGATCAGTTGTTGCCGGCATCTGCATTGGAAATTCTTATATACCATCTAACTTTTCTTCCGTACGAACATGGCGGATCCATTTCTGGCCATTAAGAGATTCTGTCTCTTGTAACTTTTAATAAGTTGGTAACACGAGGAATTTTTCTTGTGAATCGGCTTACCATTTCTCTGCAATAATTCATTTTCACATAAGTATCGTGCATAAAATCCGTTCTTCAAGACTATTTGTGTATGCTATAGCTGAAGATGAACTATTAGCAAACACTTACACACGTTGACAGTATCGAGTAACACATGAACCCCATAATCACTCGATGAAAAGCGTCCCTAAAACTAACTACAAACGACTACCTGCATATGCACTATAGGCTTTGACGACTAGTTTATTACGCACTCTGCCGGCCCATTACTGAAAGATCATGTTTTGCGCTGTGTTTGCCTTGAAACATTTCATGCATACGCTCAAAAAAACAACGTATTAATTTATAATAATACCCATATTACTTCTTTTTTCTGATATTATGGGTATATATCTACACAATTTACTGTAATGTTAGGTTTGAATGTCTTTTTAAAAAGGGGGATTTAAAAAAAGTACACAAATTCGAATCCTACCAGAAATTATTTTCACATTAGGATTAATAAGAATATCTCATACATAGTAAATAACTCCCCTTTCAACTGCTAATCAACAGTATTGTTGAATATATTATTATATTGATTCCTTGGGTCTCGATCCCATTCCGATTGGGCCAATTTGTGTGAGCAAGGTCTGTTCTTAAATTTCAATATACCCTACAAGAACAGGTGGATTTACATGCCGATAGATTCCAATTCAATTATCATTAATAATTTTATATATTTCATTTCACTAAAACTATTAGTAGCTGCTTTGGAATCATATAGATTTAATTAACATAATATAATACATTAAAGATAAAAATAATCGGAAGCTTAGTTCAAACAACAATGAACTGCATTTTGCAATGTAAAATAAAAATAAGCATAAGTTACTACCCCAAAATACTGTGGCGTATATTGTTACATTGTTCATATATAGACGGTGGTCAATTCTGTATCCCAACGACGCAAGATATGTAGTTACCAATGACGAAAGTCTATCAATGATCAGTTATGAAATTCACTTATGTATGTACCCTACCCCAATATGCCAGATCTCAATTTCCCTTTAAGAACTGGAGACTGCTCTACTTTGCCTCGAAAGTCAGTGTGCAATTCTTAATACATGCCAAAATACCGCAAATAATTTCGTCGTTCATATTTCAGGCTACATAACATAGCGAATACATTATGGAAGATGGAAAATGGACACGCTAAAAACAGCTGCAAATAAAGCAAATACTCGCGAGAAGGTTCAAGATTACAATTTTCAATTGGAAACTTTCGCAAAAGCGTTTCCTTGTTATCTCTCAGTTGTTCTTGCGTCACACTAAGCATTTATGTATCTCAATAACTATCTTTAGATATAAGGTCACAGGAAAATGCATGGCTTCTAATAGTCTGTTTAGTACTACCTTGATGCATTAATATGCCACGAGTAAAACGAGATGGTTGGCCACAAGTACTCCGTTCTATGAGACAATCCTTTGCACAATTCGTATGTGCTATTGTAATCGACATGTATAAGGCCTGAGTTAGGAACACGCACTCCAGAGGAACTGAATGTAACGAATATTGTGAACTAGTATTTTCTTCTCCAAAGGGGAAAAAATATTTTTAATTTTTTTAGCAAATACCAAACTTGTTTGAAATGTGAGGGTTAATAATTTCAGCATATATTTGCTTGAAAGGGATAGGTATATAACATTTAAGAATCGCCTGATAGGTCTCCATTGCCTGTAAACACAGCAAGCGTGCTGCGTTCACGCAACAAACTGATCACTCTGTATATACATTTAAATTTGAGTTATGCAAATAGCACATTTTCCCTATATCCTAACTCTGGGTTTGAAGTTGGGACACTAGATGCAATTACCGAGAACCTACCCATTTTGCTATCATTCCCAAGAATTCGCAACCATTATAACACGCTAAACTTGCAAATATAAAAACACCAGTCCCTCGCCGTGCCCTCCAAGTCAACGCCCTGCCAAGTTTGCAGCATCACGTTCCCGAACACTCCATATGTAAACAAGCACTGCATCGCATATAATCTCTCTTTTGCATGCATAGCGGGACGAGAAACATGTCAGTTCCTTCGGCACACAGCAGCACGTCTTGGCATATGCAATGGTGCAGAATGCGTGGCTAGAAACTGTCGAACCCGGTACGATGCATAAGTAACACATACCACAGGAGCAGCGATGGATGCCCACGAGCATGCTGTAGGTAATGCTCGATATACTTTGGTCTTCAGATTGATGCAAAGCAAATGCGATCGTTGACATTTCTTGCATAAACGACGGGCGCATGAGTATTTGTTCCTCTAACCAGCCTTTCACTCACTGGTAGTATTATTGCAATTCCCTGATGCAGATGGATTTCATGTTGATTCTGCACTGGGATAACGGATTTTTTGCATGAGTTGTTTTGGAAATTTGCACAAAAACTTTACAATGTTTTTATTTTTTCGCAAAATATCAACAGTTATGTTTTATTGCAAATAGAGCATTTTAAAACTTAACAAATTGTATTAGGAATAGAAATAAATAAATACTAATAAATAATCTGCTAATATTTTGCTGCATATTAATATTTCCATTGTTACTGAAGCATTCAATAACTAATAACTAATTTACCAGCATGACTAAAACAATAATATGCGCCCTACTCTTTAACTCAGTAATTTTTTAAATCAATAAATGCGAGTATAGACAGCTAAATCCTAATTCCTACGCTACATAAAAAATAAAATTTATAATTTTCAGAAAAAGATACTGCTAGAGAGTTTATCCAGCTGTTTTCCAATTCTACCAAATAATTTGGCACATATTTTTGTAACGATTGTATGAAAAATGAATGCAAAACAACTATATAAGAATTAATGTATTTGGCAGCTTTGAGCGAACTAACCCATCTACTCCACATAGACTAGAGATACAATGATAATGACTTTTCTGAATGATTTTCATCTAAATGGCAAGAACGATACATGTGCTTGATAGTTTTGACACAAAGAAAAAGTGTTTTATTTTACTTTCGATATACCTATATTGAGCCGATTAAATAATGTTGCATTATCTCACTAAGCACAACCTTTAGTTACTAATTATGTTCTTCGCACCACCACGTATTCAACCTACACTGCCTCAGGCAAAGAGTGATTGCCTCTGGTATTTTCTGGGATTCAGTACATCATATTCTGTTCGAAAGTACATATTTGTGAAGCTGGCAAAACATATATCCCTTATATTAATATTTATTTTCTAAATTGCATTAGCTTGGGAAACAAATCTGAAACTCGTTTTCTATACAATGCTGCTACAATTTTGCAAAACAAGGTAATTTCGGTATAATTTGAGCTTTCGCTATAATTCCAGAAAATAATTTAGATCTTTTACCTACCACAATCACATGATTGTAAAGATACCTTAAGAAAGTTTTGAATTTTTTTTTTTTTTTGTCGTGATTAATGTATGTGCGTAAGTCATGGTCAAGATTAATGAAGGGTTGGCTAAGGTAAGAAGTTATCTACTTAAACATTTTAAATTTACTTTCGTTTCATTAAACACAAATTGTCCAGAACTCGATACACCCAGTAGATGCCCCATGACTGCTCCTGTTTTATCCAGAAAAATAACGACCAGGAACCTGGAAATTTCGCATCAGGCGAATTATGAAAAATTTACTAGTAAAAGCTTCAAAAATATTTATCAACCTGGTTTTAACTTATCTGAAACAGTTTTCTACCACATTTACTCTACAATCATATGAAAAAAATTTAAGATCTGTTTTCACTCACTTTTTTCCCCCCTACTTTTACTCCCAGATTTGGTGACTTTTTAAAATTACATTTTAATATTTTAGTGCTTTAAAGGCATTTGTGTTTAATGTGAGTACCAGAAAATTATGTGCAATGAATTTCTGAATATTATACATTAACATATGACACTACAAAAATCACACACTTTCCTTAAACCACCCTTATAAATCAGATTTTAGAGCTGCCTGCATACACAAAAAGTGTATTAGTTTGCGACATTCAAACTTTTTAAGGAAAACTCGTATTCATTATTGTTAACTGTGGAATATAATTATAAATATATTAACATTTTACTATTTTTAATGTGCCCTTTCTAAAAAAAAAGTATATATGATCCAAAGAACTAAATTTTTGTTAATTATAGGTGTAACGAATATTAATAATTTGATCTAATTAGATGTTTTATCCCATGTAATGCAAAAATTTAAAACTACTTTTAACCTGTGAAAAATATTTAATATTTTACATTTACAAATTATTTAAAACTATTGGTACTCAATATTGCATTTACAAATAATTAATTTTTTTAATGCACATGAAAAGCACAAAACGTTGACATCGTTAGGTTGAGTAGTTTCAGAGAATGCCCATTGCATGAGTAAAACTTAAGCTTGCAGAAAATGGCGGCAAATTGTTTTCTTTTGGTCATTAATTATATTTTTACTCATCCCCTTTGCCCCTACCTGCTCTTAGATTTTCTCTTCTTTCTTGCTGAACAATTTTTATTTTTCTGAATCCAAGTTTTTTCAAGGGTTCTAAGCAGAACACCCAAGGATTAATTCCCATTCTCCTTGCTATATTTCCATCCCTGAATGAAGCTACTGTCTTATTAGCAGCTATTTCTATTTGTCTATATGCAAAATTTATCTACTAACATCTGTCCCAAACCGCAACGGGTGGTCGAGGTTGTTAAGGCGCGGACTCCTGAGCGGGAGGTCTGCGGTTCGAATCCCACCAGGACCGTTCTCCCTGACAGATGTTTTCCAGGTTTTCCTCAGTCCTCATAAATGGCAAATGCCGGAGGGTATCCTAAACTTAGGCCAGGAACGTTTTCTTCCTTAAAACATCCTTTCCCAATATATTATTTCACCTCATGTATTATCAGTGTCCCTCGACTATGGTGCTTCAGTAGGAAAAACGGCCGTTAAATGCCATGAAGAAAACACCATTTATCTCAAATAAATGAATTCAGAGACTCATTTACAGTTTGGATTTTCGCATGGAAACACATTTTCAGAAGTTCTGCGTTGCGAAAATCTCTATAAAAGTCTGAATTATTTTCAAGTCAGGCAAATCGGTCCTAGTTTTGTGATGCCATGAGTGCTCATCATCTTGAATGAACGTTCGACCAAGCCTAAGTGCTTTTAACCGTCGAAAACCAGGGGAAAAACCCTTTAATGTGTAATCTTACTCCTTTGTATTTCTGTTGGTATCCCTTCAAAACAAAGCAACTTTATCATAGCTTGTGTTTCAGTTTTATCTACTTTGTAGAAAATGTTAACATTAGTTTGTTTACAAGATCGTCACAAATAAATGACTACATTTATGAGTCCGAAACTTCTCAGCAAAATTTTCTACTCCACTTTCGTATTCAGGCTTAAATGTTACCTCGATACATGACAACTACATTTTCGTTATTTTTGTGTATCAGCAATATGATCCTAAATGGTCAGCTGAAATAGTTTGATCATGACAGTGATCGCTTCCTCACAGGCTTCCAAGTTAAATGTGGCCTACAATTGACGAATGTGTTACTATTGGTGATAGGAAGATCTTTATTTGTCAAGTTTGTAACACAATTGGAAACCGCCAGCAACGCGATAAAAAATGGAACTCTCGCCACAACATGTGATGTAATACAAGGGCGTTTAAATTATGTACATACAGATTTGAAATTAGGTAATAATAATAATAATAATAATAATAATAATAATAATAATAATGAGCCTGTATCATATTCGTTTCTCAAATTCCAGCCAATCAACTAAGCTACTTTACGTTTATTAGGCTTACTACAATCAGCATACGGATTAAAATGTTATAAATTTCGGTATAGTAATTAACAAATTATGAAACATTGAATCCAATTCTCATATTACCACTGTTTTAATATAAGAAATTTTGTAAGAGAAGTTTTTGTTGAATGTATGTTCATCTAAAATAAATTAACTTAAAATATTAATGGATAAGGTCATTTACATACGTTGTATAATTCGCGTGAACTTGTGGATTTGTAGCTGTGATGACTGTATATTCTTACACTTAATATTCTTCTTATGCCCCTTTAAGTGACCTTAACGTTTCTCTCAGCTCGTAAAAGCTTATTAATTGCGTTACACAGTATGCACGAACGTATTCTTGTAGTTTATGTGTTCCAGAATATACATACACACATATTTGTTATGAAATCTGCCGTACAGAAACACGATTTCCTAATTTTCTCTCTCTAGAAGTTCTAGAACTTGTTCCCTCGAATTTCCTAGGGTACTCAGAATCTTTCAAGAAGGTTGCCAAAAAGTTTCTCCAAGGGCGAATTTTGAGTTTTCTTTTTATGATATTATTACAATATACCCATAAAACATTTAAAAGGGACTAGCATGGATTAGACATATTGTTTTCAGTTCTTTGAAATGAAACATATGTTTAGATATTTAGTGACAAGAAGTAATTTCTTTAGTCTGTTATAGGTTTTGATTATGGACAAGATGCGTGCCAAGCGAACGGAAGTTAAATAAAATTCATTTTTCAATAGTGTTTAACAGCCGCTTTAACTACTCAGTCATCACATGAGATGAAATTATAAATTGCGAAAGCATTTTCTTTTTGAGGAAGGAAGTGTTCCAGACTTTGGTTTAGGGTACCAATAAGGCATTTGCTATTTATGACGAGGAAAAGCTGAAAAGAAAAACCTCAGGGAGGGTGGATGGTCCTGGCGGGAATCGAAACCTAGAATCACCTTTTCTTTTCATATTCACTGAGAAGGATGTACTCTTTCGTTAAAGAGATTCAAACTCTCCTGTAGTATAATTTAGGCCCACATGGAACTCTGACACTACACAAAATACCAGCACGAGTGGCCGAGGTCGTTAAGGCGCGGACTCATGAGCAGAAGGTCTGAGGTTCAATCCCCACCAGGACTGTCCTCCCTGACTGAGGTTTTTCTAGGTTTTCCTCAGTCCTCATAAATGGCAAATGCCGGGAAGATACCCTAAACTTAGGCCCGGAACACTTTCTTTAAAAAAAAAAACCATTTTATCATATCATTTAATGTCCACCGCCTATGATGCCTCAGTAGTTAAATGGGCGTTAAACATTATTAAAAAAAACTACGCAAGATATTTCCATAATATCGTAAAAGTAACTGTAAGTATGTGGTTTAGACTAAAATGCGTGAAATATAAAAATGTGGGCGGTGTCCATTTAATCATCAGTCACGTTTCTTCATACCTTTCAAATATCCGAATTACGTGATAAACAAATACAGCTCCCTACATTCTAAAGATAAAATGCAGTTCTCCGCTCTTCTGATGACGTGAATTAGCAATTCATTTACTACTAAGACATTGAACTGTAATACAAACCTTCACCGTTAGCTCTGGTTTCTGGGAACGAAGGCGTGACGTGTTACAGGGGTTTGAAAGCTTCCTATGAGAAGGGGGATGCAGGCTTTATCTCAGCCCGATCCTCGTGTATCAGAAGAGCAATGGAGTGTAAAGACAGTCAATCGGGGGCTCTGATGAAAGAGCTATAGCTGCAGTCCAGCAAGGCTACCGACACGGATGTGCGAAATCTCGACGATCTTGTTAAACGCGTTTTCATTATTCTTGCACCCTAAGGCCCTAGGCTCCAACCCCAGTTTCTGAGGGACCCTTCATCAATGAGTAATCTCCATCTAACCGTGATCTCTATAACTTTGTTATATCTAGATTTAAATCCTGTTAAGATAACTTAATTTAAATATTCCACACCCCCTACTAGTTTTTTCTTTTTTTCCGACAGGAGCAACAGTCAAGTAACAGGCTCAATTTTAGCTTCAGAACTTCTTGGTGACTTAAGCTTATAAATCATGTTTAAAGTGCGCTAAACACAGACTATAAATGTCAATAGTTTTTACTTTTATGGCGTTAATCCTCGACGCTACAACTACTTGCTCTTTTAAACTAATACGAACATCACTGCCCTTTATTATCGCACACTTTCCTTTGATATTGTAATTTTATTACAGTATAAGACTTACGAGTTAATTCTGCATGAGCAATGCTTTGATTTTCATGCAGAAATTTAGAAGATACGAAAACAAAAGCTTAATATTACAAACACGACAATATAGGAGCGGCTGAGAGTCAGTTACTTGTGTTCTAGTCACGTAACCCAGTCTAAGCTACAATGCAGCAGTTACAAGAAACTGGTAGAAAGTGTGGCTAGTGGAAATTCTTGTCGCCGGCACAGTTACTTTGTCCTGACTAGATAAATATCCTTATTCTACTGCTGTGCCACTAGTTTAATATGTTGAGGTATTATTTTGGTAAAAGCCTTCACCATTACCATTGTCTTTTGCAAATATGACAAAAGTATGCATATAAAACATGCCTTAAACATTTTGGGCTGCTGTTAGTTAAGCTCAGGGGATATAGCTTTCTTCTGATATTTTTTTATTTTTGAGTTAATGTTTCATATAATGTTGGTTATTTTAAAGTCTTTAGTCTTTAACTTAGATATATTGTGTTAAATTATTTAACTGTTTTCCAAAATCTTAAAAAAATCACAATTTGTTTCATTCTATTGTAGTCGGTGGTGACATTCAACCCTGACTCTAAATTTGAAACGCCTCCTGGATGGAATGAGCTTATCGTCGGATAAATCGAATGAAGCAGCGGCCTATAAGGAAAAAATATCTGCACCCCAACACTAAGTACAATAGTAATTCAGGAAACTATAGTGAAATATAAAAATATGCAAGCGACTCATTAAATGCTTCTATTTGAGGTTAAGAGCTTCCCATAGATTTCCATTATAGGTAGTTACACAGACAGACACACATTTAAACAAATAATGCTGGTTAAATTCACTAGGATGCACTAAATAAAACTGAAGAAGGTATGAGATCTGCAACGATTAACCTCTTTCTATATAAAAATAGTATTACGCTTATTATCTACAAGACAGTCCGAAAAGTTCTCCGCCTCGACCATAGGTGCCTGTGGATTTTTAGGTTGGTACACCTGTCTCAAACATTTATTTCAAATATCAAATCAGTGTTTCAATTAGTGTACTCCATAAAATATATAAAATTGAGTATCGCGATAAAGATTTGTAAATACAGATTAATGCCAAAGGAAATTTATATCACATCCACAAAAGTTACTCTTCTGCATGTTCATATTAAAAATGGGCTGATGAATTTAAATATGGCCGTATCAGCGTTCAAGATGACCCACATACCGCATGTTCCTACAGCGGTAGGAACACATGATTGGTAAGTTATAGCACTGAATATACTGAGGATATGAGCATTTCAAGTAACATAAAGAATTGCGTACGTTTGGAGCATTTTAACAACAAAAAAATAAACTGAGTTTGAACGTCAGCACCACCACACATTAGAATCAAAACAGTAAAAATAGTGGAACAAAGAAAACAAATTCGAATTCATCTGCAGAAAACGTCATGACATCGGTCTTTTAGGATATTAAATGCATTTTATTTATCGATTATCCTTAGAAGGGTAAAATTATAACCGTAGAATAGTGCTCATTTAATCAACTATTAGGGAAATTTAGCTGGAAAAGATATTTTCATCAAGACAATGCGCCGCTCAGAAAAATGTTTAGCTGACCAATTTGAAGTATGAAATGTTGGAGCATCCACCTTACCCCCCCCCCCATATTTGGTTCCCTCTTGACTTACATCTGTTCCCAAAGGTCAACTTTTCCTCAGTAGTAAGCATTAAATATATCAAATCAAGGGTCGATCCTCATGGTCTAGTGGTAACCATACTTCTCTCCTAAGATTCCAGATCGCGGGATAAATCCTTGTCAGGGTCAATTAATTTTTTCGGGAGTAAAAATCTAAGTATGGCTTCCTTCGGAAAAGAAGTAAAGCCGTGGATCTCGTGTTGTAAATTTACGGCACGTATTAAATATCAAGCCTTAAAGAACAGGCCCCTGAGCAAAGTTTATCGGCCCTTTCATGCCCTGAACTGAATGGGACGATGATGATCTGAGATGTTAAAGGGCGTTCGTAAATAAAACAAATAAATAAATAAAGATCAAATCAAAGGTCGATTGCAGCTGTAAAGAAATATTTTGTAGGTCTTTTGGAAAACTAGTTAGAGACTGGGTAATGACATTGCAACATCGCTGGAATAAATATATTGATATTAAGAAAGATTATGTGCAAAAATACTGTTAAATTAAAAACCCTTTCTTCGGTTAGGGTGATATCTTTTCAGAACGTTCTCGTATTACGCTGCAACCTATTTCTCTTAAGAAACTTGGAAAACTAATAAACGCATTTGGATATATCACATTAGGAATGATGACAGAAATTATTCCATTCAAAAACGGGCAATTATAAAGTCAAATAATAAGGAAGTGTCATATGGGGAATTTATCGTGAATTACAAAATCTGCACATGTATAAAATATGTAGAAACTATACAGTTATACACGCATCTAGAAACGCGAACAAAAAGAACGTCCCATCTTACCTTAAAAACAATGCAGAGAATTTAAAAGTAATTCTCGAGCAGTAAAGGATGAAGATGTTGGGTAGGCCTTAACATCAACTTCTAAAGCACATCATATTTGTTCTTAGTGCCAAATCGCGAACTGTGGATTGCAGTCTAGTTAACTGAAAGCAAATACAACATTATTGCACTCAACAAGCTTTCGCGCCATGGGCCCGATGCACACGAATATTCATTCATTAGTTAACGATGAAGGGGATAACTGTTTATCAAAGAAACATTTAACAAATTTCTTTTTGTATTTGCACTTTTCGAATGTGCTATACTATACAGATGTGCTTATGCTAAGATATGTGATCTTTAAAAGTGCCTTTTCTAATACCTACTACATCAGAAATGCGGCATACTTCCCTATATTTTGAGTTGAAAATCTTTCGGCTATACTATAGTTAGTTTGCTGTATCACGAGCAAATGCCCTCTTGAAGTCATTCTGTAATTCTAAATTAATTACTTTTCCACGTGCTTTGCATGCATTCTGAAATCTTATGCGATTTTGTAAACAAATATCGCACAATATTATTTTTACTAATATATTACGCAACACTTAAACCAATATGTCAATAAATTTGTTTGGCTAAAATGTTGCCAAAAGCTGAATATTATTTTACATTAATATAAAGGAAACAATTTATGTATTACTGAAAACAGAATAAATCGTTCATCTTCAATGCAGGATACAAAAATACATAGTTAATAAAATAATAAATTAACATTAGCTACCAAATAAATTAGTCGATTTCGATAATATTAACTGTTCTGAAATATATGCCATCAATAAAGTTCTGAAATATTCATAAGTTTTTACTGTTCAACCAATTAATGAATCTGTCGTATTCCCTCTGATAAGTGTTATAAGAATTTCTCGCTATTAATGGCAATTCAGCCTTTTCAGCTCGGGCTAAATTTCTTGCGATAAATGCAAGAATAATTATAATCAAACGAATTAAAGTATATCCATCGGTACAGTGACGTCATTAGTAACGTCTGACCAGAGTGATTAATTAGAAAATGGACATAAATATTAATTTAATTTTATTAATGTCTTTTATAGTTCTGGTATACAAAAATAGCGCATGAAACTCGTTCCCCTCGTGTCTTAAATGTTTACTCATGCAATAAAATATAACATTATAAATTAACATCACAATATACTATTATTAATGTTGAGGGTTCTACAAGGTTGAAAAATACTTTTACTAGATGCTTCTAATTGTTTTTCCCGGGCGTTAATGAACTATAACACAATAATTTTCAGGATCTGATAAGCAATTTGAGATATGAGATCTATGGTCCACACAGAAAATCAACAGAATTATAGTGTAATAAAGATGTTGAAATTGGATGCTGATATATCGGTGCTAAAGGGAAATGGAGAAAAATATTGACTTAAAAGGCGATTAAATCTGTTTTACAAGCGAGGAAATCTAAATGTTCAATAGCTGGTCGTCAGCGTTTTCAAGAGTTAGTGCTATAAAACTTTAAGGAACTTCGAATTACTCGTATGACACTGAACAACGGTGCACTGGTTTATAGTGTTATATAGTTTAGTTTAGAGGCAGTTATCCATTTGATTGTGTAAGATGACAGACTGAGGTTGCAAAATTCAAACTTTCCGGTTCTGCAAAGTAACTATTTTTTTTTTTTTTTATTTTGAGGTATGCTAAAGCATAAGCTATAAAAGTTAAAAAGGTAATCAACAATACTCTGGTTTTATTTGAGTTCAAACGTTCCGGTTCTGCAAAGTAACTATTTTTTTATTTTGAGGTATGCTAAAGCATAAGTTATAAAAGTTAAAAAGGTAATCAACAATACTCCGGTTTTATTTGACGCCAGTATCCATAACACTGCGCCAGAGAAATGTTCCACCAATTTCATGATATTAGTCAGTGACGTGACCTACAGGTACTTTAAAAACTTTATGCTACAACTTTGAAACATGAACAGGCAGACCATATATTACCTAGCTCAAATTAATTCTCTAAGATGTCTCTACAACCTGAAAGAATTGTGTTATAGCTCATTACTCTACACATACATAAAGAGAGAGAGAAGGGGAGGGAGAGAGAAGTCATCCCAATTCTACGTGTCGATCGGAGAACTACGGGGACGCTGATAAATGCTGTATTCGCAACACGCATGCAGAGGCTGGCACACTGCAGTGGACGCTTTACCTGTAAACGAAATGTTACAATTACAAGCATCTTGTGAACTTTAGGGTAGAGTAACGGTGGCCGAGCGGTTTAGAAGGCATTGCTCTTCTATGTTAGCTCCTGTGTGTGTAGGAAACAATTACGAAACTAATTTGTCATAATATGTTATTAAGGTTTATTGAAAAATATGCTTGTATACCGAAAGGCGAACCTGTGCTCTTAAACACGGCATCACTGCACCCTCTGCCGCAGAGCTAACGGAACACACTAGGCAGCGTCTTTAGTGCACGCCACATAATACAACTGCTGACTTAGAAAGAATAATTTTACGTTCAAGAGATGACTTTTTTTTTTCTTTCCCCCAAAGTATACGTTATAGGAGGATTTAAAGTTAACTTTTAATCTGAGTAAAGAGTTTTAGCGTAAAAGCATTACATTAGTCACTGAAGACAGAAACACAACAAAAGAAAATCAATATAAAGAAGAACCTCTAATCATTATAGCTCAATGATTCCAACGCAATTAAATGCTCACGTTCTAAATTTGAAAAACTGAAGTTTTAAATCATAACAGAGCATTACAAAATGTCAGTTTAGCACTGCTACTAACATTTATTACTTGGTACTACTAAAGCTGGACATAAACGCCCGAGTTCTTAATTAAGAACAACTGAGTGTCGTTTTAGTTGACCACAAGCGCCTAACTTGGTGTTTCCATTTTCGGACTTGGATCTTTACACCAGTCTGACTCGAGAGGTATGTATAAGGGAGAAACTCCCTCTAAGGGGACGAAAGTCTCTTCGCTGCTAACCATTAAACCGCGGAAGATGCTACATAATTTATGATTTTAAACTCCTCACTAACCATGCCAATAGCTGAGTCGACAGTACATGGTTCTAAGGTGAGAACGTGGGTTTAATTCCAGTTTCGGCTGAACTCCAATTTGAACTTTGTTTTTCTTCCGTATGGTATATGCAAATGTTTAAACCCTGGCTGTCCGTTGTCGATTTTATATTTGCGAATATTTTAGCCAATGAACTGGAAATTACATTTTCTACGCTTAGTTTTTTTAACGCTCGTTTTAACTGCTGAGATATCACAGGCAGCGGACACCGATGATACATGAGATGAAATGGTACCTTTCCGGCATTTGCAATTTATGAGGATTGAGGAAAAATCTCAAGTCGTGGAGGACGGTCCTGGCAGGAACTGATCCCCAGACCTCCCGCTCACGAGTTCGTGCCTTAACGACCTCAGCCATCCGTCCGGGTCATAACATTGTATAATTTCAGCATTGAATATTTTAAGAGAGGAATTTGACTGACAATAATTTACTTAATTTCCCCTATTTGTATACTCTTTAGTACTAGAAACATTTTACAGTCATCGTTTATCCCGAACAATTTTCCAAATCTACCAATAAGAATATGTGACGCTGGCAACACTTTTAGTTAGGTTGAACAGCTTGCACCCTATCAACTGATTCAAACTGCAGATTCGTATATGCTTCCAATTTGTTTATGCTGTCACAATTTGCGCATGTGAATGAAAATCTTTTTTTCAAAGAATAATCCTTCAGTAAAACTTGAAATATTTCAATAGGCAGCGCATCGTTTATCTCCAACTCAAAATATGGCAGACGTAAAACTTCCAACATTCGTCTTATAATACCAAACGGCATTTAGCCGTGTGACCACAGGCAAAGAACGAAGAGGACTTTTTTTTTCTTTCTTTTTTCCCGTTTGAAGTGATCAATAAATTATGTAGGGAGCTTTCTTTCCCCATTATACACGAGTATGCATCTACAAAATATCTTTACAATGACAGCGTAGTCCGTCGTAGTGGTCTGATGGTATCGATACTTGCCTCGTAGACCCAAGATTGCGGGTTCATCCCAGTCAGGGTCGATGGATTTTTCGGGATTCCTTCTTAAGGAAGTAATGCCATGGGTCATAGATTGCGACACGTAAAAGAACCTCAAGCCTGAAAGAAGAGGCCTAAATGAGTTTTACGCCCTGAATTGAATGAGATGCCGATGACCTGAGATGTTAAAGAGCGTCAGTAAATAAACCAAATAAATGACAGTGTGGTTTATTCTAAAAAGTAAAAACATGAAACATGATAGAATAAATCGGAACATGAAAAAATAATAATAAAATAAACCCAGATTTGTGTGTTTCAAAACTTTCTAAAAATGTCTAGTTGCATATCTTTTATTGAAAATGTGTGTTTATATGCGAAGCAAGATTTTGTTTATGCTGGTGATTGTTCGCTTGGAGTTTTAAATTAGGTTACAGATGTAGAAAATTAATTATTTCATAAGAATTCATGACAGTAGTGGCATATTGCTATAAACTATGCAACATGCTCTGGAAGGAACCACAATCCTTATATAGGACTTGAGTGTGGTTTGCTAAAGCTCGGGTACTGTCTCAATATGTTCGATATCATCTGCTATAGGCACACTCTTAAGAGAAGGCTCCACTGCACAGTACTTGGTATTAAAATCATTGGTTTTCTTACCTTAATTCCTAAGGAGTGAACAGATAAGCACGCGGGTGCACAGTTTAGGAGCAGTGCGAACTACACTGCGCATGCTCGCCCATTATCCTCTCCCTCCCGTGCTTTTCCGGCCATATCTTGGAGCGGCTTTAGTGTGTAGTTGATTATTGTCTTATAGTAAATGCTTTGTTGCAAATTTGAACATTTGTTTTGCTTTAATTTTTGCCAAAATTTATGGCATTTTAACTATAGAGCCCAAGCATATTATTTATACATTCTGAAGTTAGGTAGCAGTGTTCATAAGTTAAAATCTTGATTGCGATACCTAAATTATACCTAGCCGCCTATATACTGTTCGAAACATATATGAAGAGGGAACAAATTTCAAAATACATTTGGCATTTCACAGATATGTTGGATCATTCGTCGAGTGCTTTAAACAAACGCATTTAATTTCAGCCATGAAAGGATATTTATGAATATATGAATTACAGGTTTTTTTTGAGAATAAAAGAAATAAAAGTATAGATATTAAACGCCTAATTCTTAACCTATTTTGGATAATTCATAATGAAATGGACAAAAATAATTTAAGTTTTAAAATTGCTGATAATCACCTTTTAATAGATAACAAGGAATATGGTTTACAAAAGACTACTTACGAAAGTGCTCCGAATAACATACGCAGGTTTTGCGCTTATCCGTTTACATAGATAGACTTTTTTTCCCTTTTCTTTCTATTTTAAGGACGCTCTTTAACATCTCAGGTCATCAGTGTCCCATTCAATTCAGGGCGTGAAACGACCGATACATTTTGGTCAAAGGCCTCTTTTTTCAGACTTGAGGCTCTTTTTCGTGCCGTAAATCTACGACGTGGGACCCACGGCTTTACTTCCCTTCCGAAGGAAGTCATACTTTGGGTTTTTGTGCCCGATAAAATCCGTCGATCTTGGCCGGGTTTAAACCGCGATCTTGGGTTTAGGAGATACGTATGATTACCACTACACCATCAAGACCAACTTCACTGGTTGTGACTTAGGCAATGCATTGGAAGCGTTCGCCTATTAGCTGACATATCTTCTCTGTTAAGGAACATGAAAGGTAGCTGGTCCTGGTATACGCATGCATTGGAAGATACACTTTTCCCGCCTTTGCTTCAGAGTAGACACTAACTAACTTTCCTCCTCAGAAAACGCAGTCAAGACGCTCCGGTTTTAGGGTTAATTTTCGGCATTTGTAAATACAAAATATCTAAAAAGCCTCTTGGCTGTATATCCAGTGACCCACGCATCCTAATAAGGGTTGTGATATATAATGCGATATTTTTAATTTATACGGTTTTCTTAATGAAAATGTTTTCTCTTTTAGGTAAATTGTGCAATGTTTTGTAAGATTGTTTTAAGGGCATTATATGATGTATTTAGAGTGAAATTGTCTTGGAAACAAAATTGCACTGTCACAAAAATTTTACAAATGTGATACTGTTCTTTGGGTATGAAAGAAAGATTTATGACTGGTAAATGGGCCCGATTCATGTTATACCGAGAATTATAAGACTGCATTTTACTATCGCCATTTTGTGTGTGTGTGTGTGGCTATTCTAAAATAATTATTTGAGAGTTTCCTTAACGATTCATATCTTAAAAAATTGCATTTAAATAAAATTCTTAAATTTTTAAAGGTATTTGCTTCCCCCTTGCTATTAAGTCACCATTTAAAGGTACCTCCAAATGTTATTTCAACGGTACATTCTGCAGTTCGACGCCTATAAGCATCAATGGGAGGATGTTGCTAAAAATGTTTGGAAATAAAGGAGCAGGTGTTTGATAACTGGAAAAAAGTTTAAAGGAAATACAAGTTAATTTTGATGTATAGTATTGAGATCTGGACAATTACGAGAAAGTATGAATTATGATGAGATAAGATTAGGTTCTGCGAAGGGATTTTCATGGGAGAAATACATACATTAGATACCTTTATTCCCCCTTAACAATGAAATTAAAGGATGCAGAAGTAAACGAAAACAACATTCGCTAAATAGTTGGCAACAGTAAAATTAATCAACATAAAAACAATACCTTTATTTGAAAATAATTTGTGGAAACGTTGAGAACGAAGAGCTGAATCCTCCAAGAGAAAAAGAGGTAGAATTTATCTTTAACAGCAACACTGGTATAAAAAGTATAACATTAGGAGATAACCATCAATTTAACAGAAAAAACTTGAATTTAAGAGTAGGCAAAATTATGTAATGCTGTTGAAAAGTGTTTACTATTACAGACTTGCTGGGAGAACGGGATGTAATATGTTTGCAGAGAAGTACAAAGTTCAAGGCCTAAGCAAAAGGCAATTCTGCCTGAAAAATGGAAGGCTATATCTTCCCACACCAATCAAATGCAACTGTAGGACAACTTAAAGCCTTCCTATTCGTTTAACCCATTTCCAGATTGAACTTCATTTTTCAAAAGTCAATCCAAGACTTTGCAGAACTGAATGACTCAAAGCGAGTCATCAAACCATCTTACAGACTAGCGATGTTTCCGTTATGGGCCACATGATTGTGTGAAACGCACTATAATCGTTTCGCGAGTAAATTTCTTTTACTCATGTTTGATCATGTAACGCTAACGCATGTCCAGCAACAGCTTTACATGAAGAAATCCATGGAACTTCCGAATAGTTTATTTGCCGACGCTCTTTTGCATCTCAGGTCATCAGCGCCCAGTTTAATTCCGGGGGTGAAACGACCGAAAAATTTTGAGACCTCTTCTTTCACGCTTGAGGTTCTTTTACTGCCGTAAATCTACAACACAGGACCCAACGTTTTACTTCCCTTCCGAAGATAGTCTACCAAAATGGTTGCCTCAGTTGTGAACAGCGGCGGTACCTTGATGATCATTGGTCCATTAGACTTGAATGCTTATATTCTGGAAGGTTTCAGAGCGTCGGGTCTGTGAGGCCCTCCCAGCATTAGAGTACTGTTAAGTTCATGTATCCACCAATGAATTTAAAGAAATTGGGAAATGATACAAATTTACGATGTGCATTTATTGAGCAAAAGTAAGTTAACTTTAAGGTGACTATTTGTTCCTAATGGAGCTATCAAATAGATAAACTGAAAACGCAGAGCAAAACATTCACATGTACCGTCATAGTTTCCCTGGCGAACTGCGTAGGACGTGAAAGCATTGATGCCTTTTGTTACTATTTCCTTAAGTGAAAATTAATTTTCTACACTCATTTATTATAAATACAGAAAAACGTAAAATCAGAACTGAGAATACAAATTTCTGCTTGATATATCCTGACTTATAAGTAAAATGCAACACTATCTCTTTCATTCAGTGAGTAATGCTGTGTCATCACATAGGCTTTATTAGATATTATTAGAATTGATATTTATGCCATTTGTATAACTTTTGAATCAACTATGTTAGAATTGCTACTATTGTGTAATGATACACTACAATAAAATTTGCTTGTTTATATGCTTAAATTTTGTAAATAAGTTATCAACAACTTTAACACATATATAGAATGGGGGCCCCGAGGCCAAGGAAAGCTTGAAAACTCTACTATAGAGGATCCTTGGAAATTTCTGGTACAATACTTAAATTATTTTCGCACACTTGAGGATTCCATGTCAGGAAGATTGAGAAATGTGATAAATAATCATGCTTTCCACACAAAATATTAATTTTTGTTTTTTATTATTGTTATGAACACACAGTGATGAAAATTATTTATGGTTTTTATTCTTTTTACAGGTTGATTCAAAATATTGCATCCTCAGACAAATATTATAACATACGTTAATATTTACATTTGGCCGTGTATGCAAGGACGACTGTAAGAAAAATAAAACCCCTGCTGTTACACTTGCATCTCGTTTCTTCCAACAGATCAGAATTTGTAGACAATTACACAGGCAGTGAGCTATTTCTACAGCTATATGCTCTTCGCAAAGAAAAATTTCAATTCAAAGCTTCAGTTGAAAGTGTCAGGCGAGGCGGGCTGATGCAATGTGCGACGTGGCGGCGGATTCGTGATTTGGGAAGGTTTGGCTCCAGGGATGCTCAATCTGGAACCAATGACAGGGATCCCATCTATGTCCGTAATTCGCCGCCCCATGGAACCTTGCCGTCCGGTGTCTCTTATCTCATTCCTTCCTTACGGAGTTCCTCCTATAATGTGGCATAGGAACAAACTGCTCCTGGTGTACTATAATTACCTGCTCAGTCCCCGTCATTTCTAAGATGAACACAAGTTGATTCACCATAAGGCAAGTGTATGCTAATAGGAATTTCAAATTTTATATTACAATGAATTAGAACAAATAAATTAGTTAAACTTCCTTAGGCTGTAGCAGAAGAATGCAATCTACGCGAAGGTGAATATTAATATTAGGATATTTAAAGAAACATTTTACAGTAAAAGTATGTAAAATTTCTTTAATAGGTAATGTAAAAATGTACACCAATAGCTCTAAATTTTGCTTTTTAGAGACCATTTTTAATTGCATTTTTGAAAAGAAAACTACTCAGATTTTTCAAAAAGTTATCGCGGTGTTGCACAAGGTATATATTGTTGTTTATGTTTACGATTAATAACTAATCTTCAATATTTATTTATGAAACTATGTTAATTGTCGATGACACCTCATTATACACATCCAACAGAAATAGACACTTATTAATTAAAACTCAACTTGAGGGAATCATTGCATAAGACTTTCCAGTGGTTCCGATCAATGGCATCGAATTAAATACAGTGTATGTTATTTTCAATGTATATCCCATAACATTAAATTAAACCTTTGGGCATTATTTTACACAATAAGTAATCCTGAAATGAGCATATTAAATCAATCTGTAACTGTTTATTCAGACTATTGCATTTTTTGAGAGGTTTAAAAAGCTGAAACAGATCCTCAAAGCTGTTAATTATATGCATTTTGATAGGTAGGTGAGTAATGTGAGTGAAATACGCTACGTGGCATTAAAAAAATGTCGTGCGTATGGATCTTTGAGAACGTTAATCTGTTCATAATAGAGTTAAATGCCATTTTCACTAATGAGACATCATTTGATGCTTACTGTACAGTTTGTTTAAAAATTATAAAATAAATTTTATCAATTATGTATTACTTTTATTTAAAAATTAAATCATGCTTGTACAAATATCACACTGGCTCTGAATTTTACATTGCTCTACAAGGTATAATTATTTAAATACTTAATTGTTTGTCCTAGAAGCTCGGTATGTGGATACTTGTATCATTGGTTTACTGATAACTCTTTGAAATACATGAGATAGTTCTAGTTTTCCTTCCTTATCTTACAGTTCAGGCTACTGACGCGTCCAAAGTTTCACTGTGCAAATATAGACTTAAATATAATAAATTCAATTCTCTTACAAAGAACATTTTGAGAAATACATTTACTTGACACTAAGATAATTTTACTATAATGACACCATATCAAAAATAAAGAGAATATGAACAATAATTCTAACATAACTAAAGAAAATTTTGTTGGTATGCAGAAATATATCAGTATTAGGTTTTTGAAGTAGAAGATTCATTATAAAATGGTTAATAATTCATCTCACAGATCAGCTAAAATACGCATTCTCAATATTTACATATAAAATAAAATTTTAAAATTAAATGTAATAGCATAATGAAAATATGCATGTAAGCCATATTTCGGAAATTCCCACTCAGATTTCCAAGTGTCAGTGTAGAATAGCCCTAATATTTCCAAAAAAATGTTAAACAATTTTTGGAAAACGTAACATAACACTACTTACATAATGGGCATGTTGAATAGACTCAAAATCGCCTGTTCAATCCCTGCCAGAGTAGATGGATTTTTTCGGGAGTAAAATTTATAAGTATGACTTCCTTCGGAATGGAAGTAAAGCCGTGGGTCCCGTGTCGTACATTTACGGTACGACAAAGAACCTCAAGCCTGAAAGAATGGACCTCTTAGCAAAAGTGATCGGCTGTTTCACACCCTGAATTGATTGGAAAGCCGATGACCTTAGATGTTAAAGAGCGTCCGTAAATAAAGCA